>JAODXP020000022.1:11322399-11327399 GCA_027497455.2 Sardinella longiceps | reverse complement strand
TGTGTGTGTGTGTGTGTGTGTGTGCATGTGCATGTGTGTGTGTGTGTGCATGTGCATGTGCAAGTATGTGTGTTTGAGCGTATGTCATGTATGTGTGTTTGTGCGCGTGTGTGTGTGTGTGTGTGTGTGTGTGTGTGTGTGTGTGTGTTGCAGCCCAGAGTGTGTGTTAGAGTATATATATGCCCTGATAAAGTATGCAGTCTGTCTGGAGAGTGGAAAGAGAGTTCTGTGGTGTGTGTGTGGGTGCGTGTGAACAAATCTTTATGGAATCGTGTATCAGTATAGCCCTGATCTGGTTTGGCGATCTGTGATGCACTCTCCCCAAATAGTTTTCAACCCAAACCTCCGGGACTGGTGGCTGTCCAATGACACCTGCAATAACACCAGCTGGCATTAAGACACACCACATGAAAAACATCAGCCCATGACATGTTTTTGTTTCTCCAGGAAAGAAACATTTCTTTGAAAATATAGAGAATCAAAGTATCTTTTCATGCCTCTTAACTTTTTTTTGAGAGGGAAGTGCACAAGTGACCTCTGGTAATGTGACTTGATATAACTTCTTTACCTCTTTCTAACAAAACACAAGGCAATGCATATCAAAATACTTAGACCTATAATACATTATTCTTACTTTGTTTAAAGCAATTCCATTACTAAAACCTAGGCTACTAAAATCCTTCCTAATGCACTGGGCCTGTGATGGACATCGATCAGTGAGCAATGTGGAATGGAACGAGAGAGGAAAGTGAACATTTGTCTTCTAGGACAGAGGTCCACCCAATTCCCATTGCGTCAATAAATCTGCAATAATTTCGACAAATCTTTCCCGTCGGTTCTTGTTTAAGCACAGAAGCATGGAAAATATCACGGCTTCGTACGGCTGTCAGTGCAATTTTGCACGGTGATATATTTCGACTCTTTTTCACAAGTTCTAAATATATCTCTGAGCAAGCGAGACCCTAGGAAAACGACTTTTAGAGACAGGGGCCCGCCGTTAGAAAAAAAAAAAAAACAGTTAAACAGCCTCTCCCCTCTGATGTTTTAACAGACGCTAAGACGGCGGTAAACTCGGGCGAGAGGCATGGGATGAGTGATGGTTAAAGGAGCATGCGGTAAGACGCAGTGCCCTCGCCCTGATGAGTTCAGGCGCGCCCGGTGGCATCTCATGCCTCAATTTGAGCCCATTTCCATGGCGATCCAACGCCACGACTGCCAGGCACCGAAAGGTCTTTATTAAATGACTACCAAACCGCGGGGACTGTGATTTAATCATGAGTTTATGGAACTGGGGTCGCTCGTGCCCGCCACTGACGCGCCACAAGTATTTTCACATTTCATTAAACATCTTTTTTTTTCCTCATCCCTCTCCCTCTTTCTCTCATTTGCTCTTCCCTCAAAACGTTTGCTTGGCCTTGTGCGTTATTTTCTTCACCCGTCAGAGACACTCTGCCTTTTTCCAAAGCCGTCCGCTATTTGTCACCATTATTAAAGTCATATTTCACGGCTTTGTTCATTAAACTGCCGCTAAACGGCCTGGAATGCCACAGACTCTGCCGCACTCTCTGGGCACCGGGTACAATTTGGGTTTCATTACGGCTCAGGATCCCCAGGATCCTACAAGCTGCCTGCCCTGCATGCAACACAGACCAGGACTGGCGCGCCGTGCAGCCAGCTTTTTGAAATGAACGTAAAGTAATGTCAGCCGCTGGATCAGATCTCATGTGTGACCAATTACATGGGAGTTAGCCTCCTGTCCCCTCAAAGGCCACCGCCGTATGCCCTCGGTCTCTCCTGTTCCAGTAACGTGAGAGCGAGAAGAGCGACATGGGGGCCTGCGCCGTCACAACTGGGCTCAGGCGAATCCGAGAGTCTTTTCTGGAAGTCCTTCTCTGAAGTCCAGAGCAACTCAGGCTCCACTACAGCAGCCGGTCTCTAATGAGACTTCAGCTTTGCATGACCTAATAACTGTTTATGATGGAGGAGATCCAAAGCTAACAGGGGCTACATGCTACGTGTTTTCCCTCTCCACTTCTGTGTTCTCCTCCCCAGGTCGGGCAGGGATGCTGAGACTCTCGACACATCTGAGTCCACTCAGCGCTAGCACTCAGGTTTATGGCTGATGTGTTTTTTAATGTTACCGCCGTACACAAGCGCGGGGATATCTGAACAATGTTCCGCGCTACCATAAAATACTTTTAGTGTGCTCTTTAAAAAAAAAACAAAAAAACCCACTCACATCCTGTTTTTAAAGACGGAAAATGCAAACTACTGCAACACACTTAAAAACAGCAGTCACCGCTTAAGCTACAGTATATGCTAGGCTCCTGACATTCTAGTGGCCTTTGCTGGTAAGTTGGAAAGGAGGGAGCGAAGAGGAGGAGAAGGAGGAGGAGGGAAGGAAGGGGTGAGAAGAGAAGAGGAGGAGGAGGAGGAGAAGAGAGCATTTCATGGAGCTGAGAAAGCGTTTGGCTGTCAACCACTTTCCAACCAGACACCCTCTCGCGCCGCAAAATTGCTCTGCTGATCCCCCTGTGTTTTTCCCCCTCTTTCTCTCTCTCTCTCTCTCTCTCTCTCTCTCTCTCTCTCTCTCTCTCTCTCTCTCTCTTGCTCTGCCTCCTTTATTCTCTCCCAGGCGTATTTTAATGCCCCCACCCCTCGTCTTTCTCCTTCTCTCTCCCCACCCCTAAGAAAAATGGAATAATAAAGTGTTGGCATGAGACCACAGCTCATTCTGAAGGCCAAAAGCCCCAGCGGAGAAAAACAGCCCGGCTGCCAGGACATCAAGAGACAGGAAACGCCTTCCACCGGGCAGCGAGCCGCGCCGCGCCGCACCACGCCGTGCTGCACCACACCACACCACATCACGCTAACACCGCACTGCACTCTGCCATCATCAGTCTGCAGCTCCTAATGGAACAGCTGAAAGAACTGGAGGTGGAGCAGGGCTGGACCAGCCTATCAGGAGGGGTTAATGAAAAAGCTCATGGCTTCGACTGACACTTTAACGGCACGGCTTTAGTGTACAGCATCAGTAGAAGGAAGTTTGGAGCTAGGGTTAGATGGTCTTCGCTTCAGGCCTTAAGTTAATGAGAGGAGGAGATTTTAGTCTTGTTTTATTCACCTTATGGTAGAAGTTAAACATAGGCTCCCAGTTTAGATGTTGTATTTATGACAAGGCCTTGAACTTTAAATCCAGTCTTTGGCTATAATGGAAAAAACTCACATTTTAAGAATGTAGGTTGAGGGGCTGAGGTCATTAACTTGTACATTCAGGCTCAAGTGGCCCAAGTGGACATTAAAGAGCCCCCCTCTCAAAGGCTCTGGTGCGGAACAATAATGCTAAATCACTAAAGGTTTGGTGAGTCAGCAAGTCTTTGTTTGGTGCCGAGTCATCTTTTTTCATATGTCAGCTTGTGACATTTAAGGTCACCGCTACAGAAAGTTAGCCTGTAATTGTGATGGACGAGCTTTGATTTCTGACTCTGAAAGAAGAAGTCTGCCCGGAAGAGATAATCCGCCCCATTAAAAACACAAACTCAATGACGTATCCCCTTTTCCTCTTTGGCCTCTCTCACGTCTCCCCGTCTCCAGGGTCCTTGACAATAAGTAAAGCTGGCACCACGGGATGTAATGACGCGCCGTGCAGAGATGCCTCCCCGGCCTTTTTGGGCAGGGCGGCATGTGGAAGCCATGTGGCCTCATTAAAGCTCAGCTCTCCAACCCTTATGGGACGCATCAGCCCCAGGAGTCACGCTTCCAAGGGCACTGAAGGAAAACAAGGCCGCCTACAACGTGGTTCCACATGTTTTTTTGCACAACACAACAAAAGCGTGGGGAAGTAAAGGCTGGGAATAGGAGAATGGAGTGTGTGTGTGTGTGTGTGTGTGTGTGTGTGTGTATGTGTGTGTGTGTGTGTGTGTGTGTGTGTGTGTGTGTGTGTGTGTGTGTGGGAGGAGGTTGAGGGTAGGTTATGTAGTTAAATTCTACACGATGTAATCAAACGAGGTGTTTGTTATCCTGAATTAGGGAGAATTAAAGCATGTACTGTTGTGTGTAATTATCCCCCCTCTGTTGCCAGTATAACCTAACTCCCGCTGTGGGTACACTCGTGTATAAGAGTACACACAGATATAAACACATGGAGACACACACACACACACACACACACACACACACACACACACACACAAAGACACACATACAATCACAAGCACAAAGCCAGGCCCCCTTCCCATGTGTACAAACTCACACTCACACACACACACACACACAATCTTGAGCATTCCCACACGGTTGCTGCAGCAGCAGGATTTTGATGCTTACTCAGCTCACTAATTACCCTAGCCTGTGTTGATTACCAAATAAAGTAGTGACTGTTTTACAGTATTTACACACACACACAAGCACGCACACACACACACACACACACACACACACACACACACACACACACACACACACACACACACACACACACACACACACAAACACATTCACACAAGTATTGCACACACACATACAGTACACCTCACGTTTTATTCATCTCAACCCTCAAGAATTCTGAAAAGGCCCCAACTTCAAAGTTAGCATAATGCGTGGTCACAGACGACCTCAGAGCACCCAGTCCTCAGTCTTCTCATGCCCAAGCTCAGATCCAACCTCATTGAGTGCTGTATAATTAATTATACATACTGTAGGCTACTGCATTGATCTTTCATACTCCAATACCACTCTTCTCTCTAACCTGCTCTCTTGACCCCTTTAAGAAAAGGAACTGACCCTTCCCTCACACACACACACACACACACACACACACACACACACACACACACACACACACACACACACACACACACACACATCCTCTGATTCTTTTGGGCATACAGTATGTCCTTGTCCTGTCCACACTCCTTAAGCCTGAGGAGGTCAGGCAGCTGAGGTCACTATCCTGCACCACAGTCCTCCATCAAATCCACCAAGTCCTCCTCACAACTCCA
>JAODXP020000022.1:11314899-11317399 GCA_027497455.2 Sardinella longiceps | reverse complement strand
AGCGAACCAGGAATTCCATTAGGTCCTTATCAGTTAGGTGACCTTCAGACATCAGGACAAGGACAAACATACAGTATTAATAATCAATTATAACATTATAATATAATATAATATAATATAATATAATATAATATAATATAATATAATATAATATAATATAATATAATATAATATAATATAATATAATATAATATAATATAATATAATATAATACTTTATTCATCCCGAAGAAAATTCAAGGATTTATAATAATATCCATAGTAAAAGGGCTTAGCATACACTGGAACTAATCTATTTCCACTAATGCCAGACTGATGTGCGCTTAAATGCCACTACATTTAATGTTGACCACTTCATTTCATATTTGGACATACTTGAAGAGAGTGTGAGTGCCTACGTGTAAGAATGTGAGGTTATATGTCATCTAGTCAGGAAAAAGAAACCACGTGGTGAAATCAATCTTAGAGTTTGAGCAATCTCCAGATAGGAGTTTCCCTTTAGCAATGCATACTCTCTCCTGTGAACACGCGCGTGCACGTGCGCACACACACACACACACACACACACACACACACACACACACACACACACACACACACACACCAGAGTATGCTTACTCCATCTGCTATAATTTTTAGCCCCACATAGAGAACTGTCACATGTTTTATCTGGATTCACACTTACTTTCACACACACACACACACACACACACACACACACACACACACACACACACACACTATAGGAGACTGTAATTCTGTACCGCAACAAAAGAGCTTCAAACCTGTGGTCACCAATATAGATCAATTTGCAAGTATAAACATTCCTGGACTAAATTAAGACCAGTAGATGGGCAGAATGTGAAATCATATACTTCACACTTTGACATATATTACGTGACTCACATACAGACACACACACTGTCACCTACACACACACTGCACACGCGTTTTTCACAGACTAACGTCAAACATATTCGAATAATGTACCATGTAAATAATTTGAATGCATTACAATTAATTGAAATATAAATGTCACGATACCGAAAAAAGGGGGGAGATATTGAGAGAGCGGGGGTGTGGGGGGATGAGGGGGTCAATCTAAAGGCCAATTCAGATGAAGATCCATGACGTGACGAGACGAGACGGTTTTAGAGAGGAGTTGTGGCGGTGTGAATCAATCACTGCATGGCATTGCAAGCAGTTTCAATCTGCAATCTTGCGAAAGATTCAACACGTTAAATTGCAGTTTCAGAGTTACAGTCGCTGAAACGTTACAGGTTTTTAGAAGGTTCCAGCCCGTCTCGTTGTGGATCTTTTGTCTGTAGCCACTTTAAGCTAAACTCACAGGCAACCCACTGCATCCAGACAACGTTGTATCTCTTGGGAGGAGGCATGAGGTCCTTGAGGTTGTAGCAGTAGTAGGACTCCACGCGGTCTGCGTCATCGCCCAGGTACTCCTCGTGTGCATGCAGCAGGTAATCCTCCATCATGTCTGCCATCTCCATGGTCTCAAAGATGGGGAAGAGAACTCCTTTGGACACACGGCCGATGCCACAGCCGCAGTCCAGGGCTCGTTTGGTGCCTGCCTTGCCAGGACCCTGCGAAAGCACACACACACACACACACACACACACACACACACACACACACACACACACACACACACACACACACACACACACACACACACACAAAATGAAATACTTCAGACACATGGCCAATACCACAACCACAGTCCAGGGTTTGTTTGGTGCCTGACTTACCAGGACCCTGCACACACACACACACACACACACACACACACACACACACACACACACACACACACACACACACACACAACCACAAATGCAATACTTTAAAGCCAAACAGATTCAAGGGGACTTGTATACTTTGTCACACACCAATCACCTCTCAGACCTTCACCTCACACTGTCACCACCTACATGACTTTAAAGACATACTGAACATCAGCTCCCATGATACCCAACCCCACAAACACATTAGCTGCTCCCCGCGGGAGGGACAGACTCCTCTCATCTCTCCTCTTGTCTCTAGTTCATCTCCTTCACTGTCCTTACTGCCCAGGACAACACAACATTCCTATCAAGAGCTGAGGGAATCGGGAAGAGTTATTGGTGGGAGAACAAGGACATTCTCCTGTAGGGAATTACTTCTCATACCACTGCCATATTGCAAATCGCTTGAAGTTAGTAAAAAAAACAAAACGTATATTTTAGGTGAAAGCATTGCTTAGTTACTGTTCAACGGCTTCATGTGCTACTGCTTAGAGTAAGGAAACTGGGTCTAGATTCAAAATATGATGACCTTGTCAGGAAATACAGTACTTGGATTGAAACTATTAAGACGTTGCATATTCTTTTCCAGCCACCTGTTCCAAAGTAATCTCTAGTTGCGTAAGAGCTGACCTTTTCACTTCTCTGTCATTGAATTTAATTAAGTTTTTAGTAAGTCATGTGTGCACAGAGAATAGTTCT
>JAODXP020000022.1:11299899-11309899 GCA_027497455.2 Sardinella longiceps | reverse complement strand
GTCCAGTCAAATCGGCCAAATCGGAAAAGTGGCGTGTGTGTGTTTATTATGTTTGTGTGATCGATGGACCTATATTTACAGGCCAGTAATTACGTACATACACAGTCCCACCTTATTTTTACAAGGACCTAATAGCAGAGACTTTGCTAATAGGCCATTTCACTTCTGTTGGAGGCTATAGCTGCTAGTCACATGGCTGAATTTCACTATCCTATAGAAAGTGTCTTGAAAGTACAGAAGGCCCTGTTTGAATCCATCTCCTTGAAACAGGCAAGCATCAACACTTGTTGGCTGTCAGCAGTTTGATTCTGTGAGGGAGGTGATAGGCCCTTGCCTGCCAGAATCAGCCTGTCACCAGATTAACAAAACGACCTCATGAACCACTGCAACCTCCAAGCCACCGAACTCCAAATACAATCTCCTGCCAACTGGACCTTTTCCAGAGACTTTTGCTCACCCAAAGACCAGAGACATGATGCTATCCAGCTCAAGTCCGAAGAGGAGAGAGCTAATGTGGCAGTGGCAGAAACCACACGTGCTCTAAGACTGACATATCAAGGGAGTTGTCAGTGGATCAATTGGCCATAGAGACCTTCAAGACGTGAGAGGTAAGTAGAGGCTGGCAAAGAGAGACTGTACATCTGATACAAAGTCCCACACACTCATGGTCTGCACTCTGCAAGGTTAGTCATGTGACCTTGGGGGGAGACATTCCCAGGAGGGCTAAAAATAGGAGCACGGGACAAGATCTGATCAAGGAGACGAGGGCGATATGAGTCTTAACTGATGACAGACATCTACAGCCTTTTGGCTGTCTATCTTTGCACTCATGGCTTAGCTGCTATATCTTCAGGCTGTAAGAGCTGACGAGTGAATCTGAGATGTTGGTTGGTAATTATTTGTCTAACAAACCTAGCTGGACATTTCCCTCAAGAAGTTCAAGACATACAGTATTCATGACAGCATATTGCATACATTTTATTAAATCAGGGTCTGCGTGTTCATAAATTTGATTCCTGGCCATGGGCTCACCTACAGTAATTCAACAATCTGTTTAAAAATAAAGACTGACCACCATCTGGTTTTGTAGGATGTAGGTCAGAAAAGAAAAGAAAAATCTAAATTGAGATAGGAAAGAGGTCAACCTTCTCACATTTTCGTTTCTCTACAAGGCCCCTCTGCTCAGGTCTTCAAGATACCAAATCTTTTTTTCTCTACAGCATGTGATAAAAAAAAATACATACACTGTATGTGCACATCCCAAGATAAAGTTGCTGGAAACAGTAGTAACATTTTAAGACATAAACTGGAGTAACAGCTGTGCAAACTGTAAATATAACGACAAGATATTTTGTTGCTATTTTTTAATGATATCTACATCTATTTATGAGGCCCGTTTACAAGGTGTCTGAGTTCAAAATACAGACTCCTACTAATCATACTGGATTTTGACAAGCGGCATCATCGCCAAAGTAATTTATAGTGCTGGGATATTAGCAGTGTCTTGTTTCTCAAACATTCCTCTGGATCTTCTCCACAAAAGCACAAAAATACACTGAATCAACAGTAAAAAAAATAGCTAATAATCCTCCCTGATTCCCTACTTATTAGACTATTTTTTACTACCCTTATTAGTATCTTATATTTTGTTGCATACTGCTTCATAGCAATATCTGTAGGGTCTTCCGTCTATTATAATTTGTTCCTTTTATGATGCATTGCTTCTCTTCTGTTTAGAGCGTAACATTACAATGATTTCAAGCCATATAAATTCAAGGGAACTAGAATCAGAGAAGTATACTCAATGCCCAAACCAATTGCAAAGATCACACACTGAACATTTGAGGGCGTGGGGTCTCCGCGCCTGCAGTCTTGACTGACAGTGAATCAGTGATGAGTTGAGTCAGGTGCTACGGGGGAATGCAGTGAGCGTATAGGTTAGACTGTTCTACTCATGTGTCACTGACACGTATGCACACTGCAGGGGCACGTGTTGACAGAGTCGTGACATGATTGGTTGTTAAAAGATAATATAATTACATGACGGTGAGCCAAAGTAACTACGATTTCTTATAATGAGTTTTACTTATTATGACAAATTCCCATAGCCTCACATATTAGAAAGAATACACTAAGAAGGAAGACAATGAAGCAACTTAGCTCTTCTTAATATTTTATGTAATGTTTTAACTTAGAAGAGCCTTGCAGTAATCTGTGGTCCATGAGCTTACCCAGAGGCAGCTGGGCCTGCAGGTACTGGTAGCTGGCGAAGAACTCCTTTCGCAGTGTGTTGTGGAAGTGGAAGGACATGCTGGTCCGGCACTGGTTGGTCATCGACTTGACCCATTCTTCATGGGATGGCTGGGGCGTCCCACTGTAGTCCAACATACTGGGCATGATGGCGTGTTCCTAGATCTCTGGTCCTGGATTACTGTTGCACTAAGGAGTTTTTTCACGTGTGTTATATCTCAGAGAGCTGAAAGCTGCTTTTGCAGATGCACTGCTAGAGCTGTTGCGACTGACTGACTGCTTAAAACCAGGCTCTGCTAACGGGGCTGTAAGTGATCAGCACTAGGGTCTCCTCAGCAACTGCTTCAGCCTTACGGATCACTTACCTCCCTTCTCGGGAGCAGGAGAGAGCGAAGAGGGTGAGGGGTGGGGAGCATGGCCTATCTGTTTCAAAAAGATGCCTTCGGAAGCTGGCTCCACATACCTGGCATAAAGACTCGCTTTGCTTTGACTCGTAGGCTACATGCCAACATGCGACCTACAGATAATACCAGCACTGGCAAGTTGCTGAAAGGCAGTTAAAGCAGCCGCTATACTTAGCCAAGACCGCTAATGTTTGTGTACTACATCTGTATTTTTGGCTCAAAGGAGTGTCTTCCAACACCACACACTGATGCACTCACACTGGGTTACGCATGGCTTAGGTCAGAGGCCTGGACACATATGAAGAGATTAACATAGATCTTGAAAGACACATTGTGACAAGGACCCAAACACGTTCAGGTTAGTGGCACATTAGCGCAAAGAAGCTCAGGATTACCCATTGTATGTGGAATTGCCCATTATTGGCGAGCCAGAAAAAGTTCACAAAACATAACAAATGCCACGCTGGCATATACTGTAGGTTAACACAAATGAGAGCAACTTCACAACCCAGATAGTAAAGGCCAAGCATACAGTATTTAGCACCAGTCCTCTTCTTGTAAACCAGAGGTCAAGGGATCCAGATGAGTTATGTACCAGAGTGGGGTACCAGATGGAAAACTGCCACTGTTTTCAGAAGACAATGAGGCAGAAGATAAGAGGGTGAAAGAGATGTTCGTACGTAGTAGAACTGTGTGCGAACCAAATAGATTACAAGAAAAGGAAAGCTATCCTCGTCACTCCCGCTATACCAGCAGTTTTAGTCAAGTGCCTTTAGCTTCACACATGCCATGCATGTCAGATTTTTGATGAGATTCTGCCTCGGAAAAAGACAAATTATTGGATCGGCTTCTGCACACATCAGTCCATCTGCCCCTGGATGTGTTACAGAGGTTACGGAGAGAAAAAGAGGAGCTGGCAACATCTGCAGGAGGTTTTCCCAACATGTTGACGCCTGTCAAAAGCCATTAGAGGAAGGTCCTGATGACGGATTCACCTGTGGGTAAATCATATCACTGCCATGAGTGTCAGCAGCATCCCCAGCTGTTTTATAGGATCAAAGCAAGCTGTGGAAAAATACCTGACTAAAACTTTATGGACTTACATCAGAGTAGCCTAGTTATAGTGCTGCACCACAGGCAAAGGTTGATATGCAGGCACTGGTCTCATATGTATGTGAGAAAGTGGAATACTGATCACATTTTAAAGCCTACAGATCCTGGTATCGAGCTACAACACCATTATTGCCTGAACTCCATTAGAATTACATGTCTGGATCGAGCTACGAAATGTACGACCCTCCTAGAAGTACGCCTTGTAGTTCAGAGTGCTCCAGCACGTAGTTTCTTGCAACCAAACACGGCTAGCCAGAGCGCTTGATTGCAATGTATCTGCTCTGAGGCACAACTGTGAAGGGCTCGTCACCTGACATGCATTTATAGGTTAGTGAGCTAAATACTGTGTTGAATAGACTGAATACCAATTGCATGGGTCTTTAAAGAGCAGGCATCAATCAATGCATCTGTTTGTTGCATTCAGGCCCGTTTCAAGGTACTTGGGGGCCCCAAGCAAACAGGACATGGGGGCCCTTCACTCCCCGTAAATACTTACACAAACCACATTGTTATAATTTTCAAACATCATCAATATAATTATTTGTATTGTACAGTTGTCTAACTCATTTTTTTGTTGAAAAACACCACCAACTTAACTACTAAAATGGTTAAACAGTCAAACTTGGGGGCCCCTTTCAGCCTGGGGCCCCAGGCAATTGCCTGGTTTGCCTGCCTTGTTGCGACGGCCCTGGTTGCATTTGACATACAGTATACATACAAATCAACAAAACACTTTTGACGCTCTGTCAGGATATACCAGTGTGCCTCAGTGACCTCTGTCACATAACATTGTAAACATGCACCAGCCAACAGCTACTTTACACAGATACCCAGTGACCGCCTAACCTCTGACCTCACTGACCACTTAACTCCACTCAAGTCACAGAGGAGAAGTTCCAAATATATTTCCGTACTCAATCACAATATCACAGCACATCAGCTCTTTCTCTGTCCTTACGTAACCAGTTGCAACATTTAAACAATTCCGTTTAAGCAAGAATGTTTCCACTGTTTTGTCACCGGGTCATTTCGACCTCCCTGGCACGTTCTAAGTCAAGATCCACTGCACTCTTTTTCTGCCGAGTGCTTGGATACTTAGGAAGAGCGTGCAGAGTCCTATTGCGTGCAGGCTGAAGGATTCCACCACTATTGAGCCGTGGACAGCTGTATCCTCCATACATTATGTTAGAGTCTGGCTTGTCAGGCTAAAAACACCTAACCCAAACCCTTTATTTCACTGACACACATGTATTGTCCTCTAGAGTAGCACTGGTGCTTCTTTCACACTTGTAGTGCACTATGGAGTACTTTATTCCTATGCACACAGGATGACAACCTTCTCTAATGGTAATACGTAGAAATACATGTATTACACCGGTTAGGCCATATTAAGAGGTAGGATCCTAGGAAGAGGTCACACATTACAAAATCATCTACAAATATGTAATTTCTAACTATAGAGACAAATCCTCACACACACTTTGCATGATGGAATATGCTAGGGCACAGAAACTCTTCTCATATGGAGGTCAATCACTTTTGATGTCACATTGGCCAGGTTTTCAAATATAGTGGTGCCACGTATTATTGTCAGATCAGTCATAAACATGGGTATTAGGAGGACTTTAAACATGGGATTCAGTACATTCTGATATACTTATTTTGGGAAACATTAAATACTTTACACCTTATCACAGAGAGAAACACCAGTGAGCACACACATAAACAACGCGACAAACAACACTACAACGAACCCAAGATAGGGTGGAGGTCCATGAACATGATGAAGTGAATAGCATGTCAAACACATGACCACGAGGTGAAAAGTGTGTCTGCAATTACACACTCAATGTGACAAAACACACATGCAGTACACAGATGCTGAATATAGAAACACAGACATAGTCACACAGACTAGCTGACATGCCATTTTTGGTGGCTGCTACATACATGAAATGTATGGAATGAACCCATAGGTTTACATTATGAAGCAAGATCCCTGATTATTTATGCAAAGTTTGTCTGTGTGACATGACATTTTGACAGACTCAGGAAAATGAATAAAGGGAAACTATTTGATTAAAAAACATGTCTTTAAAAATAGTTTGTTCTGTGTAGGAGAAATGACAGGAGGAGACCTACAGTACTGCACACATAAGGATGACAACAGCACAACGAAGAGCAAAAGGAAGCTAGGAAGGAGAGAAGGCCAGATAACATAAATCTGGGACTGGTCTTGTGGCAGTCTCCTGTTCTTACCCAGGGGAGTCTGTTCCAGCAGGTGCAGATAGCTGGCGAAGAACTCTTTGCGGAGAGTGTTGTGCAAGTGGAAGGACATGCTATGGCGGCACATGTCATGATCAGTCTTGGCCCAGCGGTTCCGGAAAGCCTGGTGTGTTCCACTGTACTCCATGATGCTTGTTGTGTCCGACATATTTGCCTGCTGTTTACTTGCTCACTGACCGCCGACTGAGTGAACGTGAGTGAGTGTGTGTGTGTGTGCCCTGAGGACTGTGTGACACTGCTGGTGTCGCTGTATCTATATTGGTGTTAAGCCACTACCCGTGAAGCTGTAAGTGATCAGCAATAAGTTCCTCCTGTAAGGAAACAGCTGAAAACCACTAACGTTACAGCTTTACGCATCACCTGCTTGTCACCAAGAAAGAGAGAGGCATGGAGAGAGAGAGAGAGGGAGGGAGGGAGGGGAAAGTAGCAGTAGCAGGGCCTATCTGTTTCAGAACACAGCCCCTGAATCTGTCCACCAAGCCCCAGCAAATTGACCGCTTAGTTTTTAGTCCACACATAGCCTAGTGTGTGACCGGCTGGCAATATGTTCCAGTCAGGCTTCTGACAGCCTATTAATATGGCTACTATTCTTAGCCGTATTGGCTCATGTTTGTATACACAAGCCCCCTGCCTCTGTCTGCACCTGTGATTCAAAGGCAAGTATAGACACTTCTAAATTGCATCATGTGCCAGCTATACATGTGTATGTACATGTAAGGTTTAGGTCAAACGAATGGTCAAGCTCAAGGCGAGCAACTTCACTATTTTCAGCATCAAGAATGTCTCAGAAAGGCGACTCAGAGCTGTTTCCTCTTGGGCAAGGAGGGGGATCACCAGGGATGAAATTACATCAGTGTTGGTGTGTGAGGTGTCAACTGTGTGGCTGTGTTGGGCTATATCTTACCCATAGTCTTCTGTTTCTTTTAAGCCTAATCACCGGCTCCTTGCCAGGTGGATACACATCCGTAGTTCTTAATGAGTAAGTGCATCTTGGTTGATTGGGCAGAAAAAGTGTGCAGAACAGCTGTCAAAAGCTGACAAATGCTGTCGGCCTACTGACAGTCAGATGCATCATTTTAGATCCTGGGTCAGCCACTGCATGCCAAATTAGGACCTACCGTACTTCACCAAGCTGCCTGAATAACTGAACAACAACCTGATAGAGGATTAACAAGCAAACTGAGCTATGTAGTTTAAAGATTTCCTCTGCAAAATTAAAGAGCCACAATATGGCACGGGCCTAGATGTGTTTGTCCTAAGCTCATTAATATGGCTTAGCCTGAGGCCAATTCAAGGCCATTAATTTTTCATACAAACAAGTGAGAGCTGGTAGCCTAAATTCACCACACTTCACTTTGTGAAACCAATTGCAATTTAATATGGCTTAGATGGTTATTTGAAATTTCTGGAGTAGAAAGGCACTCCAAAGGCTTAGGTATTATGAACCTCGGAAATCCTAGATTTGTTTATGAAATGTCTATAGCCTACTCTATATATAAACAATATAACCAATTGCATTCTGTGGACAATAAAGTGAAAGTTGAGTGGAGTTGAAAAATAGAGACTGTACTCTGCCACAACCTACCCTTCAGTGACCAACTGGAACTTTACATCCATAACTGAAACTTTACATACAAATTAAAGCAGACTCTGTTTCATCTGGAAAACGGCGACAGACGAGCATTTGCGTGTTTATTTGCCGCTTTTCACAGTAAGTTTTCAGTGTGGTCATGAATCTCATTGGTAAATCAGTGCATTTTCTCACATTTTCTCCAGATGGCGATGAGAGAGAGGGGTTTCACTGTGCTGATGCATGCTGGGAAGTCTGGTCCCAGCCCTTGGCAACAGAAACATCAACATCCAGCTTGCTGAAATAAAATATGATAGCTTCGTGATATTAGCATTTTTGGAATAGTGTAAAGGAATTTGATTTGCCCATTGGAAGCTCTTATTTTTCATGTGAAAAGCAGGATGCAAGCGGACGACGCGAGATATTTGAAAAGGTAACGTAGCCAGTCTGCCTGAACAGTCAGTTAGCATTGCGCTAGTCATTATGTCTAGCTCATAGATGTAATGCCATTGCAAGGAATGTAATGTCCATTGCTACAGGGAGCTAACGCAAGGTTAGCCTGCTGTACAGACCTTGAATGTGGGTCAGTATGCCTAGCTACAAAACTCAGATTCAGTCAAATGACATATTATGGAAGTAAAATAAATCGTTTAATGATATATATCGGAAACTGGTCCGAAATAACGTCAGTGTCCAAGTCTAGAAATTTGTATTTGTTTATCATTTGTGTAATCGGACATCGTTAGCCTCAGCTAATTGCCCTAGTATCTTTCGCTAGCCATCAGAAGAAACACTGTACACACCCATATCTGCCCGAATCATCTTAGTTTTACAGCATCTTCTGTTAGCGTCGTGTTTATGTAGTGTATCCATGTTTTGAAATGTAGCTACTTGATTTACACAGTCATAAACAATGGCATTGTAAGTCACAGAGATTTGTTTAATGTCAACAGGAAAGTGAAAGGTGGTAGCTTGGATGTCCACCCTACAGAGAAAGCCCTCGTCGTCCAGTATGAGGTGGAAGCCACAATTCTGGGAGAGATGGGGGACCCGGTGCTGGGGGACCGCAAAGAGTGCCAGAAAATGTAGGATGAACATGTAGTGTTGATAAACATTCCCCCGTCTTCATTGTTGACAAAAACATGTTATACAAAACCTCTCTTTTCTTCTTATTCCTGTAATCAATGTTAATGCTGTCAACTCACCAGTTATAGGATATCCAGTTTTGAAATGATGCCGAACCAAGGGAAATTATATAACATTATAAAGTGTGGACTTTACGGATTCGGTTTTCCATCTTTATGTGGTGAATGAGTTTCTTTGCCTACTTTTGTTTTATTATATAGCCTTCATTCCATATATGAAGTCTATAAGATCCTCTGTAGTGTTTTTCTCTAAGTGACATTGCTGTTTGGCTATTGTGTTCTTCCACCTTTGTGTAATCAATAATCGGCCTGATTCTTGTAAGAGCCTGAAAATAGCCCCCTGACAGAGCTTTTTCTGGTTGTAGTATCCGCCTCAAAAGCCTGAATGCCAACACGGACACAGCATCTTTGGCCAGGAAAGTGGTGGAGGAATGCAGACTCATCCACCCATCCAGGGTCGGTGAAGTGGAACACCTACTGAAGTACCTCCAGACTCGCAAGAAGACTGGAAGTCTCGGTAGGTGTAGGCTTAGTCCACAGACTGCTGTTTAGTTTAAGAAATAAGACACAAGAGGCTGTTGGGTGTACTAATTTAGAATAGTCATAGTGCAAAGTTAGGCATGATGCAAAGTGTGCATATTTCTGTAGAAAGCATCTAGAGCCATGATTTATTTATCTACAAGACAGTTGTTAAAAAAATATTAGTATTGATGCAGTAAATCAATGATATTACTGTTAGTAAGTGAGCAAGTGGTATTGGGTCTCTGAAAAATTGCATTTTAGGCCTCTGCCATTCAAAGGGGTTATTCATAGTTTTCATTACTGTATAGAAGATGAAGATATAATTCTTTGCACTGTTTCAGACAGTGATGTGTTCCTGTCTTTGTTTACTTCCAGAAAAGCGTGAAAAAACACCCATTAAGCCAAGGGACCTGGCACCTTTTGAGGGCATGGAGGTAACCGCAAAATCCAATCATTGTCTTTTATCATTGTTCTTGTAAAATGTAATTAGTGTGTAATTAGTATGTTATTATATATGTAATAATTGCTGATCTGTTTATCTCTCTTTTTTTTGTCTCCCTCTTTTTTTCTTTCTTTCTCCCTCTCTGTGTGTGGCTGTTAGCTGGATGAGGAGGCCAACATTAACAGCATAGATGACTATGTGGAGCTACTGTATGAGGACATCCCAGAGAAAATCCGCGGGGCCACACTTATCCTGCACCTCGCCCGTA
>JAODXP020000022.1:11277399-11279899 GCA_027497455.2 Sardinella longiceps | reverse complement strand
TAGTTACCATTCGGAAAGGCATTCATATGGAACGGTAATCAGTTATTAGATGAGTTATTTTTTGGAACTACTTCCAAAGTAGCCGGTTATCTGGAATTAATGGCCACCTAGCAGCCAATCAGAGAAGAGAATGGCGTTCTGAAGGGAGATAACAGAGGATGAAATCTAAACAAAATGTTCCCACTCTCCCATGCCATTGATTTGTGTCGACTAAGGATATCATTGGCTAACAAAGCTGTCTTTCTGCACAGCTCTGTGACGGAGGGCTTTGTCCAATCAGCTGGGACTCCGGTCCGACCGACCACCGCCTACGGATTCCGCCCAGATGAACAGTTCTACTACGGCTACGGAGCGTCACGATGAAAGTATACACACACGCTTCCTTACAAAAGAAGAAAATGCTAGTGCTGCTTCTAGACAGAGTGAGCACACTATCACCCATACTGCAGCTTATCGACAACATGGTGGAAACACACACACACACACACACACCTCATTCCATTAGTGTTAAACTTACTACAGCTTTTGCTGTCTACTGTACTTTACATGTGTGTTTCTCTTGTGAATGTGTGCTCTGTGTATGAAGTGTCAGCTTGCGTTTAATCTGCAGACTGTGTGTGTGTGTGTGTGTGTGTGTGTGTGTGGGTACATGTTTCTGAACATGGCCAGTCTGTCGCTGTTACTGTTCAAAACACCCATTGGAAACTGTCATATCCTTTATTATGTCTTAATATCGACTCGAAATCTGATGTGTGAATGAGTCTTAATATATACCGTATAGAAGTCCTGCACACTTTTGATTGTACTGTATTGCAGAATGCGAAGGGGATTGTGTGTGTTAGTGTGTGTGCGTGTTTACATGTGTGTGTCTTCAGGATTGTTTGTCAGAGTGTATGTTGGTTGTGCTAAAACAGGGTTCTTGCGAAGCTAAGGTCATAAATGCAAACTTAACGGTTTTACTAGTTTTATGTGCAATAGGGTTCATTACCTGCATGACGTGTCCACACTTCCCCACCCCATAGCATTGAGACTGAATGAATGAATTGAGTCTGGTAATTCAGTCTTACAAGCACCAGAGGGCGCTCTTGTAGTCTTTTTCTTTCCTGCTGTGGTTACGCATGAAGCCGAGTAGGTGTTGTTCATGACTTGTCTTATTTCTACACACTATAATCATACTTAGGCTGTAGTACTTAAGCACACACACACAGATGACTTGCATTAACCCATTTCAAATGCAAGTACACACTCTGGCTACTGGTTATTGACTTTTCCTCATATTTAAACACATAGTGTACACTCATACTGTTAACTCACACTATACTGTTTTGTAGGAAGATGTATTTGTGCACATGGAATACTAGAAGCCTCTCCACTGAGACGGCGTTTGACTGTAAGCTTTTGTCCTGTGCCAGACTTTGCTCGAAGAGAGACAAAAAGGACTACCCTGTCATATTGCCTTTGTTGCTGGTTAACAAGACATTGTGTTTGTATAAAAAAAATAACATTTCATATTTATTTATAGTTTTTTTTTATTCTTTAAAAATGTTTTTTTTTTCTCTCTCTCTCTCTGTCTCTCTATCCTGTGGGAGCCTAAAGGTTCAAATCTTAAACTTGTGAATGTCATCTGAATCTGTTTTATATAAGAGGCTGTCCTCCTCACAGACTCTGTGCTGCACTACTGGAAATAAACACTAAATATGAGCACTCCTGACTCTCGCGCTCTCTCTCTGTGTGTGTGTGTGTGCGTGCGTGCGTGTGTTCGGTGGGGGGTGGATTATCTCTTAAAGTGATATACTGGAGTAAGTGTAAGCATAGCCCTGCTGCACAAGCCTTCTAACAGCAATGTATTTTGCATGAAATGAAAGATTTTCAAACAGCACAGACCTACCGCGAACGCGAAACACTTTACAGTGAGTCAATGTAACCTCAGATCTTACTTTCGGTTTCCAACAGTCAGGTCCCATTGAGTGCCTGTTCGCTTCTGCGTTTGCGTTCGATCTGTGCTGTACCAAATGATTTTGTTCCACTCGCTAACTAGCGCATTTAGCAAGCTCTTTCAACAGGGCTATGTTTGAATTCACTCCGGAACTCTCCTTGAATGGAGGAATTGAATAACTGTGGAGTTGGTAGTGGAGCTAGTGGATAAGCAGTGAGGCGCCTCCAGGCTCAGGCTCTTTGAGCCTGAGCCTGGAGCGCGCTCACTGCTTATCCACTAGCTCCACTACCAACTCCACAGTTATTCAATTCCTCCCATTAAAGGAGAGTACCGGAGTGAATTCAAACATAGCCCTGTTGAAAGAGCTTGCTAAGCCTGCGCTAGCTAGCGAGTGGAACAAAATCATTTGGTACAGCACAGATCGAACGCAAACGCAGAAGCGAGACAGGCACTCAATGGGACCTGACTGTTGGAAGCCGAAAGTAAGATCTGAGGTTGCATTGACTCACTGTAACGTGTTTCGCGTTCGCGTTAGGTCTGTGCTGTACTGAAAATCTTTCATTT
>JAODXP020000022.1:11262472-11277299 GCA_027497455.2 Sardinella longiceps | reverse complement strand
TGAGTGCCTGTTCGCTTCTGCGTTTGCGTTCGATCTGTGCTGTACCAAATGATTTTGTTCCACTCGCTAACTAGCGCATTTAGCAAGCTCTTTCAACAGGGCTATGTTTGAATTCACTCCGGAACTCTCCTTTAATGGAGGAATTGAATAACTGTGGAGTTGGTAGTGGAGTTGTGGATATCCAGTGACCGCCCAGGCTCAGGCTTTTGAGAGCTGAGCAAATACTAACTGGAATGCCATCCAGTGTTTCACCTTCTCCTCTATCCTTGAATCATGAGGCTGCTGCTGTGGATTCTGAGGCCTTTAGATGGAGGATTAGTCTTGTCCTCTCACTGACAACTACAACTACCCTTGATGGAGAGGCGGGGCAGTGGAGAGTCGTTCCAAGCATACCTGACCTCTCCTAACCTTTCTCACTGACACAACATTACTTAGGCAACCTACAAAAACACTCTCCGAATGCACATGCCCATTTGAGTAATGTGTTTATTCATGTGTAGATGTGTACATGCTAACAGTGAGGGACGGGTGTCTCTGGATTTGGGACAGACATGTTGTACAGTACAGCACGGGCACAGATGCTTTGTTGTAATTCAGGGAAATTCTTGAAGAAATTGTTTCATTGCATAGTTCCAATCACCCAGCTCAACATGAAAATAAAAAAATACAATTCAGCAGCACCATGACTGTAAACGAAAAACTTATTTCTGATCCGCACACTTTTTGAGATAAATAGTGACAAGAGAGTGTGTAGAGGACACGTGTAAAGACACACACACATACACACACACTTAAAGAAAAGTGACTGGTCAGGAGTCTGCTGAAGTGTGACTGGTAAGACTGGTATTGCAGGCTCAAGCTTTTACAGGTGTGTTGGTTTCTGCTGTGGAATTCAAGGACACTGAAAGGCGTGGCTACAAGTGCATTGTGAATCAACTCACCAGAGAAAGTCACGCTTTGTTACGTCATTCAGCAGACAGGAAAATGCACCAAGGGCATGTAAACGACTTATCTATGACCACATAAGATCTCATGCATCCAAATGCCTCACCTGCTGATGATGCTGGTACTTCATGTAATGATAAAAAAAAAAATGACATAGTTTTGGTCCAAGTTGCATTATAAGAAAATACAATAACCATCTCCATGCTTGGAACAACCATCAAAGAACTAGATTCTCACCATTCTTCAAATGCTGGAAAATATCAAGTATGAGAATACAAATGTAAAACAAACACCACCCCAGTGTCTCACAATCACAATAGAAATGGCTACAGTCTAGTGATATCCTTGGCAGCATAAGGCAGCATTGTCTAAAAACACAAAAATATATATTTAAAAAAAAACAGAGCGTGGATGTTTTCATCATGAAATACAACTGCTGAGAAAAAAAGTTCTAGTGTTTTCTCCAGAGAGACTAAGGTCACTTTCCTTCATAATGACAAATTAACTGGAAATTCAACAAACTCTCAGAAAAGAAATACTTTGAAGTCCCTAATGCATAACTTGGTGTTCTGTACAAATTCCTCACATTTATCTTAAGATAACAATTAAATAATTACTTTAACCTGACTGATTAAAGTTAAGTTAATGTCTACCTACAAATCCCATGCACATTCATTTATATTCTTCTGAATATCCCTCAAGGCAAATAATATGTTTAGCGTAATCAAAATATTCTAAAACTTTCTTCAGATACTGAATCAGCTTCTACTTACTGAACTACACTGTAGGGGCATTTTCAGAATGAACCAAACTGACTGATAGCACAATAGCTAACAGGTTAGCCATTCTCAGTCCAGACTAAAATCAATGGAGGACACTGGATTAGCATCCACACATATAGTAACAAAAGGAGTGCTTGGTCGAGGGTTCCTGCTGCAACTGAGTGCCATTCAGTTCTTCACCCTTTTATTGAGTCTAAAATGGTTATTTTTGATTTACTACAACATGTATTCTTTCATTCCTTTGGGCTATGGGGGTAATGTTGCACTGGCTCCTCCACTTCGATAACCTCCACTATCAGGTCACGGATCTCCTTGACACAGTCCATGGGCGACCCACAGAGGCTCTCCCCAGCTGAGGATGCCTCTTCACTGGCCTTAGGACTAGCTGGCACCTGGTTGTCTGACTGCACTGCTGGTTCCACCGCTGCTGCTGCTGCTGCAGGCTGATCTGAGATCTGGTCAGGTTCGTTCTCCTCTACGCTGCTCTCCTTTGGGTCAACACATTCCTCGACCTCAGCTGATTCAGGGTCAGTCGCAGACGGCACATTAGGGTCGGCATCCACAGACTGCTCCAAGTCCTCGTGCGCTTCGGCTGCCTCTGGCTGAGGCTCCTCGCTGTCGCTTGGATCGACGGCAGCCTCCCCGTCATCCACGCCAAGCTCGACTTCTGTCATCGGAGCAGCTTCGCTGGGCTGGACAGATGCCACCTCATCCACAGATGCCTCCACTTCTGCTGGTGTGCGGTCATCAATGCATTCAATCACAACGCACTCCTCTTCTGGTGTGCGGTCATCAATGCATTCGATCACGATGCACTCTTCTACCTCGCAGGGGGCAGCAGTCTCTGTAATACATAGCTCTATCTCAGTGTCAGCTGGTAAAGGACTGGCTGGGGTGACCTCCACAGTAGGGTTAGAGGTCGAGGGAGGGTCACTTGCAGGCATAGCGCTCTCCTCTGTGGCATCCACGCTCATCTCCTTGGCAACGGTCGCCTGGGATACCTCTGGACTACTCTCCTCAGCATCTGCAGTGCTGTCAGTGTTTGTAGCTTCTGCCACAGATTCCTGTTCTGCAGGGGGATCCACACAGGCCTCAGCCGGGACAGGGGACTCGGGTACAGGACTACCCGCTGGGACCTCCGTCTGGCTGGGGGGCTCTGAGTCGACTGCAGCCTCTTTGGATGGCTCACAGGCAGACTCTGAGGAGACCTGAGTCTCTGGAACGGATGTTTCAGTCACTTGGGCGCTTATGGTCGCCGGCACCCCAGGGATGTCAAACGAAGTTTGTGTTGCGATGGTGTTAGCTGTGTCTGACTCTTCTGCAGTAGCCTGGTCTTGGTCAACCGCTGTTTCTGTGGCAACGGGACTTGAGGGAGCTTCGACAGTCTCCTTGGAGACAGAAGCTATGACATCAGCCACGACAGTGGCTGCCACCTCTTCTACTTTTGCGGCACTGGGTGTTTCCACGGTTGCCATTTCCGTGGTGGATACAGGCGTTGTGCTCTCCGCCGCAGACGATTCCACTTCCTCTACACTAAAAGACACCGTAGGTCTCGGGGCTTTTTCAGCTTCTTCTGCAGTGGCATCAGCTGTACTGGGACTCTCTTCATCCTTGACCGGTGTCTCTGCCACCTCTGCCTTCTCAGCATCTCCTGCCGCATCTGGCTGAGATTCCTCTCCTTCCCCCACCTCTGATAGGGGGCTGCAGGGCCCGCTGGAGCAGGGGCTCCCCTCAATGCCGTTGCCCAGGAGGGGTGAGGTGGGCTGGGGGAGGCGGTTAACCAAGCTCCCTGCTCTGGCGGGGCTGCCCGGGGTAGAGCCTGGAGGGGTGCGCAGTGAGTAGATGCTGGACTGGCTGAAGTGCTCTCTGCTCATCTCTGAGATCAGGTTGTACCGCTTCATGCTGACTGCCTCCTTCACCACTGGGGAGAGGAAGATAGAGAAGAAGACATAGAAAGAGAGAAAGGCAGAGAGAGAGAGAGATCGGGTGAGGGGGGTAGAGGCGGACCGTGTAAAGGAATGTTCCAGGTACTTTGCTTTTCAAGTGCAATTCATTTTCCTAGATAAGGCTGATCTGAGAACAGTAACGCTACAGTAGTCTGAAGTTGATCCGAGCAGCTTACCTTTAGAAACCTCTGTCTCCAGGATCTTCAGCAGGATGTCCTCATAGACGTTTTCCACAGTGATGAATGGGGAGTGATCAGCAAAGATGAACTGCTCAAACTTTGGCAGCTCCTGCAGAAAATAAGTCAAATTCTTAAACATCATCAAAACGACAGGCTATAAGGTTATTCCTTAAACTGAACATTCGCCTATTGGTTATTTTCATTAACAATTAAATATTAGCTTTGTAATCTGCTTTTTCAGTGTATCTGAAGACTGAGAACCAAGTTGTAATTCATGTATGACTGAATGCAGTGTGTTGAGAAGTGTGTTTTTTTTAATATATAAATACATATTTAATATATATATACAGTGAGTGTTTCTCAATGTCAAGGAAGCATGCTTGGAAGGCTGCTTTTTCGAGCATTCCACGTCATTGTCCGTCGCCAAGTACTGTTCCAATGTCAAGCATCCTTCTAAATTTTAGCGAGGACAGAGGCCTTTGTTCATAGATTTTTCAAGGATGCACTGATGGAACCTCATTTTTGAAGTGTACAACTTCCAAAGCAAGTGTGCTACCTAGGAAGCATTCTCGACATTGAGAAACACTCAGTATGTGTGTATGGATGACATACGTCTTTGACAGTGGGGGCCATGTTTCTCTTCATGTTGGGGAGGGTGATGTCTATCAGAGCATTATGGAAGATCTTCTTCCTCACTGTACTGCTGTCATAGTCATATTGCTGCAAGGAACACAAATACACATTCACATTTATAGAAACAAAACTTCTCCATATGAATACAATATTCGTCTTCAAACATACAAAGATTGTGTGTGTGTGTGTGTGTGTGTGTGTGTGTGTGTGTGTGTGTGTGTGTTTGTGTGTGTGTGTGTGTGTGTGTGTGTCTTTTTCACCTTTAGAACTCTGTTCTTGGCTCTCTCCATAGCCAGCGCCCAGTTCTCAGGGTTGTCCTCCAAAGCTTTCAGTAGCAGCAGCTCAAAAGTGTAGGCCATGTTTTCTGTCAGCTAGAAAATGCACACACAAACAGTAGAGTATATTACACTGACATTACGGGTTTGGGGATATGCACATCAGCAGTGGATAAAAAGACAACACTCTTGCTGATAGTTGCATATCAATAGCATTGTGGTATTTTGGGTGCAGACTTTAGCTATTGTTGTGTTGATCATTCTCTTTCTCCTTCCGTGTGTGTGTGTGTGTGTGTGTGTGTGTGTGTGTGTGTGTGTGTGTGTGTGTGCATACCTGTTGTATGTCGATCTGTGTGCTGTGGACCAGGCCTGTGATGTTGGTGTAGTTGAATCTCTCCTGCAGCTCCTTGAGCTGGTCCTGTAGGCTGCTCACCATCTGGTAGCACGACTGCAGGTTAGTCTTCCCCATCTCAGCCAAAGCCTGGAGGAGAACAGCAGAGCAGAGCAGACACACCATTGAGCACAGTGACAAATGTAGCTGAAGTCGCTCACAGGTCTCGAACCCGCCAAATCGTCTAAACTACAGCAAACCCACGACATGGGAAATGATTGCTCTAACCACTGAGCTGAAAAACTTCCAACTCATTGGTTAGAAGTATTCTTAAGGCTAGGGTTGTGAGAATTTACCACATACTGCTGCCTGCTAGCCAAGGCTAGTTGACATCTGTTACATAAGCCACATGCAAACAAATAGGTCAGGCCTATTATACCAATTATATATTTACATTTTATTAAGCTGACGCTTTTATCCAAAGCGATCCAAATCCCAGCTAGCCAAGTTCCTTAGCCGCTATGCTACCACCACCCGTTAGAGACCAAATATAGTGGAATGATCTACCTGTGTGCCGTGTGTACTACCCACAATGGAACAACCCATAATACCACAAATAATCCACACAAGGCTTTAAGGATAAACTGCCTCACTAAAGCCAAGGTATGAATGTTGACACATTTGGTTGACAGCTCTGCGCTGCCCAACCACAACTACAATACACACAGCAAACTGTGCTGTAAAGTATGACTACAAATAGAAAGGACTTTTCCCTTGCCCCGGTTACTTGTGGGTGCTCCTCGTATTGTCTGTAACGCGCTGCAAGGCAATTGTATTGTATTTGGTGCTCTACAATTTAAATCGAATTGAATTGAATTGAAATTAAAGCAGTTTAGCAGCACTAAGGTACAACACTGTCTAAAGGTAAGAAGGGATCCACTTTTGTCATTTTTCAGAAGGAGGATGTCAGGATCAGCAAAAGGTTCTGGGCTACTTGAAAAGTCAGATATCTAAACCTGAATAAGAGTTCAGTCTTAAAGGTGTTCTAACCGTGTTGCAGTGGAACCATTTACACAATTATCAGGAGAATCCTAATAAGATGAATGTTTCATTTTATCACCTGACATTCACCCACTGACACTAAAGTCATTGTCTCTGATTGTCTCCAATAATGACTGTATATATATATAGATATAGATACTGTATATATCATATATCTATAAATACGTCAGCTATATATACAGTCATTGGTCTCCACCCTCACCGTTTTAAGTTCGTCCTTGGTGGCGCCCTCCTGAAACTCCTGGCACAGGTTATCCATGGTGTTGGAGCCCAGGAGTCGAGCCTCCTCGAAGCCCGAGCTCACCGGCCTCATCAGCTCCTCCAGTACGGAAGCCAGGAATGGTTGCACGTGCTTAGAGCAGTGCTGCTCTGCCGGAGGTGTTACCATGGCTACCAGACACACAAGGACAAGGACAGTGGTGAGACGAGAGAATGTTAAAGCAGAGTATTCAAGAGTCTTTGGTGAGATGTATTCTATGTGCTCTGATGTCTACTTTATGTCTGTGGTGAGCACGTGTATGTCTGTGTGTTTGCTGTGTGTGCGTATGTGTGTGTCTGTGTGTGTGTGTGTGTGTGTGTGTGTGTGTGTGTGTGTGTGTGTGTGTGTGTGTGTGTGTGTGTGTGTTTGTTTGTGTGTGTGTGTGTGTGTGTGTGTGTGTGTCTGTGTGTGTGTGTTTGTACCTGTGATTTTGTTTCGCAGAAATTCTTTAGAATTGTTGATCTGGTCCATGTCTGAGCGCAGCAGGACCTCCTGTTGGCTGGCACTCGTTTTGCACTCCTCCTTCAGTGCATTCAAGCCCTCCAAAAGATGCCCTTGAATCAGGATATAGGCAGCCTCCACCGTCTGGAAGGCACACACACACACACACACACACACACACACACACACACACACACACACACACACACACACACACACACAGCAAACACATACCTGTTACAGCATTTGCCTTTGTGATTTCAATTCAACAACGCCTTTATTCAATAGTCTGCTACCCTCAGTTGCACTCCTCTACATTCCTTTATCTGCCATCAGTTTGATGTGACAAGCAACCACTGGATCCCTCTGTCTCAACTCGACTGTCATCAACTGCCAAATAAGTCATCAAGTCTTCAACTGATGAATCTTATCATGGCCTACACATTTACATTACTGGTACTTTATAAATTGTAAACACTAAACTGCAGTCCAAGTCTTTCTCCTGCAGGTGGAGCTCTAAAGTCAAAGTCTTGTGAATCATTGTGTGCTGATTCAGTCAGTGGAAGTGTTCAGTCAAGCAGGATGTGCTGTCTGGACTGTTTGGCCATCAGGGCCGCTCGACTTTTGTTTGTTGTTGTTGTTGTTATTGTTTGTTAATGAGCTTATCAGGTGACACTCACAGCAAACCACACCCTCTTCCTCTCCGTCTTCTTGGCCTTCAGCTTGGGAAGCATCTCTTTCTCCAGAGATGGAAGCATCTCCTCCATAAGTAAATTGGACAGGACCTACACACACACACACACACACACACACACACACACACACACACACACACACACACACACACACACACACACACACACACACACACACACACACAGAAACATTAAAAATGTGTACATAACCAGAGAGAGGAGTTATGTAAGCATGCAGAAACAGAGAGACAGATCTGGGGCGTGAAAATAGCATATTCCATTTGAGGATCTTAGATGTCTTTTCTGCTAAATCACAGCATGTGTGCAGGAACACACACCTACACACCATCACTACTGTTCAATAACAGCATTTGTCTGCAGTGGTATCAAGCTCTGAGTATACAAACACATCTCTCATGTTTTCTCCCTCTCACACACATATACACACACATCGATCTCTCTCTCTCTCTCTCTTTCAATTGCAAATTCAATAATGCTTTACTGGCCTGGCAAACAAGACATTCATATTGCCAAGGCGATCATAGGCTACAAAGTATGAGACATGGAATAAAAGAAGCCTAGCTACACACACACACACACACACACACACACACACACACACACACACACACACACACACACACACACACACACACACACACACACACACACACACACACACACACACACACACACACAAAGAGACACCCAAACGGCCAGGTGAAACCATTCACTGAAACTCCCAGAGACATTTTTAACATTCCATACAGCATTGTGCTGTGACGTGTGTTTGTACTAAACTTGATAGCTTTCAGGAGGAAAACGTGTGCATGAGCATACTGTAATGTGCATGTGCTGAGGAGATGCAACAGCTGAACCCGGGAGTGCCTTACATTATTAAGGGGTTAGAATTGAACTATGCTGTGTGTGTGTGTGTGTGTGTGTGTGTGTGTGTGTGTGTGTGTGTGTGTGTGTGTGTGTGTGTGTGTGTGTGTGTGTGTGTGTGTGTGTGCGTGGTGTGTGTGTGTGCATGTGTGTTTTCATGATAGGACAATGTTGTGATTATGAACCATTCTGTTCAAAGGTGGTACGTGGGTGTATAAGATTCCTGTTTGTGCATGCATGCATGAATGTGTGTGTGTGTGTGTGTGTGTGTGTGTGTGTGTGTGTGTCTTGCACATGGGGACAATGGCTGCCCTGTAAGACAGTGGGAGGGGGTGTATCCTGAAAGTGGGATTTCCTGGTTCGAGCTTTTAACAACACCACACTGCAAAAATAAACTCTCTCTCTCACACACGCACATACACACACATATCTTATTCACACACTCATCTTCTCATCACAGGCTCTACATACAGTATACAAAAGAGCCCATATTGTCATAACATGGAAAGCTATATAAACAACATTCAGTAGGTGAGTGACGAAGATTACACAAGACTATGCACACACACACACACACACACACACACACACACACACACACACACACACACACACACACGCAAACACACACAATTGCTGTGCTGAAAGACCATTGTATTGTCACGACTGCAGGCAAGACTCTGTGAGCTCCTACAATACTGTAATGATAACTACAGGTTGCACTACAACCTTCCTAGGCGGTGCTGTTTTGAACATCTGCTGACACTCTTAAAGCTGTGATGTGGTTTTGAGTGATATATAATTATATATAATTTCATTATACTTTTTACACCAGTAATCCTTGAGTTCTTGAATCCTTATGGTATTTCAGACGTTTGAGACGATGGCAGAGCCAGTGCTGCAGATGCAAATGGAGCGACAAGGCTGACTGACAAAGCCAGGCGCGGACTCACTCACCCGTGCGCTGCTGCCGATCAGCATGTCCGAGGACTCGTACTGGCCTTTCTGCTCCCGGTGCAGCTTCAATGCACGCACAAAGGCCTTCACCTCCACTGTGCCCCTCTTCAGGAAATCTGCAAAGAAAAGAGTCAAAAGGTGAAAGGTCAGAGGTGAACTCTATAGGTGGACATGTCTCTATGTGTGCATTATGAGGCTATTTGAGCATCTCTGTATATTGTACATGTGTGTGTGTGTGTGTGTGTGTGTGTGTGTGTGTGTGTATGTGTGTGTGTAATGGTCTCTATGTGTTCATATGCTTTTTTTGAGCATCTCCGTACATGTACATACAGTATGGATGCTAAATTTGTCAGTGTGTTGTGTGTGTGTGTGTGTGTGTGTGTGTGTGTGTGTGTGTGTGTGTGTGTGTGTGTGTGAGACACAGCATGTATACCCTGGTTCTGGTGGCGTATGCAGTCATTGAGGATGGCAAGGAAACCCGTCATCTTGGCCTCCTGCTTGAAGCAGAAGTAGGAGTCTCTTCTGTAGGGCAGACGCAAGTACACAGGGAACTGACCCGGCATTCCAATCACTGGTGGAGCAAAGTCTTCCTTCTCATCTACACACACACACACACACACACACACACACACACACACAGAGAGAGAGAGAGAGAGAGAGAGAGAGAAACAGATAGACACAGACACACACACACACAGAGAGAGAGAGAGAAACAGACAGACACAGACACACACTCAGTTATGTCCAGTCACAGTTGTGTTAGCGTAGCCCACATGTATAAACAGAGTCTCCACAGACACTCACAGTGTGTTTACACATGTGAGCCCATTGGTAGTGATGTGTTTGTAGACACCCGGCAGACTGTAGTAGCTGCTGAGTAACTGAGTAATACTACACTGTCTCATGACACACACACACACACACACACACACACACACACACACACTCATTGAAGCTCAGACTCTTCTAACCTCAGTGACTCACTGTCCGGTAGGTGAATAATTGCTAAGCAGACACACGCGCACACACACACACACACACACACACACACACACACACACACACACACACACACACACACATCACTAAACACACACGCACAGTCACTGTCTTTCCGCTAAACACATGCTTACTGTGTCTAAAAGAGTTTTCATTTGGACTTGGAAAGGGAAAGTATGACTGGAACATGGTGTAGGAATGTGTGCAGTGTGTGTGTGTGTGTGTGTGTGTGTGTTAGCTGTGTCTGTGTACTGTATGTGTTCTGGTAGTTCTCTCTGTCTTTCTTGTGTGGTATTGTCTGTGTGTATGTGTGTGTGTGTGTGTGTGTGTGTGTGTGTGTGTGTGTGTGTGTGTGTGTGTGTGTGTGTGAGTGTATGCCATCCTTTTTGCAAAACACACAATGCACACATAAACAATGTGCTATCAGTCATCCCGTAATTCAGCCATTCCTATCACAGGCCTCATCTAACACACACACACACACACACACACACACACACACACATACACACACAGACACACAGACACACACACACACACACACACACACACACACACACACACACACACACACACACACAGACACACACACACACACACACACACACACACACACACACACACACACACACACTCCTCCCAACCCTCCAGCCTTCCTTACTGTTGGCGTCAGGGAAACACTGGTCCACCAGGGCCATGTACTTCTCCTCAGTGGTCAGCACCACACCCCCTGTGGGCAGCAGTTTCTGCCGGGCCGCCACGCCCTTGACGAACGTCTGGAAAGGACAGACACAGCGAGCATCACACAAAGTCATTTTCATGTCCAATGTCATGCTCAGTCACATCAACACTACAGTACAGGAATCACATTACATGTATGGAACAAATCCCAAGAAAACTTGCTGGATCAATTTGAAACAATTCTTCTTGTAAAGGTCTTCACAGCATTTTTACAATAATCAGTTCTCAGTTAAACAGTGTTATTATTTTTGAATGTTACAGGAAATGTTCAGAATGGACAAATCATTAGACAAAATTAAAGCATCTGGTAAATACTATGACTAACAGTACACAGTACATGGGTGAACCCAGGCTAAACTGCAGTTATGCACTTATGTAAATACAGTAAGTAAGACTTCCAGTTTCCAAATTCAGGCATTTTTGTGTCACCAAATCTTCCCATGCATTCTAATGGAGATGGAGCGACTCAGAAAGTGATGTGTCTCCTCCTATCATAAAGTCTCAGATATATGTTTCTCACGTCCGTTACCTCATAACTTTCGTGGCACTCCAGGCAGTAATTGGCCCGCACTACCACATAGCGCTCACGCCACTTCCTGGTCTCATCAAAGAAGAGAACATGCTCCTCATATAGCACTTCAGCCTCCTTCAGAGCCTCCTGGGGAAGCAGACCAGAGCAGTAGATATCAGAGACACACACACATCATAGGAGTCTGCCATCATTTGGTAATGCCTGTTTGATCAAATGGCTAGATAGCAAACATAACATACTAGCATGACTCACACACTAATATTACTAATGCAAATCAGTTTGTTCCCTTTCAATCAGCCATACACACACGCACATGCACATTTAGGTAAGTGTCTGTGTGCACACGCATGCGACACACACACACACACACACACACACACACACACAGACACACACTGAACCCAAGCATTTTTGTGTGCACACACACACACAAATTCACAAACATGCACACACACACACACACACACACACACACACACACACACACACACACACACACACACACACACACACACACACACATCCAGTACATACAAATAAGCGAGCGACACACACACTAACAAACACACACGCAGTGTCCATACCCTTTGTTTGAGCAGCTGTGTCCTGCGCTCCTCCTGATGGTCCATCTCATCTCGTATCTGGTTGCAGTACTCCACTGAGTACTGCTGCTTGTAGTGCGTCTTGAAGGCATCGAGTTCCTGCTGCGCCCGGCCTACAACAACAACACACAAGATACACACTCATCAACAACACAACTCTCACACACACTCATCACAAGTCATTTCATACACAAGACATAACACTAATTTATAAGACACTATAGCCTATAAATAGCACTTTAACATTATAATAATACACTCACTCACAGCACACAGTACTTTCTTCTGACAACATTTTACAAGCTGCTTTGACCAGTACAAATGCACAGTCACACAATAGCAGCCTACTCATTCAGAAGCCACAATTCAACAGAGAACATTTGTTTACAATGTACTAATGCAGATTAGATTAGAATAGTAGATGTGCTGTGCTGACTATATATACATAAATCCACTTGTCAACTCATAACTCAACTCACTGAGCAACACAATGCACTGAGTACAAGCAAGGCAGCTTCCTCCACATATTCAGCCCTTCCACTGCCATTGTAGCATTCTCTCTCTCTCTCTCTCTCTCTCTCTCTCTCTCTCTCTCTCTCTCTCTAGTTTGTGAAACTACAAAATGCACTGTAGAGTTCTGTCTTCTCTCAAGTCCCTTCAAAACAAAACACTGGTAAGGGCTCAATTTTCCTCTCCTTTCTCTCTTTCTAGTAAGCCGACTATGTCATTCCGTAGCCAACTCTGTAAAATAACTCTAAATATGAATCATGTTTTGATGACAATTATAGGTACAGTAGTGATGATCTGAATCAGCCACACCTTTTATCCCTACTTAATATTTTGGGTCACGGTGATCAGCAGGGTTCAGCATCAACAGCAGCAACTGTTGTGGTCATTAAAATAATGTTAATAGTTATGTGACTCTAGTTCATGTTACAATGTGTATCACTATTAGCTCAATCAGTGCTGTGTGTTTGCTTTGGCAGCGGTAGAGAGGTGCTTATATTGTACTACATGTGCTCTGTCTGAAGAACTGGTTTCATCTGTGGAGCTGGGAACAGAGTAGGACTTGGACATTTAAGGATGAATGGAAGGAAAGCAGAGGACATGAGAGACGGATAGAGAAAGAGAGAGAGAGAGAGAGAGACGGACAGACAGACAGAGAGAAAGAATGAGAGATGAATAGGCATGTCCTAGTTGGCTCCGTTCCTGGTGTTAAGTGAGAGATGGTGGAAATTTCTAGTTATTTGCCCTAAAAACAAAGAGCAGCTCAAAGTTTTCCACTGACTAAGGCAGACAGCAATAGATGGAAGGGTGGGAGAGAGAGAGAGAGAGAGAGAGAGAGAGAGAGAGAGAGAGAGAGAGAGAGAGAGAGAGAGAGAGAGAGAGATAGAGAGAGAGAGAGAGAGAGAGAGAGAGTGAGAGAGTGAGTAGAGAGAGAGAGAGAGAGAGAGAGAGAGAGAGAGAGAGAGAGAGAGAGAGAGAGAGAGAGAGAGAGAGAGAGAGAGAGAGAGTGTGAGAGAGAGAAAACAAAATTCTGGAATTTACTTTGAACAACCGCACTTGGAGCTATCTTCAGCACACACTAACTCAGCAACTCAAGTCCTCTCACTCTCGTCACCTTTGCCTTAAAGGTGTGTTTGCTCCTCTTACACACACAACTCCCAACTCCCTTCCTCTGCTCCCTGCTCACACTGGCCTTCACTCAGGGAGGAAGAGTGAGAGAGAAGCAGATCGGGTAACAAACAAGAGCAAAGGAGACCCACCCAGTGGGAATAGACAGAATCAAATGCATGGCTGCCTATAGCTCCCAGTAGACCATGTTATCTGCTACACAGTAAGCAGGATCATTTTCATCTGAGGACCTACTGAACTATAGAGGGTCGGAAACAGTAGAGGTGCAAAGTGGTTTCATGGGTCATCGGGTCAAAAAAGGAAACCACATCACATCAGTGAACCATTTCCTGTTTGAGGAGGAAGTGACTCACCGCAATCCTGTGGAAGTATTCACATCCTAGCATGTGCTCATACTCTCACACTGACTGTACTGTACTGTACTGTACTGTACACACACACACACACACACACACACACACACACACACACACACACACACACACACACACACACACACACACGCAAACTTTACTAGGCTATATGGGATTTGAATTTTCCCACCATAACAATGCATGTATCTGCCATAACATCTACTTTAGACCAGATGTTTGGACGAATACAGATTACACAACTTTCCTCACAGCTGTAATTCTGAACAGGGATTTTCCCTCAGAGACCGAAATTCATGTCGAATTCATTACAGTCCATTTATGGAGGAGAGGGGGTCGGTTTTGTGACTTTGCATAACAGTTACCTCATTTGAAAGGTATTGTTTTTTCCACCATTGCCAAACAGCAAAATCAGAGGATGTTGTCGCACACACACACACACACTCTATCTCGTTCTTTCCAAAGTTGCCTTTCAACTTATATTCGATATGTTTGACATGAACTCAAGCAAAACTCAGCCAAGCGCTATAAAATGGAGAAGGTAAAGATTTTACATG
>JAODXP020000022.1:11252472-11257472 GCA_027497455.2 Sardinella longiceps | reverse complement strand
TCTCCCAAACCATCAATTAGAATGAAAATGTGGTTAGTGATTTGCTCAGCCCTCCTCATTGGTGCAAGTGAACATTTGCAAAACAAAAGTCATAGGTGGCCATTTTCTCCACTGTCTGCTAGCAATGTAACATGAGATTTGACCATTGTGTCATCCACACACACACACACACACACACACACACACACACACACACACACACACACACACACACACACACACACACACAGAAGAAAACCAAAAGCCCAGTGCCATAACCAAAATGTGTCCTCAAACCCTGTCCTCTGCTGCTGCCTGCCAACACATGTAGGCTACAGTATGACATTGGACACACAATGAATGAGAAGAATCATCACCTGCTGGCCCTCCACTCCTCCATTGCATAATAGAGTAGGCTAGTGTGGAAAGTGAAAACAGGTTTTTGGCGCTTATCTAAAGGAGTCTCCCTTTTCAGTGGTGGGACCTGGCTAACAGGAGAGACCTGATCTGATCCTAACTTCTGATAGGGAAAGAAAGGGGGAGAGAGGAAGAGACTGAGATACAAATGGACAGACAGCTGAGAGAGTGGGAGATGGTTCAGTTATTCCCAACTAATCTTCCCTAATGTGCTTATCCAGAAGAAGACAACTTTATAGGCTACCTCATAAATCAAGTGTTTGGTCATTGGAGCTGTGAGAACTTTCTTGAATATTCCATGCAGGGTGAAAAGTTGACCCTTGGTGAGCGTGACCATAAGGCATTTAAATATTTTCCCTCTCTGGTGACTCAACTCAACAGAGCACAGCCATGTGGCTTGCCAGAGCATCAGAAACTGGTTGTACCAGGGAGAACCTGCCAGCAGCATACACATATCCTATAGTGCTTACTGTCAGTACACTCTTAAAAAAAATGGTTCTTGGGGGTGCTATATAGAACCATAGGGGTTCTAAGCCTAGAAATATATATATTCAGCTATGAGAAGAAAATATCCACACAACCATCCACAGCTACAGTAAATATAATACACTAGGGAATATGAACGGAGGATAACAAAACATTATGAAGGCTACCCTTCTTATTAGAATATCCTGAGGGCATCCAACTTTGATTAATATAGCAATATCTTTGGAATTTCATGAGTTTAAGCCTAGACAAGAAAATGTCAACCATGAAACCAATGACTTCACTTGATCTTCATTGTTCACAGTTGGCTATAGTTCACAGAATATATTTATTCTGTGTTCTTCGCGATCGTCATACAAAGAATAGCCACATAAAACTATATAAAAATACAGTGAAAGAAAAACGCGATTGTCTGGAATGACAAGTCCGATAAATGCCCCTTATCCCGATGCGGAAACGAAAAGGTGCCGTTCTGATGTGCAAAAAGTCACTTTGCGCCCTTAGGGGCACTAAATTAGCTGTACTCCTCAAAATCGATTGTGTTTCTGTTCCCGATTTTAATAGTACAAGCTCTAGCAAAAGTCTTTACCTTACCTTTGATAAAATTCGATTTATTCTCATCCAGCAGACTGGACGCGGAGATACCCATGTTGCCGCGCTGGTGTGCGGTAGGCTAGACTGTGGGCAGGTAGCCTAGGTCGCGTTCGTCAGGTGTGGCTCCTGTCGCATAGAGCTCCGTTGCTCACACTGAAAGCGCCCACCCGCGGGCGTGGTGCTACGGACACGGTCTCCGGACGCGATGGGAACCCAGCCTATGCCTCCTCCCACATCAACCAAGAAGACAACATCGTGAAAATATTTGTAAGAGACACAGAGTTGAGATTTGTGACTTTGTGGCTCAATTGGTGTTCAGGTAGCCGACAATGGGCTACTTTTATCTCAACTGGCAACTCAACATCTCAAAGAAATAAGCAGGCTATCCTGAAACCTTTTTGGACACAACCCTGTTTGAATGGGCATGTTTTGTTTACTTTTCCACCCTCCTCTGGCAGGACATACCGGTATTTCCCTCGTGCGGTGGTGTGTCCCATTCGAAATCCCACTATAGACAGAGAGAGCTCTATAACTAAGGAATGTGTTCTGGTTATGCCTTCAAACTCTGTGTAGGTTAGGCTACACTAGAGTAGACATTCTACATTACAAGAATGGCTACAATTCCATTGTTGACAACTGTTGTGTACAACCTCCACAACTGTTTTCATTTTTTAAATCTGATTATAATTCAATTCAAAGTGTAATTAATCTCAACATTCATGAGTAGGCTACCACTAATTGATCTCAGATTATGGTATTCTTTGACTCTTTCCCTGACTTCAGTTTTTGATTAGTTCTATTTTTAAATAAATTTGACATGATGGCATGTTGAGAAAATGTTATGTTGAGAAGAATGATGTCTTGACACCACATTTTCGAAGTCAGAGTGAAAGCAGAATCCTTGTGATAATGTAATGAAAGCCAAGCCAGACCTAGATCTCTGTTCCATTACATGCCCAACATCCCACCTAATTGGGAACTGCTTCTTTTTCAAAGGTTTTTAATCATCAGCTGTGAAATTGGCACAGATGAGTGGGAGCAGGGCACTAGAATCCCAAGAGGGAAGCACTGGTGCTCAGGTGTGCTGACCGAACAAAGCTGGAACAAACGGCCTACTTACAGGTGGAAGGCTGGGGTCTGCTTATTGTAAAACAGTGAGAATTTTATAAGTTTTGATATTATTCTTTGGATTACATTTTGATGTTGATGACTGCATTACTTTTTAAAACATAAACAACAGTTGTCTGATGGTCGTAGACTAGAGGCATAGAACCATAATTAAAGCTCAAAACACAGTAGCCAATGAAAGCCTGACCTGACCAACAAGAGTGGGACATTCTAGTAGTGGGTTTGTCAGACAGGTCCTGGCATGCCTTCCTTTTGTAGACATAGCAATAAAGTGAACAAGAGAAACAAGGAGAAACGATAAAAAATGCTAAATGCAGCAAGAGGGAAAAAAGAGGTCTCGACAATAGGAAGCAGAATAAGACAGAAATGTTATGTTTATTATGTTTTTAAGTTATTTCAAACAAAATAAATCCTTTGCAAGACTCAATTCCTACAGAAACACTGAGCAAAATATAACAAATTTTTAATAAATCTGATAAATAATGATGCTGTGTTTACTAAATTAAAACAATGTTACAGATTACAAACATCAATCAGTAGTAGACTTTCTGTCTCTACACAGGGCTCAGATTCACTTAGATAGACGGAGCACAGGCAGTCATCACAGCATAAATCTCTCTCCACGACAACAGTGACATGTAGGGAATGTTCCGGTTTTAAATTCGTTTTGTGCTCGAGTCATGTGTTAACTCCTCATTCTCAACAACATCAATCAATTTGGCTGTATTCCGGTATGTGGCACAATCCCATTGAAATTTCTGTGACATTTTCTTTGAAATTCTGAAATGAAGACATTTATTTCTATGGCACACACCAAATATCGCCAATATTCCAAAAACGGAATATTCCCTGAACATAACTGTAATCAATGAGGATCCATACTCAGTGCAATATTACAGAGATTTCTCCGTCTGTATTCACTTTCTACTTGCTTTTTGTATCTGTGAAACCTATTTATCGTACGACTGAATTCATACGCAAAATATTAAACAAGATTAAAAATACTGATATATGTGATTTGAGATCACATTCTTAAACTTAGGCTTTAAAAAAGAAGAAAATAAAACAACTCCCAGCATTCCAAGATAAAGCAGGAAGGAAACTCAGTGCAGTCAGAACCTTTCCATCTGCAGAAGAAAGAGTTGGGTCTAGTTGATGTGGAGTGGTACTGTAAGTGACGCTCTTTGGTTTTGGGTATGAGATGCAAGTATCAGTTCACCACTCTGCCAGTCTCCTCTGTGGGTACTGGCACGCTGTGCCCGGCTGACTGGGTGTTGCTGTAGGTGGGCACACTGTATTTGGTCAGGACAGACTTGAACTGCTCCAGAGTGGCATCGGTGCGCACACCTGTGGGGTCAAAGTGAGTGCGGCTGACCCTGAAGCCTGCTTCCGTCAGGTATTGCAGGAATTTGTTCAGCCTGATTGAAGACACACACACACACACACACACACACACACACACACACACAGTGAGCCAAAGAAACTCTTAAATAAATAAATAAATGAATAAATGAACAAATAAATACAAAACAGACATTAACATTAACAGACAATATCACACACTTCTTCCATCCTAATTGTTTCAGCAAAGCAATTAACCACTAATAAAACGACTGGCAATGTATTCATTAGCACTTAATTAAATTCTAATAACATAAGTTATTGACAACACATGAGCAAGGGACTTTGGGCCAGCATAAGTGGGGGTGAGGAGAGGTGGAGTCATACTTTGGCATGTTCATGCCGCGGATGCTGTGTCTGTGAATGCTGTAGTAGAATGGAGGGTGATCCAGAGATGCTTCGGTTTTCAGCTTCTTCACCACGCTCCCAGAATCCTCTCCAGGCTTTCTCTTCCCTGAGCGACGGATCAAACGAGAAACAGAGCCTCATTAATGGTTTCCCGAAATAAAGGCCTGCCAGTTATCTATTCCTTCACGCTTAGTCTTGCTTCACTTGAGAGCGTCGTGGTAGTCTGGTAATGATGCAAATAGCTGAAATATCAGCCTGCTTTGCTGATAGACAGAAAGGTCTCCACAGTGAGAGTATATATTACTGCACTAGACAGGCCCATCAATCATTTTACAGTCTCCACTAATTCCATTTTCTTATACTGTACAGTATGTTTAACAAGTGAACACTGCTTAGTTAGGAGTCCATTATAAATTTATCCACTACCCTAGTGATAGGTCACACAATTACATTGTGAGTTGTCTCTAGGTTATCCTCTAGGACCCTGTACATGTAGGAACTGCATCAGTTGCTATGTTTAAACCATACTGCATTGAATGAATGAGATAGTTGGATCATAATAATTGGATTAATTACCCCTCCCCCTCTCACCTGATTGGTCGGCCGAGTCAGTTTCCTCCACTTTCTGGAGAGTCTTTATGACCACA
>JAODXP020000022.1:11234972-11249972 GCA_027497455.2 Sardinella longiceps | reverse complement strand
GCTTTCTGCTTTTAATCAGCCAAGTTAGATAAAAAAAATACCCCATCAAACACACACTTTAAGCTCTCACTTCAGAATGGATGACCAGATGAAAATGTAAAACTCATACACAACGTAAAAAAAAAGAAGAGAAAATCTCTTACATGTAGTCGAAAGCCCGCAGGTGCATGATGACGTTGGCGTCCATCTTGACCACTTCCACAGCGGCGATGGGTGTGTCAGCATCGCCCTGTCCCTCGACTGGCCGCGGGGCGGTTCTGGAGCCATCCACACGGATGTGGTTGAGCTGGCAGTTCTCCTTGATCATCTTGACGCACGTCTCGCTAATGTCGTTGATGGTGACTTTCACCGCTCCCCGCAGGTGTTTGGCCCACTGAAGGCCCATAATACCTAGCGGTGGCAGATGGACAAGGGAGGAAGTGAGTTAATTTGGAGATCAAGTCAGTCAAATGACTTTCAATTATCACAGAAAGAGGGCAGTACTTGACTCATATGTCTGTGTGTATTTGATAAGTATACAGTACCTGTGGCTCCAAATGCATCCAGACACTCTAATGGATTCCTCTCCTCTGCCAAAACCGCCAGGGAACAGAACACAAGCTGCCTGCATCACACACACACACACACACACACACACACACACACACACACACACACACACACACACACCATCTGTTAACCCAGTGGTTCTCAAACTTTTTCTGTCATTCCCCACTTTGGAAAGCAGAGGATTTTCATGCCCCACCTGAAAAGCTCAATTTCCGCACATTTTTTTTCAGTGTTAGGATTTTCATGTTACTAATTCAAAGCCAAATTTCCCTTGAACCAATCATCACAGCAACTAGCAAATAACACCATTGGAAAGCTCAATTTACTGTCATATGCGCATATCTGACAAATAGCTGTGAATTCGGGGGCATGATGCGACACCGTTCAATCGCAAAGAGATGTCTCGCGCCCCACCTGTCATGTGTCTGCGCCCCACTAGTGGGGCCCGCCCCACAGTTTGAGAAACACTGTGTTAACCACTGTGTCCACTGGTATGACTGGTGATAACAAAGAAATATAGTTTATGGTAAATCTTTGACAGTTTGAGTTACCTGTTGGTTTTCATCTTGCGGTTGAAATATGTGTCCGACTTCTGTGGTGTGGAGTGGTTGGGTAACAGCTGGACATTGGTGCCCAACTCCTTCATGATCTCATAGGCCTGACCAGCACGGACTAAACAGGGAGACATAGTCAGAGGGATTACCTTATACAAACGTGTGTGTAATATTTGTACAGTATGTACAGTACATTGTTTGTGTGTGTGTGTGTGTATGTGTGTGTGTGTGTGCGTGTGCGTGTCTTTGCTTACCAGGCTCCTCATCCAGCATGTCTGTGTTCTGGGAGTAGCTGGCCTGTGTCTCTCCTTTGTTGATGTGACGCTTCAGGTGGCTGATCATGTCAGTCTTGCGTGCGATTGTCACAGAGCACACCACACAGTGGTAGTGGGCTACCAAACGCCCTGCAGACTATACAAGCACACACACACACACACACACACACACACACACACACACACACACACACACACACACACACACACACACACAGAGAGAGAAAACATAACAATGTTGAAACATGTATGCATGTAGAGAGTATATTCAATAAAGGCTTTTCATGTCTCTAACAGAAGTGCTTCAAACTTTTTTTTCTGTTTTGCACTGATGAAAGAAAATATAAGAATCATATGCATAACAACAAAATCACTCATAATGGCATCACCCAAGAAAGGGGCCAGAAAAGATGAGGATCTGCCCACCCATTTTATTCCTCCTGACTGGATATCAGAGAAGCCAGTGCTCATTAGTTAAAGCCAAACATTTGTTACCCGAGGGGAGCTCCAGTGACTCTTTTACAAGCATCGTCCAAACACATGCTTGGGTACGATCCGAATGCTTCTAATGTTACAGCTCTCTGATACCAAGTCAGTGGCTCACTGGCCTAAGACAACAAACAGAGTTACTAACTGCAAAGGCTATGTGGCTTGCATTCCACAGCTGGACTTGCAGAAATACATTACTAAAGGGTGTCTTCTTCTCTGCTTGTTTTGAGAGCTCGTATTTCAACTAGATTTGCACTATTTCTCATGTAATGTGGCGTGGCAGCCTTGCTATGTTGTTCTTTGAAGGTGAACTGGTAATTGATCACTGGTTATTGAGGATTCAGAAATGTGTGCACTCCTTACCTGATCTACACCAAGACTGGGGCGAAGTTGGCGGCAGGGCAGATGACAGATGCACATCTTCTGACCTATGAGAGGGAAGGAGAGGAAGATATCAAAGGTAAAGGTTAAAGATCACTTATCTCCACTCACACCCCCATCCCTCCCATTTTTTTATACAACGAATCAATTGTGTTGGTTAACTACACGTTTAACAAACCTTCAAACTCCACGAAGACCTTCCAGTGCAGATTCTGTAGATGGCGTCTCAGTTTATGACTGTAACAGGCTTTGAATTTCTCCTCAGGACACAGCGGGCAGGATTTCCTTCCAGCTGCACAGAGACAGACAGGTTGACCATGAGCCTGTCAATGCACTTAACTAGGTAATGATTCACAGTGACACTGTCCCTGAGACCTGAAATGCACTCACCTCCATTCAAGTCCACCAGACTCTCCAAACCCTCAAGTGTGGTCTGAATAGAGATGTGCCTCTCTGAGAAAAGGAAACAATAATACACTCATAGACCGGCATTGAGGATGTTTAGAAGATGGGGTAGACCTATACTTTTTTAGCAGTGTAAACTCTTAAAATGTATCCTAATAGTCAAACATTATGATAAAAAGTACAAGAGGTGAAAAGATTTTAATTAAAGAATATCAGACAAAGATGCCAATACCAGGACCAACGGTGACAGTTGTCTGCCCATCACTGCCTTCTGTTTCCACTATGCCACTGGACGCAGCTGAATTGGAAACTGCCTGTCCGTTTGTCTCCTCCACAGCACTGGGCACTGTCTGGGTGTCTTCACCACCTACCACATTGAAGGCATAGCTCATGACTACAGTTCATAATGCTCTGTTTGATTAGACTGGGCTGTGTCAAGTGACATCAATAATTAAATTCAATTTAAGTCTGTAGTTTGGCTCATTTGCTGCATGCTACAAAAAAGGATAGATCATGATACTTCATATGTCGAAATAAACTCAGTTAAAAGACATGCAAAAGAAAACTATATCCCACACATTGCTCCGGACGTCTCTGAAATTGTCACTGCGGATATTGATACAGTTAGGCCCTATGGCGGAGCTCCGCGGTAAGGCCGCTTGCAGTAACTCTGTCAGATAGAGTAAGCCAAAATGAATAATAAAATAATTGATTGCAGTGTTGCGATTACAGTTGATGCATTTAACAACCAAGTAATAACAACATCGCCTCTAGTCGCTTCCCTACACGTTAATAACAATGTTTACAACTGGGTCCTATGGCGGAGCTCCGTGAGGAGGCCCATATTTACTTCAGCAGTTAAAAAGTCACGCTTGAAGTAAGTCTTTGCGAGACAAATTGTACCACGTGCATCACCAATATTTTTAGAAATTTATTAAGTTAATACTTTATAATGAATGGAGACCAAATAACTGTTTCCTTACCTTGATCATCGGCGTCCTCCTGGTGTAGCTGTCTGACGTCCTCTTCCTTGAGCTCCGCCATTTTACCCAACTACCGCAAACTCCGTACAGCTGCTCCCTGTTGCTACCACTTTGTGCTAGTTACGGACATGACGTACGTTAAAATTAATGAAGTTTGCAAGACTGATCATCTGCGTTCTGCACAATCCACAGTATTTTGTTTTAGATTCGACCTAATTTTGATGTAAGATATTTTGTATTAGGTAGATTCTTCTTCGTTTTAAGTTTGGAAATTCCTTAAGTACCACATAGGTTATTATCAAAATTTTTATTTTTATCTTTATTAAATAGGCTGGACTTGGATATCGGGAAGTGTAAACAAGAAGCAAAAATATTTAAATTTCCAACATAGTCATTAATGTAAAAACAACAGTAAATTATTACTTCGAGACTACATATCCCATAAGCCTTTTCGGGGATCCTCTCTGACTTGTCTTCCGGTCCACGTGACAAATACAATCTTAACTCGTTTGTCGCTGTCAGTCTCATACACCCGTTGGTGAGTGTTTAACTTAACTTAACATTCCTGGTGTTTTGTCATTGCAATTTTAACCTTCTGGATAAAGAAATACAGTAAAATATTTGCCTGCTTTACGTAGCAACGCACGACCTTGTCTTTGTTCTAAACTGATAAACTTTGGCTGTACTTAGACAGCTAGCTAGTCAGCATAAGGCATGCCAGCATCAAGTCACAGTCAGCATAGTGATTGAACATGTACCCTTATAATGATTAGGCTCCAACACGTGTGGTTGTACTTGTGGTTGTACAAAACATGTGTGGTTCGCTGTACATCAGCTAGAGTGTGTCACCTTTATCTTCACAGTTTTTGTACATAGCGTTATTTGGTTTGTTTGTTTGGGGCTGGCTTCAGTTTCAGTTTCATCTTAATCAAAGTAAAACTGAATTTACGGGTATACACAGGGGGTCCCCTTGTGACAACGTCAACCGAACAACGTTACCCGAACACTCTTCAATCAGTTGAAAGGTTAAGTTAGCTTACTAATCCATAGGACAGAGCATCGTCAACGAGAGGCAGAGAGCAAATTTTATTGTAACGTTATTACTAGTGATGGCCATGGCATTCTTCTAATATATCAGATATCAGTAGGAGCCGTCATTGGTGCAACTCTGTCATCTGTCACTGTTCCCTGCCACTCACTCACCAACTGTCGGGTAGTGGGCACTGTTCTGTTCTACTGGTCAACGGAGCCACACAACTGTAACGTTAGGCCTACTGCTTTTATGACCAGTCTACTGCAACTTGTCTGAAGTCCTGCACTGTAACATAAGTCATAAACCTAACCCAGAACCTAACCCAACTGGACCGTGGCAGAGGACAATTAGGCAAGTGGTCTGGGACAGTTGGCAGGCATGTCACACACGACCGTGGGTGATGGGTGTATGCTCTGGGGCAGCAGGCAAGTCCTACAAGACCATGTAAGTGGCACAGAACAATGCTGGATATAGTAAGTTACTATATACTGGTACAAGTTGGTGAGTGGCATTGGGCAGTTCAATACAGCCGGCTAAGATTATAATACTGGTGGGTTTTATTTTTTTTTTCCACCCTGGAGTCAAATTTCATAATGTCTCCAGACCTGCCAGCAACAGCATTGGATAATTTGTAAAGATATGAATTGGTACCATGTATGCTCTAGGTAGACTATGTTCTGAACACTATGTTCCTTAGTAGCAAATCAGGTCTCTGACATTTTGGGGCCGCCTGACACAGAATGGTACACTTGCATTAGGGAGTGATCGATGCACACAATGGGGCTCAAAGAGCTAGTGACTGATAACATGTTAGGGAACCAAGGTCATAAGCGGGGCTTGAAACTGAGTGCTGGCAGAATGCGCTTCTCCAGCAATCTGTGAGTGACTGCTGTATTATTTTCTGTCATGAGTAAACCATCAGTCTCCCCTTTCTAAACGAACGCAGAAACAACTTTTTTTTTTACTCTAACAAGGCTATCTCTTATTCTCGGTGTTCTCGGTTTGAATTTGTTGAAAGAAATTTAAATTTTAAGGTGGTGGTTAATTAAAATTTTGATCTTGTTTGTGAGCAAAGTTATTCATGGAAATGTACAAGTAGACAGAACCCAGAATGATGATATGTGACTAGCATCTGTGGAATGGCTTATGTTGACACCACTTAAAATTCAAGGGGGGGTCAAATCATCCTTGAGGGAATAGCACAGATGCCAGTTGTTAAGAGATACAGCCTTGTTGAGAAGTTTGGTAATGTGGTGGTAAAAGGATTGACATACCACCCATGGAGATGTAGGCTTGGGTATAAGAAGAATCGTCTTGGTATTGTGCGGACTTTGCCTGTTAGCCACACAGTGTGCTAGTCTTCGGTACCGTGAATAAAACTCTCTGAGATTTCAGTCCGGCCAGAATTTTGCACTGCTGTTATGGACCATGCAGTCTCACTTGGTGTACCATTGAAATGATGAAGCCTTGTCTCCAGAGAGATGAGAGTTGCCTTACAACATCTCTTCTCTGTTGTAGTGACAATTGCCAACAGCAGTGAGTGAGGTTGCAGTATCTCACCAATGTAGCTGATGTTCCCTCAGGGTGGACGAGGAAGATGTCAAAAAAGAGGCACAAAAAGTCAAGACACAGAACTCCCTCACCAGACCGTGAGGATGAAAAGGGTTCAGAGGTAAGCTTCATCTATCACTTACAAACTCTGACTTTAACCATCTCTTTAACTGGCTTTAACCAGCTCATTCTCATGCTTTCCTTTCATCAATTCAGTCATACATCATTCAAATCAAACAAACATTGTTTACTACCAGCGTTTTCTCAGAAGTTGTGGTAGCAGTGTGTTTGTCAGCAAGAAGTAAATACCAGTATATCAATCGAATAAGTCAATTCCTTGATGTCATGTGTGTGTGACAGATTCATTGCTCTGTGATATGAAAAGCATTTAGTTTGGAGAGCTTTTGTTTTTGTTTTTGGTCAATATAGAAACAGCGGAGAGTGGCCTCTGAGAAAAAGGAAGGACATACTCATGAGCACCATAGCTCAGTGAGGTGAGTTTGTGAGAAATCACCAGTGGCATTGATCTGAAGACTGTCTGTCTTGTGCTTCAGCGGAATTCTTTGCAGACAAGTTTTTTTCAACCATCCCTCAGTATGTTGAGGTTCTGCTAATTCTGCTGCTGGCAGAATGTTTCTGTGCATCAAACTGTAGGCCTGGGTCATCTAATAATAAGAGCAACATTTTCAAGCACTAGTTCTGATATGGAATTGTGTGATTCCTGGTACAGAAGACAAGTAAAGACAAGATTTTATTGTCATTTCACCCATAGAAACTGTATAAATACAGGTCACAAGTGTCTGACTCTGAACTAAAGCCCCAAATGCCGGAAATGTTGTGTCTGAGCAGGGACTCTGTCTTAGGCCTAATACAAAGTACACATCAGCAGGGTGTGCAAATTTAACAACAAAAAAAGAAAGAAAAAGAAACACTTCTCTTTTTCTTTTACAGAGAAAGTGCATTTGGGGGGTGGTTACGGCTCCATATCTGATACAAGTGTCTTATGCGTCAAAATATTTTAACCTTTCCACACTGCTCATGTGCACTTTCACACATGTAGGCCTACTTTATGAACACCCTACATCCTCTCAGATGCAGGTGCAGTGGTTTGATATTTCAGAGCTACAGTTGAAACTAGACGTTTACTCCCACACATTGTTAAAATTGACTAAAGAGAGGAACATAAAATCTTCTTCATCTTAATGCTTTATTTTAAAATATGAGGAAAAGTCCAACTTTTAAAGAAATACATTTTCTTTGTGAAGGAGTAATGTATTGTAAATAAAGAAATGTTCATTCTTAAATACAGGGCAATGGCCAGGCTAGGATACTGTACATCCTGATAAAGTTCTCATTTTCTGTGGTATTAAAATAGCCCTACATCATCACATACCCTGAACCATACCAAGAGATTGGGATAGTTCTGTTTCATTTTGGCTAATAGCTGGTTTAATTTGCATTTAGGGATGATCTTATTGAAAGTACCCCATGCAAGTCGTGAGAAATGGTGAAGGGTATGTGATGATGTGTGGCTATTTTAATTTCAAAGGCCAGATGCACTTAATCAGGATGCATGGTATTGTAAGATTATTATGTTGTACAATCATTGCAAAATGCACAGCTACACTGTTAAGCATCAATGCTGAGACAGATAGCGGGTATGAAACTGTCAGACAAACTTTTTCATTCATTTGCAAAAACAGATAGTGGGTGTGAAACTGTCAGCATCGGACTGTAATGTTTCTTTTTGTAATCGTCAGAACACGCTCTCCAGCACCCACTTGGCTAGCACGGTGTTGTTTCTGTCTCGTGGCAAATAAATTACTAGCTTCTTATTTAACCTGTGCGGTGTTGGTCTCACTCCCTAAACCATCTCGCAAACCAAACAACTATCTTTTTTTCTAACAGTATCCTTGCCTGGCCATTGCCTTCCTACGTACTTCCACTCAATTTTCTTCTCCCACCATGACACCGTCTGGGAATCCAGCCTTTGACTTCGTTCACATAGGCTGCATCAAGCCTGAGCCAGCAAACTTAAGCGCGAGAATACAATAGGCTAGCAGTCAATGGCTGATCCAGTCGTTTGAATTTAAACATCTCCAGCAAGCGATCGTTTCTCAGTAGCTGAGACCCCAGACCCTCATATGAAGAGAGGCGTAGACCGAGGGGCTGGTTATTACCAGGCTAATGGTATCCTGGATCATGAAATAACTGGCCTTTAAAAATAAAAATCTGGCTCCCTTTATGGGAATTTAACATAGGTGAACTGGTACTTGAATGAATACTTACTGCATTACTGCATTTAAGGCAGAACATTTATTTATTTACAATACATTATTTATTTTCAGTTAAAGCATTAAGTTCAACTCCCAAAAGAATTCCTCTTCTCAATCATTTTTGTGCATGTGTGTAAATGTCTGGTTTCAACTGTAAATGTTTGAACTGCCTGCATCAGGAGATTAGTGAGAAGTAAATAGAAAATAAGTTTCCTCAAAAGATCATCAGTCACATATTCCTTTTGAAGTTGGCCATTAGAGGCAGTGCAATCAAGTGATAAAGTAGATGCTGGCATGTAGTGTGGGTGCTGCCTGTGCCAGAGTATCTTTGTCAGAAGACTTATCTAGAACATTTCAACATTTTGTGGGAACGTCATGTGCTGATTGTGAAATAGGCTGGCATTTGTCCTTGGACACTTATTTGTTATTTTCATTATTGTATTTTCTATTATTTACAGCAGTATCAAACGATTTTAGGAACGACATTAACCCTGCATCAAAATGGAATGGAATAACTCCAGCTCCAGAATTTTTTTTCTTTTGTAGACTTTTGTAGAGACCGCATTGTATCTAGTCCAAGATAAGAAGTTTTTCAGAGGTCAAAATCAAATCTACTGAACAAGGCTGATGATACAAATTCACAAACACAACCAAATGTAGACCACGGCTGATTTCTGAAAGCTAATTTTCAGATAATAGCTGAATCAGATTTGGATCAACAAAGCCACACTTGTGTACATCCTACCAAACATATAAGCTATGTTATAAAAAATATATAGCCTATGCTAGTGAGACTACGTAAACATACTATAAAGCATTACAAGCAAATACAAAATGTCAACAGGCCTAGAATATGATCACAGGGAACACAGAAGTAGAAGACACTTCTTGTTTCTTCTTTGTGTGTTTGGGGTCTTCTTGCGGTCGCAAACTACCTCAACTGATATTAATTTGCCTGGACTACATCTCAGCAACTTTTCTCTGAAGATGTAGGGCCTATAGAAAATGCAGTACATAGATTCCCTTGTCTGCCTCCGGGAGAACTCTCACTATTTTAACAATGGATGTTGTGTGATCTCTATTAGAGAGCAATTTTAGGAGAGAGCGAGTTGAAGGCACAAAAATGTAGCAATTGTTGTAGATGTAGCAAAAAGACACTCTATTACTGAGAAAAAGGCAATTTCTATATTGAAAAAATCTGAACCCTTTAGCTAGAATGTGGCCTGCAATAGAAAACATGTTGAACACATTTAAACATATTTAATGTTTGAAGCAGTACCGGTATTCAAAAGGTTGAGTATGACTTCTCTCTTTTCAGTTTGTCAGACAGGAAAAGGAAAACAGATCATAAGGACAGGACCTTGTCCTCACCCAAGACACCCTCTTCAGGCAATGGCCGTGAGCTCAAAAAGCCTGTCTACCGTCTCTCTACCTCAGCTGAGAAAAAAGACTGCCGAAAAAGAGATGAAGAGATCACGCCAAAGGCAGGACAGCACAGGAGACATGGAGAGACACGGGGAGAAAAGACACGTTCAGAAACATCTCACGCTGCAACAGCAGTCCCCGCCAAAGACATTAAACGCACCTCGTCGAGCTCAGAGACTAGACGGTCTCAATCGCACAGCACCTCATCTCCACAGAGGAGCAAAGCCAATCTATGCAAGAGTAAGGACCATCAGACTGTGTCAGGGACCAGATCAAGTCATAGAACCAGCACCAGCTCTAGCTCTAGCCCCACAAAACATGCGTCCGTTGACCTGCAGGAGCAGAGGAGGAAGTTGGTGAAAAGGAGGTCGGAGGGAGAGAATGCTGAGCCTCCAGCCAAGACCTCCAGGAGTGCCCCGGCACCCCGCCGGGCGTCTGAAGAACTGAGGGAAGAGAGGAAGAAGCTGGTGGAGAGGAGGAGATCCAGTGAGGAGGTCAAGGTAAAGACCTCATCAGCAAAGCAGGAGAAAGGTGTCCAGCAAGATAAGACTCGGAGCAGCAGAAGCAGCAGCACAGCAAAGTGTTCTTCATCTACTTCAGCCAGTCTCAGTCGTTCGGCAAAATTAGACTCAGGATATACAGCCCAGTTGTCTCCAAAAAACTCTGTACCAAGCCCCACCAATCATGCTTCCCCCAAACCTCAGTCCTCCATTAGCTTCAGGATCCCCAAGAAACCCAGTGCCCTCCCATCACGTGAGGACATTTGGGACCAGGATGACGAGAGCACAGACCAGTCTGCTGCCTCTCCTCCTAAACTTCCATCTAAATCAAAAGCAGCTCAAGCTACCTCATCGTTCATTCCCCGCTCTTTAACAAATGCAGGCAAGGCTACTGCTGCTCCTAAATCCCTTTCTACAGCTAAAGTAAGTTTCAAACTCCTCTCTTCAGCAAAACCAAGTCAAACTACTACTTCTTTCAAACCTCTCACTACAACCCAAGCAGTTCAGGCCAGTGTTACTGTAAAAACCACAGTGTCCTCCAAATCCCCATGTTCCACAGTTGCAAGCCAGGCTCCTGCTTCTCCTGAACGTCCATCCACACCCAGAGCAGGTCCCTCCACTGCTTTCCTCTCCCCCTTCTCCACATCACAAACCCAGGATGCTGCTTCTTTAGGAACCTTCTCTACAACAGGACTGAACCAAGTTGCTGCTTCACCTGAACTTTTCTCTACACCAAGAACTGCTCACCAATCGACTTCCAATCTGGCATCTCCTATCTGTTGGTCTCAGCAGCAAGAGAACGACAATAAAGTTCCTCAAGGCTTCCATTCTGGAGCTGCATCTTTCAGTGCTCCTGTACATCCACCTGAGCCAACCCAGGTGATGCCTGGATCTGTCTTGGACAACCAACCCTCATTCTGGAGCTCAGAGGTAGGTATAAGAGCAAGAGTTTGTGAACACCGTAGGCTAATCAGTTAATCCTCTCCACTCTGAATTGCAAAGTGTCAGCGTGTGCAGAAACTGACCTCAATCAAACATTCAAGTCATTCCCTCCTAAGAAACAGCTAAATCTCAAGTGCCCTGTGCAGGGCCGTTTCAAGGCACTTAGGGGGGCTCCAAGCTAACAGGACATATGGGCCCTTCATCATGTAGGCCTAGGTGCAGCACCACATGTTCGAATTTTCAAGCATCTTTCATTAATAGAATTATTTGTGTTGAACTTACAGTTGTCTAAGTCCAGCCTAAAATCATATTCTATCGAAAAACACCACCAACTAAACTAATAAAATGATTAGACTAAATAGTCAATCTTGGGGCCCCTTTCAGCCTGGGGCTCCAGGCATTTGACTGGTTTGCCTGTCCTCTTGCAGCGGCCCTGGCCCTGTGCTCTACATTATCATAATGAGTCGCTTAAATCTTCCTGGTGGCCATTAGGTATTTGTTTTCCATTTATTTTCCATTTTCTTCATGTGATTAAGTAGAGAGTTCAAAACAAATATGCAATATTGCTTCAGACACAAACACTCATTGCTTCAATGGAATGTGTCATGATAATCGATGACATCATAATAGCTGGTGCCTTGGGGACCAGAAGTGATCTCATAAAGGAAAATAGAGAAATACATCATCATGCACTTTTGCACCACGCAACTTACATTTATTCATTCACGCATGCAAGAAATGACTACAGTGTTTCATATTTTCAGACAGAGCCAGCACATTCATTTATTTTTCCTGAGGACAATCATGATGTGGGAGACAATGATCAAGAGGTACATTTTCTTTAGCTTTGTTAAGTCAATTCATGTGATTGGTATTTGATTTAATATAAGATGCCTTTGATTACACTCGTAGCAATGTGAAGTATTTAAACACACACGGCCCCAAATAGAAAATGGTTCAAATGGGAAAAGTCTTAGTCAGGAAAAAGCTTACCTCCACAAATTATTTCCACTGATCAGAAATGGATACAACTACATGGAACCTAGTTTCTAACATCAAATGAGCTGTTGCTATATTAGAATCTCCATAATGGAATTCTGAAAATAATCATAATACCTCTGGAATTACAACTCAAATTAAAGTTCTAGAATCAAAAACTTTAAGTTTTACAGAGAAAAGTGAAGCAAACTCAAGATTGCTTATTTTGGAAAATTACTTGTTTAAAAGTGAAACAAACGTTGTAGTTGTAAGGTTTTTACTACTACAGAAATACTAGGCTAAATCTTGATTAAATTGCCACGCACGTTTCTCCTTTCTACACCTATGGGAAAAGCTCAGGACTACAGTATCCATACAGGAACAGCAAGATTTAGGCTATCCCTATGCTATGAGACATCCCCCTTTCTAGTATTATATTATTATTTATTATCAGAAGAAACCCCAGCTCTCTGCCCCTTCCCCTCATACCAGACTGAGGGACAGGAGAAAAATATAGTAGCAACTTTTAATGTGTGTGTGTGTGTGTGTGTGTGTGTGTGTGTGTGTGTGTGTGTGTGTGTGTGTGTAGATGCACATTTTGGAAGAGCTCCAGCAGGCCCGTTGTGAGCATCTATTAGAGGTGAACTTAGTAGAGAGTTACGGAGAGTTGACTGCCATGGACATTGATCCACCAGATGAGGGCGCCACACCCACATCAGTACTAAGTAAGACATGTTGTACATGCATACACATATACAGTCCAATGCTGCCTATCATTTTTTTTTACCCACACATACATTCACACCATCAATGATAACGCAATGGTGATAGATTCAAAATAGTGTATGCAATGGTAGCTACATTCATGTGTTATGTTCCACATTCAGCCTACCTACAAATCTATTGGTGCATGTTGATGACCACAGTGTGTGTGTGTGTGTGTGTGTGTGTGTGTGTGTGTGTGTGTGTGTGTGTGCACAGGCAAAGAGCTCATGCAGCAGAACCTTCTAATTGTCTTGGACACCAACATCCTGCTGAGTCATTTGGACCTTGTAAAGAAGATCCGCTCCCATGGTCTGGGGTGTAAGTCTAATAGAATAATGCACAGCAGTGCTTACATGTTGAATGAATCGTATTGAATGTTGTAACTGACTGTAATGAACCACAGCATTGTTTGATTCCAAGCCCCCCTCCCCTAACCCATCCACCCAACTACCCACCCACCCACACCTCAGTTCATTGCAGAGGTTGCTTGTTCGAGCTCCTCGTACTGCACAGCTTGAGACGGGCCAGTCGGACGCTCAGGGAACGTCTGGCTTCCTGTTTAATGCTGATGCTGATGATGATGGAGGAATAAAAATCAGTGAGAAATCACAATGCATTATGTAGAGCGAGGGAAGCATGTTGATGCCACTATTAAGCTTTCTGCTACCCTTCCACCTCCAACTCCCCTCTCCACCCCCCTCTTCTCTCTTCTCTCTCCTCTCCTCTCCTCCACTCTCTTCCCCTCTTCTCTCCTCTCCTCCACTCTCTTCCCCTCTTCTCTCCTCTCTGCTCCTCTCCTCTCCTCTCCTCCATCTAACCCCTCCTCAGCTCTGGGTTTCCCCACCGTGCTCATCCCCTGGGTGGTGCTTCAGGAGCTGGACGCCATGAAGAACGGAAAGCTGACCAGCGCCGTGGAGCGACGGGCCACGCCTGCCGTCAACTACATCTACAGCTGCCTGAAGAGCCAGGAGCCACGCCTCTGGGGCCAGTCCATGCAGCAGGCCTCAATGGCCCTTTGTGAGTTACACTAGTGTGTGTGTGTGTGTGTGTGTGTGTGTGTGTGTGTGTGTGTGTGTATGTAGGTAGTTAGGTGTACATGTAAGCCAAGAGTGTGTCCCACACAGCTCAAACTTTGTTTACATGTTATTTGTGATTATGTCCAGTGATTGTTCGGTCTTTGGTATTTTGGCACAACTCCACTCAGTTTAGAGTTAGGATGAGGGTTGAGGGGGTTAGGGTTAGGAATAGGGTAAAGGTAGTGCCTTTTAGGCTGTGCTGCCTGGAAGGTGCCGTTGGGGGCAAAAGACACCATTGAGCTGATTGTTCACTCATTGCTTTTCAGAGTAGCCAGCTTATTGACAAAGCTAAACTGGCTTGGGTAAACCTCTTAATTTAACTACAGTAAGATCTCTGAATGTAATAAATATGAATGAGACTATAAGCATGAGATAGATGCAGTCCTGGTTTTTCTGTACTCATTTCACTGTTGCGGTGTGCGTGTACAAGTCAGATGAAACCCGCTGTTAAGATAATTTACCTCCTAAGTACTTTATTTAAGGGTGATTTCACCCTTTTTTTTCACCAACCAGATTTTTACTTGAACTCAGTGAAATGAAAAACTCACTGTGATAACTTTTTCATGGATGAGTTGAGCGGCAAAATATTTCCAAGCAAAAACAAGTAGGCCTAGGTGACACCTTTGTGGCAAAGACATCCAAACAACCCAAAATAGCTTCTCAGTTTGCATCCACATAAAAGTCTTTAATTTCTGTCTGTCAGTAAATATTTGTGTTAAGCCTCCAAAAGACTTGCAGTGTTTTAGTTACATAAGCCACGAGATGACAGGCATCCTGCGAAGCATCTCCTGAGTGGAGAGATCTGTGGTTATTGGAGC
>JAODXP020000022.1:11227472-11229972 GCA_027497455.2 Sardinella longiceps | reverse complement strand
TTCATTTCCGCCATTGACGTTTCGAAAACTCCGGCTCATAGGCGCTTAAAGCCTTCACTTGGTCTAATCAGCTACAGGGAAGGTGATGACTGTGTAACCTTCCGTTCTGAGTAAAAATGTGAACGAAAAATGGTCAAAAGTCAATAGACTCGCGCTTGTAGGTGCTTATTTGAGCGAAAAGTGAAGAACTACCTGTCCCATAAGTCAATGCGAGCGATAACATTTCTTAGGTTTTTGACGGTGAACGGTTGTTCACTGAGCCTCCTGATCAGTTGAGTACATCACAGTGACTTACTTCCTACAGTTTACTGCGAGTGGATTCCACTTAAAATGCAAGGAAAACATTTTTTACCTGATCGTTTTTTACTTCCTGAACTGGCACCATTTGCTCCCAGAGCCCGTTTCCCGTGTCTGAACCATGTCGAATTACGTCACTGCGCCGTTGCTACTAACAGATTACCTAGCAACGGTAATCTCCTCCAATTGAAGGCGCCGTTTTACACTGCGGGATGACGGGTAGTGTAGTGGTTTCTTGTTATATTACAATTAAAATACGTTTTTATTAAATCAAGGTTGATGCCATATTAACCCGTAGCATTGTTATGATCACAGGCAATCCTTTTGTTCTGCCGTAGCTAGTTGAAAGTCTACGTTGTGTGGTTAAAGGAAAGCACCGGAGTGAATTCACGCATAGCCCTGTTGAAAGAGCTTGCTAAACACGCTAGTTAGCGAGTGGAACAAAATAATTTGGTACAGCATAGACTGAACGCGAACGCAGAAACGAACAGGCACTTTACACCGAATCAATGGGACCTGACTATTGGAAACCGAAAGCAAGATCTGAGATTACATTGACTCAGTGTAAAGTGTTTGGGTTAGGTCTATGCTGTTCGAAATTCTTTCATTTCATGCGAAATATATTGCTGTCAGAAGGCTCGTGCAGCAGGGCTATGCTTAAACTTACTTCGGAGCTATCCTTTAAGACAGCGTGAGTAATAATCGATTTCTCAATGGCGAAAATGACTAGCGTTTTCACTCCCCGAACCAGGTCAAAACCGGCTTACCCACTCTATTACTTCAGGCCAGTCTCCCCTAGAGCAACTAGGGTTAAGTGCCTAGCCCACAGGCATAATGGTGGCAGCTGGGACTCAAACTCACAACTTGTTGTTGTTATTGTTATTTATGCCCATGGGCAGGTATATATTTATAGTTTGTGTTCTAGAGTGTTGTCTCCTCTCCCCGCAGATAAGACAGTGGACCATAAGTGTGTGTTAAAGGCTCTGTCTCTGGCCATTGAGCTCCTCACAGCCTTCAGCAGCAGGTCCAACTACAGCGGCCTCCTGCCCCAGAGCATCAACACCCTTCAGGGGCTACTGCACAGACTCCGGACACAGGTAGGGCCACAGAGTCCGGCAACTTAGCGTGCACACGGACACATACACACACACACACACACACACACACACACACAAACACACCTCACACTTTAGGGGCTCCTGCTGAGACTCCAGCCACAGGTAGGGCCACAGAGTCCGGCAACTTAGCGTGCACACGGACACATACTGTACACACACACACACACACACACACACACACACACACACACACACACACACACACACACACACTCACACACACGCATACAGTCCAGGTGATCATGCTCACACACACAGAGTCCTCTACTACCAATGCGTAGTTAGGTTTGCAGCAACCACATGCCAAACATAAGATACACAAGATGCAGTGTTCAGTACACATACTGTATTATGTATCTGGGTAGCATTGTGGAAGGATTTACATGAATTTACATAATTGTTTGAAGCTCCTTGTTTATATTTTTGTATGTGTGGGGGCTTGTTTGGTTTTTTTTGTGTGTGTGTGTGTGTGTGTGTGTGTGTGTGTGTGTAGCCATCCAGGTCCCCCAAGACAAATGAAGACTCTGCTATGCTTGAGGAAGAGCCATCCCAGGAACGGAGTGTGACTCACCAGGAAGTGTGGCAGGTGTTTGAGAACACCTGGACCAACGTGTGGAACCACAGGTAACAGAGGCAGGGATGGGTCATCAGCTGAGTGGAATGATCTGCTCAGGTGAGGGTGGTTGGGGGGAAGGGCGTGGCACAGGAGAGCAGGGAGGACAGGTGAGGAGACAGAGTCTCAGTCTTCTGCCTTTATTCAGGATTTACCTCATTCTCTCAATATTGGAATAAAAGAATTCAGCTTATTTCTATGTAAACATATGTCAGATGTTTTTCTTTTTCTTTTTTTTTTTTAAAGCATTTCCTCCTAATTCATGTGACTCCGGGAATATAAAATGAGATTCATGTAAAGAGAAACAGAAGATGATAGCTGCGTCCAAAATGGGGAAAATGCTGCCTTTGAAGGAAGCATTTGGTGGCAGCAAGGCATTATCATTGATGCTTCCTTCAGCGCCCAACATTCTATACAATCTATCGATCTCTTAGCAACGGCGCCTGGACAATTAAATAAACAAAAAGATGCC
>JAODXP020000022.1:11219972-11224972 GCA_027497455.2 Sardinella longiceps | reverse complement strand
TGACTGTGTGTGTGTGTGTGTGTGTGTGTGTGTGTGATTTATGCCGTAGTGGTGTTGGTAGCATGTTGCACGCGTGTGGGGGACATTTTTAATTATCTTCAGTCCCCAAGAGCCCAATGCAGCCTTGATGCTTTGTCAGCTGCAGTACAGTAGTACACGTGAGAGTGTGTGTGTGTGTGTGTGTGTGTGTGTGTGTGTGTGTGTGTGTGTGTGTGTGTGTGTGTGTGTGTATGTGTGACCTCTTCAAGGCTATTTTTACTGTCTGACTGGCTCCACGCAGCAGAGATGAGGTGCGCTCAGGTGAAGAGAGAGACACAGAAAGAGGGAGGAAGGGAGAAAGAGAGAGCGAGAGAGAGGGTGGTAGACGGAGACAGAGAGAGAGGGTGGTAGAAAGATGGAGAGAAAGAGAAAGGAAGACATTTTGGTTGTCACGTGTTTCATATATACAGCCTCAGTTTCAATTGTCTGTTTGGCAATGAGAGAGAGAGAGAGAGAGAGAGAGAGAGAGAGAGAGAGAGAGAGAGAGAGAGAGAGAGAGAGAGAGAGAGAGAGTCCTTCACCAGCTTTTAGCAGCCAGTGTCCTTGCCATCCCATTTTGTTATATTCTGTAATTCCACGCACAAGCCCTTAGGTTAGCCATGCTACATTTGGCTGGATGCCTAAAAATGAATACATTATTCATTGTTCCACCCGAGTAAATGGAAGCAAATCAATTTGAGCAAGAGATACAGACAGACAGTGATAGATTAGATAGAGAGAGAGAGAGAGAGAGAGAGAGAGAGAGAGAGAGAGAGAGAGAGAGATAGATAGTGTTTGGTTTGTGGCTGATTCGGTCATCACTGACGCAAGTCAAAGCCACCAGATGCAGATATGCTGTGCTGTTATCTCTGAGCGCCTCAGAAGCAGCGCTGCATATTCACCTTGTGCGATTAACAGAACTGCCCACCCTCCCTGTCTGGCTGTTCAAGAGCGAGGATCATTTTTCTAAAGTATAATTGTTGAGATTTTGGTGTAGGTCTGCATTGCGCTGTTGCAGAGGGTTGTGTGTGTGTGTGTGTGTGTGTGTGTGTCTGTGTTTGTGTATGTATGTTGTGTGTGTGTGTGTGTGTGTGTGTGTGTGTGTGTGTGTGTGTGTGTGTGTGTGTGTGTGTGTGCGCGCGTCTCAGGGCTTTCATGTATTTTTCTTCTCAAGGCCTGCACAAGCGAGTTTGCTTTCTGAAATCCTTTGGTCTATCTGTACTGAACCCACTGCAGTGCCTGTCCTTGGGCTGGACTTAATTGAAAAAAGGGTGCTTTGTGTGTGTGTGTGTGTGTGTGTGTGTGTGTGTGTGTGTGTGTGTGTGTGTGTGTGTGTGTGTGTGTGTCTTTGTGTATGTGTTGAGCGTGTGAGTGTATATTTCTGTATTTATGGATGAGTGGGTGTGTGTGGGTGGGTGTGTGTTTGGTGAGCAAAAGAAAAAGCGATGCCAATTTTGAGCGGTTTCCTAGGCGACGGCGACTCTTTTTCACCTTCTGCAAGAGTAGCAGTGACTCATCAGAGCTTTATCTCTCTCCGTCTCTCTTTCCATCCATCTTTCTTTATTTCTCCTCTCCTCTCACCCTCTATCACACCCGCTCTCTCCCTCCACCTCTCTCCATATTTCTCTCTCCTCCCTTCTTCCCCTCTCTTTCTCCCCTCTGCCTCCTTTCCCCTCCCCCTCACTATCTCTAGCTCAGCTATAAAATAGAGATGTTCTCTACAAGGCTAGCCTGCTGCTCCAATAGTCTGACTTTAGAGCTCCTTCATCACACATCTCCCTCTCTCTCCTCATCTCTCCTCTCCTCTCTGGCCGCCTGTCTTCTGACTCTTTTTATCTTTTCTTTTCTTTTCTTTTCTTTTCAGTCTTTCCCCTGCTCTTCCATTCTTTTTCCTGTATCCTGTCCCCACCCCTTTCTGTCATTTGATGTAACCCTTTCATCCGTCTGTGCTCCTCGCTTTCGCCCGCTCTTTCTCTCACTCGCTCTCTATCTTTTTCTTTTTTGTTTCTTGAATTTTTTTCCTTTGTTGTTTATGTGATAGCTATAACATGTATGCTATAATATGTGTGTGTGTGTGTGTGTGTGTGTGTGTGTGTGTGTGTGTGTCTTTATTTATGTGATGGGCACATAGGCCTATGTGTTTATGCCTATGTGTGTGTCTGTGTTTAGGTCTGTGTGTGTGTGCACACGTGCAGAGAATTCATTCTGTTTGATGGTGCCATCAGTTTGATGTCGAAACAGAGATAAGAGCCATCTTTGAATACTGTCTGACGGCTGACATTTTCTCTGTGTGTGTTTTTGCAGACATGTACTTTTTGATGAGTATAGCTCACTCAGACATCTTCAAAAAAGGGACACACACACACACACACACACACACACACACACACACACACACACTTGCTCGCCCATCTGCGAGCTTCATTTTCACATGCTGCATATTTAAGTCCATTTTAAAAAGAAATGAAAAATTCAGACTCCTTCATTCTTAATCTGAGACCAATGTGAGCCTCCCTGGCTGGTCTTTAGCTGGTCCCAGATCAGGCTGTTGCTGGGCAGAACAGGGCTTCACTGTAGTGAATTGTGGAGGGAGGCTTCCAGTGAACCCCACCAAAGAAATTCCAGTGCCGCATCTTCCTGGAAAGACGGGCTTTTTAATGACGTGGATTGGGTTTGAGAAGTGTGTGAATTTGTTAGCCCTGTGTGCATGTGTGTGTGTGTGTATTTGTATGTGTGGTTATTTGTGTTTGTTTTGTGTGTGTGTGTGTGTGTTTGTGTTTTGTTTGTTTGTGTGTGTGTGTGTGTGAGTGTGTGGTTTGGCTTTGTGCAGTAATGTTAAGGGCATCGTGGCTGTGGCCTTAACTCAATCTTCAAAACAGGAAGAGGTTTAAATAAATCAGTGACTGACCTAGTACATTGAAACTGGAAAAAAATCTCTCTCTCTCTCTCTCTCTCTCTCTCTCTCTCTCTCTCTCTCTCTCTCTCTCTCTCTCTCTCTCTCTCTCTCTCTCTTTCTCTCTCCTCCCTTCAGACTTCTCTCGGCTGACTGCTCTGTGAATGATGCCCAATCTCTGCTCAACTTCATACAGACCACTGAGGTATGACTACACACACACACACACACACACACACACACACACACACACACACACACACACACACACACACACACACACACAGACAACTTGTGATCCTGGATTATTAACACTGAATTAAAATGCACCAGCTCAAATAGATGTGTATTTAAAATGTAATTTTCATTTTAAATGTAATATTAGGCTTAATGCATTCCATAACGAATGCAATGTATGTCTTTAATCATGAATGTCCTATTAAAGCACAGACACAGACTGCAGAAATGGAGAAGCATTCCATTTTTCACTTGACTTAAATAGGACATTTTGCACATATCTGTTTTGAAACTAAAGTAGGAACTTGAAAGTTCCCTCAAAGAGGTATAATTGTCAGCACTGCGTGAGAGCCGAGTGTTTTGAGTCCACATCCCGTTTCCCAGCATATGATCTGACGCATCTCCCGTGGTCAGGAACGATGATGATGTCAGCCCCTCTGTGCTGGAGACTCAAGTTAATCTTTCATGAGTGCTGACTAACTCTGACATTTTCAAAAATGCACACTGTTTCCCTGGAATGAGGTGGCAGGGATGAAAGTGAGTGTGCTGGATTTGTGTGTGTGTTTGTGTGTTTGTGTGTGTGTGTGTGTGTGTGTGTGTGTGTGTGTGTGTGTGTGTGTGTGTGTGTGTGTGCTGTGTGTGTGTGTCTGCCAGCGGCTATTTATGATGTGTTAACTTTGTGTATTTGTGTGTGTGTGTGTGTGTGTGTGTGTGTGTGTGTGTGTGTGTGTGTGTGACCATGTTGCATGTAATTATTTTATAGATTGCTGCTGTAGAGCCTCGCTTCACTGCTCAGGCCCTGTATGATTGTCTGTCACAGCAGGAATACAGGTAGGACTCACACACACACACACACACACACACACACCTACACACACACACTGTCTTTCTCTCACACACTCAGTCACTAGCAGACTCATGCAAGTCAAGACAGCACTAGGCTCTATCTGTCCAATCTGGGCCATATTGTGTTGGGTACAGCATCTCAGTGAATTTCCACGGCAGTTCCAGTCCCCCGCCAACAGGTTTATCTGCCCCAGGCGCTTGGGCTCCGTCATCCATCACTCTTATACCACTCAGCCCTTAACACTCACTAAGCACATCAGCACATCAACTCTCCAAAAAACCACAACATCAAAAAGCCCAGATGAGCAACTTGTGGATTGGCTCTTCATTGTTGCATGGGGCACTCCGAGAGCACAGGGACTTTATGTTTTCAGATTGTTTTATGGGAACCTATCCGTCTTACAATAGCTCCTGACGACATTTAATGATGTTATTCAATCAGATTTGGTTACGTGTGTGTGTGTGTGTGTGTGTGTGTGTGTGTGTGTGTGTGTGTGTGTGTGTGTGTGTGTGTGTGTGTGTGTGTGTGTTGGGGCGAGGGAGATGGGTTATAAAATATGAGTGGTTGTAAATCCGCCGGAAAAAGGCTGGTGTAACATTTCATCTCATGTCGGCTCGTTGCACGGATTAGGGTTCTTGGAAAGCTCCGTCACCATCGGAGTGCTTGTTCTGGACATGCAGCAAGGTTGCTGGGATTGTTGGCGTATGCAGGTGTGGGAGAGGCGTGTGTGTGTGTGTGTGTGTGTGTGTGTGTGTGTGTGTGTGTGTGTGGGACCGAGAGAGATGAGGATGAGCAGCCAGGAGTGTATTGTGAGCTCACTGACCAGTGTCTAGTTTCAGCATTGTTGCATCACAATCCTCCACCCACATTCTATTACTGTTCTAAGAATCCCTCTCATTATGTTCCTGATTCTATTGTGTGTGTGTGTGTGCGTGCGTGTGTGTGTGTGTGATAGAGAGAGAGAAAGAGAGAGAGAAAGAGAGGGAGAGTGTGTGGGCACACCTT
>JAODXP020000022.1:11179972-11217472 GCA_027497455.2 Sardinella longiceps | reverse complement strand
TGCTCTGTCAGTGACGTGTGTGTGTGTGTGTGTGTGTGTGTGTGTGTGTGTGTGTGTGTGTGTGTGTGTGTGTGTAGGTGTGTGTGTGTGTGTGTGTGTACACATACAGTAGTCACAGACGGCATATAATGAGACAGAGAGACGTGAAGCATATCTTGTTTCCAGGCTTCCATTTCTTCTCCCATCTCCAATATGTCTTTATCTGATCTAATCCCCAACAGTAGCGCTCTAGTCTCCTCCAAAGCTTGTGTGTGTGTGTGTGTGTGTGTGTGCGCCCTGTCTGAGGTACAGGGGGGATCTGATTCAGTGTTGAATCACGTGTTTAATAGAGTCACTGTCAGCGCCTCTAGAGGCAGTGCACTGGCTCCAATGGAAATGTCAAAAGTGAGCATTGAGAGAACATGTCACTGGAGAATATCTCAAATCTATACGCTCAAAAGAAATGGCTGCATGCTAGCAGTTTTGTGTCTATTTCAGTCTGACTAAGTCTGAATTTGTCTGTTTGAGTGTGTTTGTGTCTGTGTGGGAATGTGTGTGTGGGTCATGTGTGTTTAATTTGTCTCTCTGTAATCCGTTTGCCTCCTCCTCCTCTCCTCAGCTCTCATTGTCTGTCTCTGTCAGCCCCAAGGATTCAATTAGAAAGGCCAATTTTGCTTATTGATGTTTGTGTGTGTGTGTGTGTGTGTGTGTGTGTGTGAGAGAGAGAGAGAGAGAGAGAGAGAGAGAGAGAGAGAGAGAGAGAGAGAGAGAGAGAGAGAGAGAGAGAGAGAGAGAGAGAGAGAGAGAGAGAGAGAGAGAGAGAGAGAGAGAGAGAGAGAGAGAGTGAGAGTGTGAGAGAGTGTGAGTGTGTCCTTCAGTGCCAGGATACTCTTGAGGATATTCTGAGCCTCTTTTTCTTTCAGGCACACTCACACATTCAGACACGTGCTCACCCACTCACACACACACACACACACACACACACACTGCAGTTATAGCCCATATACAAGCAAGGTGAGTGAGTGAGTGAGGGAGGGGGGTGAGTGAGGGAGAGAGAGAGAGAGAGAGAGAGAGAGAGAGAGAGAGAGAGAGAGAACGTGCCTCTTGTGTCAGAGTGACATGGGAGAGATTGACAGACTGATGAACAGAGATTGGGGAAGGGAGGGAGGGGGGGGGTTGCCTGGGCTGTGCTGTGCTGTGCTGAATAATTAAATTGAGCGAGGGAGTGAGTGTGACAGAAGGGGAAAGAGAGAACGAGAGGAAGAGGGGGATGAGGAAGCACTAATGATTAGGAAGATGGAATGGAAAGAGATTTGTGAGAACAGTTCAGCCAACGGAAGGGATTGGAGAAAGAATGAGAGGACGTGGAGGAGGACTGGGGGTGTGTGTGTGTGTGTGTGTGTGTGTGTGTGTGTGTGTGTGTGTGTGTGTGTGTGTGTTGGGGGCTGAAAAAAGGAGATTGGAAAAAGGGAAGGAAAAGGAAAGGTGGAATACTGCCTGGAATTCTAAAGGGGGAGTGTGTGTGTGTGTGTGGGGGGGGGGGGGGGGGTCAAATTGGAATGGACAGAGAAGTGGATGAAGACCGAGCTGTTAAAAAAGGAGGCCATCAAACTAGAGTGACCGGAAAGCCTCTCTGTCTCTCCCCATCATCACAGGATACACACACACCCACCCACCTCTCATGCCTCTGTGTCACACACTCTCTCTCACTCTCTCTCTCTCTCTCTCTCTCTCTCTCTCTCTCTCTCTCTCTCTCTCTCTCTCTCTCTCTCTCTCTCTCTCTCTCTCTCTCTCTCTCTCTCTCTCTCTCTGTGAGTACGGACCCGATGCAATGAGATTAAACATAGGGATTAGTCTATGAGAGTGCAATCAGAGCATGAGAGGGGCGTTTGTGGGAGATAGAGATAGAACTCTGTGTGCCTGCAGATTGCAGCGCTTGTGGACCGGCTAGCAGAGAAATGGCAGCAATATCATCTGTGTGTGTGTGTGTGTGTGTGTGTGTGTGTGTGTGTGTGTGTGTGTGTGTGTGTGTGTGAGAGGGAGAGAGAGAGAGAGAGAGAGAGAGAGAGAGCGAGAGCGGAAGGGAAAAAAGCGGGAGCAGATGAATGTTAAGACGGTTAATTAAAGAACTCATCACAAGGGATATGAGGGGATGTAAGATGCTGGAGGCACATCACCAACAAACACACTCATATATACACACACACACACACACACACACACACACACACACACACACACACACACAAACACGCTAACACACACTCACAGCCCCAATCTTGGGAGTTAACTGTGGGTCTCGCAGGCAATAGAGCATGTTTGATGTGTTTGGGTGAGTGGGTGTTTACCCCTAAGCATGCATTGTTTTCACCTGCACACGCCACACTCCAGAAATAGACTACTGCGGATGGGACACCTCCATCACCCTCGTCGTGATTCAGTTACGGTGCTATAGCAGAAACACACACACACACACACACACACACACACACACACACACACATCAAATACTAAATGAGGCTAGACGACGTGTGTGTGTGTGTGTGTGTGTGTCTAGGGCTTAGGGTGTGTTCCTGACGGACTGCTGTGCCCCCGGTGTTGCACTGCCTGGCCGCGTTATCGCCGCACCCCTAACCAGGTTTCGCAGCCGCCGCTCCTGCCTCCGATCTGTTTGGGTGGATGGCGGAGGCGGTTGCCGTGGTAACGGGGCCATCGGAATAGGGGTCATCGTTCACAAGCAGACCGAGAGAAGAGAGACCCATCACTTACGCTCCGCTGCCCGAACATACGCCCTCCAGCACACACACACACACACACACACACACACACACACACACACACACACACACACACACACACTATAACAGAGACAAGTGAAGTGATCCCTAGAGGTGTTGCATGTGCTGCCATTCTCTCTGTTGCTTCAGGCGAGGTGTCTGAGGCTCAGGAGAGTTGGGAGGGAATGGTGCCTGAATTCTGTTTTGCATGAGGATGTGTGTTGTGTGTAGTAGTAGTGTGTGTGTATGCAGTGTGTAGTTCTCTGCTGTCTTTTTGTTATATTTTTGTGGAAATGTAGAATCCTCTTTTATTTTTTGTCTTGTTTATTTTCTTTGCGCAGTGGGAGGTTTGTACGGCACAAGTAGAAGTGCACATGTAATTGCTTGCTATCCTTTTATTGTTTGAAACAACAGTTGGGTCCGATCAAGCTATTAATACATTTCTGATTGGACGAGCCATACTAGCTGTGGTGGGTAATAGTGTATATCCCATGATATACATGCACCATGGATGGACTCATCACAGCTAATGATCACAGTGGTCACTAAAGATCCCATGACACTTGTCGCTAAAGTCCCAACCTCGCTCATTCAATCTGGCCCCCTAATCATCCCCCCACTGTAATTGGCTCATTCATCCATTCCCTCACTCTCCACCTCTAGCTGGTGTGTGGTGAGCGTTCTGGCGCATAATGGCTGCCGTGCATCACCCAGGTGGGTGCTACACATTGGTGGTGGTTAGTGAGGTCCCCCTACCACTGTGAGCGCTTTGAGTACCTAAGGGTAGAAAAGCGCTATAGAAATGTAATCAATTATTATTATTATTATTATTATTATTATTATTATTATTATTATCACTCTCGCCTTTTCCATTGAGATGACTAATGCACCCGAACGAGAAACGATTGCTTGCTGAAGGTGTTGAAATTCGAGATTAGATGAGCTAATCTTGACTGATAGTGTTTCATACTCTCGTGCTGCATTCTCAGAGTACGCTGTGAGTCCCAGGGGGAGTACTGAAGGGAGATGAGAATCGAACGGCATTGCGTAGGAAGGCAATAGCCAGGCTAATCCGAAACCACACCCGTGAGAATATCCACGGACAACCTCACTCCCACTCCTGCTTTGTATGCAGAGGGATTTGCTGTCGTTTTAGTGTGTGTTTTGTGTGAGACTCTTTGCAGGCTGCAGTGGAGGTGGACGTCTATGAGTTACATTGCAACAGCCTGTTTGATTGATGCAGTTTAAAATCCAAACACCTTTGCCGCACTTCAACAGTTAAAAGACTTAATCTCACTGCTGTGTGTACATTTGTGTATTTGTGTGTGTGTTTGTGTGTGTTTGTGTGTGTGTGTGTGTGTGTGTGTGTGTGTGTGTGTGTGTGTGTGTGTGTGTGTGTGGGTGTCTGTTTTTGTGTGTGTGCACTCATGTGCATATGAAGGCAGCATGCCATGCTCAGACCTGCCTGGTTTCTATAGAGACATGATTACGTAAAGAACCAGCAAGGAAAGCGTGGCGGAGAGAGAGAGAAAGAGAAAGAGAGGGAGGGAGAGAGAGGGAGAGGGAGAGGGAGAGGGAGGGAGGGAGGGAGGGTTGGTGAATTCCTTCCTTTCTTCTGACTGTTATGCAACAAGTGATGGGAACACAAGGCAGCACACAAACAAGCACCAGAGAAAGGAGCAGTGATGAGCGCACGCACACATACACACACACTTGTGTATGTGTGAAAAGTGTCTGTGTCTGTGTCTGTGTCTGTGTGTGTGTGTGTGTGTGTGTGTGTGTGTGTGTGTGGTGTCCTCGTTTCGGTCTAAAACGCCCATAATTTTGCACACATACACACACAAATACACCCACACACACACAGTCTAGCAGCAGCAGCAGCAGCAGGCGCTCATGAAGAGCAGCAGTCATCCAGTGGAAAGAGCTCTGGGTGTGGAACAGAGCAGGGAGTCAGCCTGCTGGTGGAAATAAAGGCCCACACACACACACACACACACACACACACACACACACACACACACACACACACACACACACACACACAGCCCTCCTCAGACAGATACAGTAGAGGCTTTGGGCCAGCACACAGCACACTGGCGGGTCAGAAGCATCCGCACTGGCAACTGGCAGCCACATTGATACAGTCCAGGCCACCACCATCTTATCCCTCAATGTGTGCCAACAACACCCACAGTGGAATAAAAGTTTCCCCAGCACAAGAGAAAACAGCCCTCATTCAGACCTCCAATAGTAGTGAGGGACTCAATTACTCAATTGAACTGAACTTAAAAAACAAAAACAAAAAACTTTTATAACACAAGTTTTCCTGAACCATGTTCACAAACGCATGCGTTTCGGCACCAGGCCATCATCTACGTGAGTAGGACTCGTGAATTCTTAGTGTGTAAGTGGGGAGTAGCAGTATTCTTCTCAATCTGGGATAAGTCTTATCAGAGCACATTACACAAGAGATGGGCATCCTGAGGAATTAGCTTTGATAGTTCTGGACAGCCTGAACCCTCAAAGGCTCTGAACACTTGTCAAATGTTGACTTGTGAAGAGTAAACATGGCATTATTAAAAACAGACCGTCAGTAAATTGTTTATTTCACAGAGCTAGCTCGAGTGCAGCATCTGGCGGGTTAAAGCCATAAACATTCCCCTGCTGGTCATGTGATCTTCTGGACGTGCAGAGTGTCTGCTGAGGTCACTTCCTCCTCCGGTCATAATGTCCTTCCTGTCTCTGAGAGCAGGCAGTGGAGCATGTTTGGGTCTCCTCCAATCTGATAGGAAGAAGGTGTTTGTCAAGAGTGTCAACAAGGGCCACTTGAGGACATCTCTCTCTCTCTCTCTCTCTCTCTCTCTCTCTCACACTTTTTTCTCATGCTCCATCATTAAGTCGCCTAATTGGTCTGTTCATGCCTTCAGACCTTGGGGAGGGTGAATCAGTTTTTACAAATTTGAGATAGAGTGTGTGTGTGTGTGTGTGTGTGTGTGTGTGTGTGTGTGTGTGTGTGTGTGTGTGTGTGTGTGTGTGTGTGCATGAGCATTCTTGCGTGCATACTGTGAAGTTTTATGAGCAATAGAGGTAAACAAGGAAATAAGCACTTTCATGTCTTCTCTCTCTCTTTTTTTTTTTATTTTATACCTGCCACTTATTTCTGTTGGTTTGGCAGTCTGTTTTGCTATTTCCTAATTTGTGTGTGTGTGTGTCTCTGTGTGTGTTTTTGCAGGCAGAAGCTGTGTGTGGGGAGCACCCAGCTGTCGGATCTGCAGGTGAATCTGGAGAGGTGTGCTGCTGCAGTGGAGAGGATGCTAAGCTAACTGCCACATCCACATCCACACCCACACCCACCACTAAACCCCCAAACCCTCAAACCCTCTCTTCGTCCCAAAACAAAAAGTCTTCCTCTTCAAATGCCACTATCAATTACCCTATCCCCTGACTGACGACCCTGGACCGGATACAGACTTCCTCCAACTGCCCCATTTAATCTAAATTCCCTACTCCCCGTCTGCTCACCCTAGCCTAATGGTCAAACCATCACGGGCACAATTAAGATTTTGAAATCAATTTTGAAACCCCTGGACCTAGACTGCTGTCAAACCTAAGAGAATCTAACACACGAAGCATAACAAAAGAGAACTGCCTTCAAATCTCCTCCATTGCTCCAGAAGACACCAACAGTATAGAGCCATAGAGTTCATCTCTTCTGCCAGTGTCTCACGTTATAAAACGTAAGAATTAGGCATCACAGGGTTGCACAAGGGCTGAATCATCTGAATTTGATCAGGCAACCTTTCCCTTATTTCTTAGTTTTTTTTTTTCTGTTGTAGCCAGCATATCAGGGACCTTAGCATTATAATCCTGATACAGTATATTTATCAGGGACTTAAGTTAATAATTGCTTATGGCCATTCAGCAGGGTTGCTAAACCTATGTGACCTGGCGTGAGGAGTTGGAAAAGAAAGACAGACTAGCTAATACAGGCTTTAAATCTGTCCAGTTACGTTCCAGAACAATCTTGAAAACTCCAGTGGAGTTGTGTTGTTGGCTGGAGTAGCAGAAGCTTGAGCTGAGTAGGAGACGAGACCGTGTTGAGTGCACATGCACGCCCAGCCCACACGTTTCATTTCCTGCAGGCGTGGATAGTAAAGCCTGCCTGCTTGCCTGCTTGCTTGCCCTTAAGCGGCCCCAGGGCTGTTCTGGCGTTCAGTCTTTGTGGCCAGACGTTACATAACATTCCACCCCTGAACCTTGCAGCCAATCAGCCAAAAAGTATGCAAGTGATGTCATAATGGAGCCTTGGATGCAGTTCTGCCGCTTTTTCCCCCCTTATTGTTTTGTTCTGCTTCGTGACTCTTTGGTTTCCTCCTGGGACTTGGCTATGCAGTATATACCTCAAGTGACAGCAAACTGAAGACTATGTTTTTATTTGAATTTTATTATTTTATAAGTCAACATTTAATGTTATATTTACTTTGCTCAGGTTTGATGTACAGTTTTGATGTACTGTAGATAAACAAGTTTAAATGCATTTTTTTATCATGAATAAATTATTAATTTTATATTCTTTGTTTACTGTTAATAATAAGCGGTTCTCCACTAAAACCTGTAAATAGTTTTATGTAAAAGCATTTTGAGAACTTTTTCATTAAATGAAAATGATTTCTTGCAACCTGTCCTAATGTTATTTCTGGTATAAAAATGCACTTTAGTAGATTAATTTATTAATGACATGCAATGGGAGAGGTCTGTAATGTTGGTGGATGGCAAAGGCTTCACCAGAGCATCAATGACAACAGATGGGTGGCCCACAGTAGTGGTTCACAAAAGAAATCCCAGTTGTGCACTTTGGAGTTTCTTAAGACATGGAAAAAAAAGAGGCATGGTTTGCAATTCTTTCAGTGACATCATGACTTCCGTTGTGTGACTGGTACTAGTAGGACATTGTAGTGGCCATTCTTAATACAATCTGTCCATCCTGCTTTAGTGGCCTGCTTCCTGCTGCTCAGAGGCGGAGGGATTTCGCTGTCGTCATGGATTTAACCGTGCCGTTTATTTTTGTGAATGGACGTGGGCGGAGATTATGGGAAGAGGGATTTTCTGAGATTGACTGACAGGTGTCCTGCCCGGCCTGGCCTGTCTCCTCAGGTCAAACAGATAAAGTCAGGGGCCTTGGGTCATGTGATAAGGCTTATCAAGACTTTAACAGTGGACCACATGCAGGCCTGGCCAAACAATTTCAATTTTCATAACCTCAGGAGAATATTTTTGTCATTTTGAATAGCCTTGTTAATGTAAAACACCCATTTAACACAATAGGTTATTCACTGCCCAGAACTTTGTTATTAATATTTTGAGTGCCAATGCACTATTTTCATTTTTTTTTTACTTTAGTGTTTTTTTTGTTGTTTTTTTAACATAAGAAAAACCTAACTGCGTGTAATATGCATGCCATAGGAGACCAAATCTGCCTAAAACAGACTTTCAGTTTCTAGTTCCCTCTAGATAGATCCTTGTTTGGGGAGACCCTATTTGTACTGGTTGATATCCAATTAACCTTATACTGTAGTAGAACAAAAGGCCTGTGACCCTGGTTGAGACCGACGCCTCCAACCTCAGAGGCAGACCAGATTATGGTGTAATCCCTACTGATATAGACCACAAATCATCCAGGCAGACCTAGAATAAACCTTGGTGTGGTTGGAACTGGTATTGGTGGCAGTAGTTGTCACTCCAGTGACAGAAAACAAACATGACAGGTTTCACAGGTTGAAATGGTTTTTATTAGTTTAAGAAATCTCTTATAACAAACGTGATACAGGAATTTCAGCTCCCTAAGTCGCTCTACATTAGGTGAAAAAAAAAAAAAGAAAGAAAAGAAAACAGAAAAAAAAAAAGAGGAAAAAATCTGAGCAACATCTCCACCTCTCAAAAGTACTCAACACAAGTGGAGAGATGGGGAGGAAAAATGTATACCAGCAAGGAGAAGAGGGGGGAAAAATGGGCAACACAGAGCTCCAGTCCTTTGACTGTGAGTTTTAGTTGAGTAGCAGTACCAAAAGGGTGGTTGTTAGCAGAAGCACTGGCGGGTGAGTGTGTGCGTAACGCGTGAGTGCGGGCGGACTGGCACTGGGTAGGGTTGGTGACTCCACCGGTCTTGTGCGTCTGCGATCTCATATCTATTGGTTAATTAGCCGTGTATAAAAAACAGACATATAAAAAAGGCCATCGTTTAAAGATTGGTAATGCAATCATGCGTCTGGTTAAATGACCCAAACCGAAAGCCGTGTAGTTCTGTGAATGCATATGTGTATGCGTGCGTGCTTGTGTGTTTGTGTTGAGTAAGGCATTTGCACTGCAGATCTTTTACAGAGTTAAGAAAAATAATGAACCCGAAATCACTTTCTGAACACCGTTCTCAACCGCACATCTTGTGCGTTAACTGCAGAAGCTCATGCCAGCTTTGCTAGCCAACATGTCGTCTTGGCTGCGCTCCCTTCCTGCCCTCAAAGCACCATCCCTGAAGGAAGAATTTACCCAAACAAAACCTTTCAACTCAAAATTTAATAGAAAAAGAAGAAAAAAAATAACTGCACTAAATGTATTAAAATGTTGGCATTCTTTTTTGTTCAACAGAAAAAAATGAAGAGAGAAAACAATATATACAGCACAAAAAATGAAAATAATATGCAATATGCAAAAAGGCTTAAAGTTGCTTTCGGCAACCCCTCCCACCCCCAATACACTAAATAAACCCTCCCTCCCAACCTCCCCACAATCAGGTGGCCTTCACTGAAGACCCGTTACACTCAAAACCGCCCCCCCCCAGCAATCGTTCCCCATCCCATTCCGCTTACATAGAGACATCACAAAGCACGATTACGGTCACTAAGCCTGTTAGTTTGGAAAAGGTGCCCTCGAACCCACCCCAACCCATTCCCACCCGTAGACCCCTCTAGCCACCCCCAAACCCTCCCTCCCACCCCCCACACACACACACGTGTAGCTCAGGCAGGGATACACTCGGTGGCACAGGAGGTCCACTCGTCCATGTCCAGGTCGTACAGCTCCATGGTGTTCAGGAACTCATTGCCGTCGAAGCCCCCCACGGCGCAGATGTAGTTGCCGAGCAGGGCTACGCCGGCGTTGCTGCGTGCCGACGTCATGCTCCCCAGCATCCTCCACTCGTTGCGGGCCGGGTCGTACACCTCGACGCAGCGAAGGGCGCGAGAGCCGTCAAACCCTCCGACCACGTACAGCTTACCTGTGAGGAGAAAATGCTAAATGTTTAATGGCCTCTTGATAATGATGCTATTACACGCCATTACTCGAGAGCTGGATTGTGTAATACCAAGCAAACTATCTGCCGTCAAAATAAATAACAAGAGACCCAGAGGCCCTGGGGAGGAGGTCTCACCTTCGTACACAGTCACACCGGCACCCCGGCGGGCCACGTTCATGGGGGCAATGAGGGTCCATGTGTTGTTGTCAGGGTTGTAGCGCTCCACGCTGTTAAGGCAGTTCCAGGACTCTGCTCCTCCAATCGCATACATGAAGCCGTCCAACTCGCACACCGCCGACTGATGCCTCCCTATTGAGCACAGAGAAGATTTAACAACATGAACAAAACTCTAGTGTGTGAGAGTAAGTGTGTGAGTGTAAGCGAGTGAGAGTGAATCACAAGAGGCAAAACAATGTGGTCAGACTTACTGATGTTGAGGGGGGCACAGTTGTTCCAGACTTTGGTGACTGGGTCAAAGGCATCGCAGTTCTTCAGGCCCTTCTGCCCACAGGGGTCTGAGCCCCCCACAACGTACAGCTTGTTGTTAAGGGAACAGACACCTAAAAGAACACAGAAGATTCAAATGTTTAACAAACTAATAAACATATACATACAACCAGACAAAGCTTTATTGTACAGACTTACCAACTTAACTCTTTTTAAACATCAGAAAAAATCAAGTTAGTCCATATGTTTTTCTGGAGCAAGAATAAAAGATGGGGAAAGTGGATTATTTACCTGCATTGCAGCGGTTGGTCCGAAGCTCTGGCACCTGAGACCATTCATCGGTGGTTGGGTTGTACGTCTCACCGCAGCTCAGCTCATCCGAGTGGCCGTTGGAACCGCCCATCACATACAGTTGGCCCTGATTAGAGGAGAGCGAAATGGGCACGTTAACGACATCCATTCTGAATTTCAAATCAATTTCAATCAAGTGCTAAATTTATTTGGAGATACAGGTTTCTCAACCAAGGGGAGAACTCACCATGAGCACAGCCATCTGGAAGCGAGCCCGAGGTGTGCGCATAGGAGCCACAAACGTCCAGCAGTCGTTCTTCATATCGTAACACTCCACAGTCCGCAAACACTCTTCTCGGTTGTAACCACCTGGCCACACACACAGAAAAAAATTGGTCAAAAAACAAGACAAATGAGGAGCTCAATCTGATGGGACTGCCAGCCAGACAAGCCAGACAGACAGCTTAGACAAACAACAAAGTCAGACTGCCAACGTCAGCTTTCATTCCCTTCTTTTGAAAAAGCCCTTCTGCTGAGGCTGGAATTCCTTTAAGGCACCCCCTTTTACCCTAAAAACTTGGTCCCTCGCCAGCCTGTGGCCGTGAACAGCCTGGTGCCCAACCACACACACACACACACACACACAAGCTGGCCCTGGATTAGTTACAGTAGAGTCAAGGTTCCTGAGGGCTTTGGCAGCCATTTTTTGATAGGCACTGACCTGCAGCGATGAGGCGACCATCCAGCGCGGCGGTGCCAAGGCCAGATCGGGCGTAGTGCATGGGTGCCAGCGGGCGCTCGTCAGTGTCCTCCAGCGGGCCCTCCCAACTCATGCTCTTGAGCAGGCATGGCGTAGCTGACGGTGAACTCTGGGGAGAGTTGCGCCCGTGCAGGAAGATGACGCACAGCATGCCTTCCAGCACCGCCAAACACAGGTAGGTGTTATCTACGGAGGGAGAGGGAGAGGGAGAGAGAGAGAGAGAGAGAGAGAGAGAGAGAGAGAGAGAGAGAGACTCAAATTAGAAACAATGAGGAAGCAAAATCTACACACACACAAAAATAGACTTTTATGAGCAGTCACAAGTACGTAACCCTCGAGTCCATCGCAAAATGCTTCCAATTTGTCTCCACATAGAAGAATAGATAGAACTGATGGATGGATGGATAGATAGCTAGCTAGGGAGAACACAAAACTTACTGTTGGTCTTCTCGGAGGCGATGTATTTCCACTCATGCTTGCAGGACTGCTTGTTGGAGCCGGGGGAGAGGGTGCCAGAGGAGCTGGTGCTCAGCTGCCTGCTCACACTCTCACGAGGGGGCTTCTTCTGCAGGACACCAATAACACACACCGTGTATAACACTCAGGCTCACTTCACACACTCACACACACACTCACTTCAGACAGACACACACACACACGCACACACTCACTTCAGACAGACACACACACACACGCACACACTCACTCCAGACAGACACACACGCACACTCACTTCAGACAGACAGACAGACAGACAGACACACACACCTTTTGCAAGAACCTCACACACCACCGAGGCATTATTATCAGGCCTCATGCTAAGAGCTACTTGGGACAGACTGCAGCTCACCCACACATACCACTCACAATCTCAGCTTCTCTGCAACAGCTCCTTACTAAGCAATCCAATCCAGACATCTGCTCTAACAAACACATAGCAGATCTATTAAGAATCTGCTGTTACCATCTCCAAAAATACCACATCCAACACAACTTGAATTCTTCAAGCCCCTTAAAAAAATAATAACTCAACCACTAACTTCTACAGTAAGTCCCTCTGATCTATGACAACACAATCAACCTAGGAGGACATTTCTTCCTGAAGCAGCTTGCTCAGTATTTGGTCAACTACAATTATAGCCGACATTTACAACCTATAGTCAAGTAGCAGTGGTCTACGAAGGAGACTGACCACTTGGCTTGCTTTAGGCCCCAATCAGGGAATCTGGCCTCGCCTAAACTGCCTAAATCCTGGCCAACGTGTGGTTTGGCCTGGTCCACCCCAGTCTGGCTAGCTGGCTGCCATGTACCTGCACAAACTGGATGTGATCTTCCTCAGCACCAAACACCTCGACTTGCCCGTCCAGCAGAGCTCTGTCCAGGAGCTTGTGGTCGGCTGAGTAGTACAGCGTTTGCACCTGCAACACACACAGCGACACAACAACCCATGTGGCTGTCTCCTTGGCAACAATACACTCCCCAGAAATAAGGAAGGTGAAAGGTTGGAAGGGGGTAGGGGTGGGGGGTAGGGGGCAGCCATCTTGTTGTGCTGGTTGCTGTACGGAGCTGGCAGTGGAAAAGCTTCTTATACAGATCACATCACACACAAAAAAACACACAGGGATCTTCTTGCTCCATTTTTTTTTTCAGAAGTTAAAAGGTTGCAGCCAGACGTCTGTCTCCTCTGCTTCTGCTCTGAAAAACACTCAGGCCACCACACACCTCCCCCTCACATCACATCACCACTGGGGCATCCTGGGAGATTTTGTTAGAGAAAAGGAAGCTCGGACGGCATCTCTTCCTGCAAACATTTTTTCATCACCAATTGTTTTCAGGCACTGAGGTAGGAGACATCTTGAGGTTTTGAGAGTCACAGCGGAGAGGTTCTGGAACTTCAGAGCTTGAGCTCCTAAATCCACACGAGACCTTTGACCTTTGGAGCATCCTGTGGAGGGGAGTTAGTTTATCGCCGTGTTCCTTGGCTGTTCTCCCATCAGCACATCAAAACAAGAGATAAGATATAACAGAAAAAAAAAACACCATCCACTCAGCTGTGAAGACAATAGTGCTTGAACAAAAGAACTTAAAGAAGATAAAAAAAGTACATCAGGGTTAAAGTGAATCCAGGTTTGGCAGCCATTTTGTGACATGGAGCAAGGCATTCTCTTCAGAGACCCAATATGGCCAACTCTTCTTACAATTCTTCTTCCTTTCTTCCTTTGCCGACTTCTAATCTAGATGATTGCCTGTGTTATCGACTATGTGTGAGGGAATCTACATGTGTAGGTACAAATCTGGATATGTGGGTCTTATGAGTGAGACAGACTGCATATAAGGTCGGTCTAGGCAACTTTTGTAAGCCATGAATGCTCTGTAGACCATTTACTGGTCTGATTAGTGAGCAACTGTCACTTTGAATGTCCCAATTCATGATAAGATAGTAAAGCTTCAAATGTACAGTAGAAGTCACAGCTGATAAGCAGCTTTGGACTCTTTGCTCATCATACTGTAAAAGCAAAGCTTTGTTTTTTTGGGGTGCGACGTGTGTGATCCTGTGCATGTGTGCATGTTGAGAGTTAGAGACAAGAGAGAAGAGAGACAGATGGGAGCTCAGCACTCCTTTTGGCTGAAGCTCCGTCCGTTCTCTCTCTTCTTTTTCGCTCTCTGCCCACCCCCCTCTTTCTTTTCTTTTTTTTTTTTTTTGCTCTCTTGTTTCTCTGACTCATTACCCTGCTGGTCTCAGTCTGGATCTCCGGGCGTCTTGAGTGGCCTGCTGTCGATTGGCTAACACACCTAAAGGGAGATAAATCAAGCGGGAGGAAGAGAGCTGTTAGTCGTGGTGGCCAAATGTACAGTACACACTCGCACTCTTACACACACACACACACACGCACCTGTTCAGGGAGAGGAGAGACAGCGAGAGGTTAGTGATAAATGCCACTCGTCACTTTCTTTTGGCTGTTCCTGCCTGCTCACGTTTACGTGGCAGATGTGCACACACAAAACACACACACGCAAGCACACACACAAGCACACACACACACAGCTCTCAGCTCTCTTTCTGCTCACCTGGACCAGTGTGTGTACAGCCCGCGACTGTGTAAAGTAAAACAAAAAAAAAAGTACACACACATACAAAAGAACTGACATTGTGGGAATGGCACCGCATGTACAGGCAAATTAAGCGATAGACAAGACACCAGTCGCACTCCAGAGACAGAGTTTTGTGTTTGTGTACCTGCCGTGCACCGTGTGCTCTCTTTAGGGGCCAGGCCTTCAGAGAAGGAGAATAACAGAACACAGACACAATGGAGGAGCAGCAGACTGGCACATCCATGAACACTGCCGCATCCAACGCCATCAACACATGATGGGGAGGGAAAACAGACCCGGAAAAGTGGGGAAGAGAGGAAAGGAATGGAGGGAGTGAGAGAAAGAAAGGAAGGGAGGAATGCATACTGACCTCCTCCATCAGCCTCTCCAGCGGCTCGCCGTTCTCCCACAAACTGCGCTGCACCCAGGAGATCACCTTAGAATACAGCTTCCCGTTGCTAGGCAACATCAGGTTGTCCTCCAGCATCACCTCCAGCTGCAGCAGCGATCGTGACGAGAGAGAGGGGAAGAATAGCCAATGAGGAATTATGTAATGTTATTTACTCAGTCACAGAATACCAAACTTTTAACACCCGACCTTCAGCAAATCATTAAATAACTGGTTTAAATAAATGTGCATGGAATAATTACGGTTGAATATTACACCAGCGGAGTTCTGTGCAATAGTTCAGGAATAGGTCAGGAAAGTCAACAAAAAGAGAGCAAACCTTTGACTTCCCTAATGGAGAGTCAACTCAATAAAGCCCAAGAGCTACAGCTTATGAAGATAAAGATGGCTCATCCTCACACAAGCAGAGGAAGATCATTTCAGAAAGAAAAAAACAACCCATCCCCACTCTAATTTTAACCCACACAACACCACTTATAGTGCTGAGAGGACAGGCTTTACAGAACTCCTACTGAGAGGACTGCTCAGGCAGACGAGTTGCTCAACCAGTATAGTACGCTTGCATAAATGCATTATAGGCTCGGACACTAATCTGGCCCAGGCCATTATAGTGAGGTCGGGCCCGGAGACGAGCGCTGGCTAACCTTCAGACGGGGCAGCTTGAGGAAGTCCTCCTGCTCGGACACCTCCAGCAGGTGCTCCTGGATGAAGCCGTCGATCTTGCCGAGCAGGCGGGAGTCTCCCATGCCGCTGGCAAAGTGGCGGTAGGAGATGGCACTCTGGGCGTCCATTTTGGAGAGCAGGTAGTCTCCGCAGATCTGCTCCGCACATAAACATAAGGACACACACAAACACACCGATGAAGTAATCCATCCCAAAGGATCGCATGATTGCACCTCTTTCATCACTTCAATGTTAAGTGTGTCTGTGGATGCGCTGATGTGCAAAACATCCCCATCTTCACTTGGCTAATGAAGAGCATGGGGAATACTAGACAGGGTGTCACACCAGGAATGCAATAATACCATCACAACAAGGACAAACAGCAGATGGCTCAGCAAAGTGTAATGGGGACATTTCATCTTCCATAAAAAAAACTAAAATAAAGGCCTGAAAGAGAGAGGAAAAGAGTGAGGGAACACACCTGCTTCACTCTCTCCATCTTAAGCCGTTTGGCAGCAGAGTAGACTTCCTTCACCAGTTCCTTATCAGCCTTCAGCCTAAAGGAAGAGTGGTAGGACAGAGTGAGTTTATAATCCATATGTCACTGATAGTGGTGTGCTCTACTTCAAGGGTTGTACACATTTCAACAACGGTGCTTTACTACAAGGTTCATTATGTGACCATCGTCAAGTTTGAATATTGAACATGTCTCTCTCTAAAACACAGACACAGACTTACTGGGCAGTGTAGGCGTAGTTGAGGAGAACCTCCATGGCTTGTGGGTCGAGGTCCTCAAATTTGACATGAGCCACACCATGTGGTTCCGCATCGCTATTGAAGATTTCAAAGAGGTAGGGGCTGCAGCAGGCCAGCACAGCCCTGTGGGCCATCAGCTCATGACCGCATACCTATGGAGGGGGCAAAGGGGAAAGGGCAGAGGGCAGAGGGGAAAGGTCAGCACTTACAAAACCTTTAACTGATCTATTTTAGAGCTTGGGCTATTTGATATAATACATGTTATAGTCTGGGCTATTTATGGTTTACTCTTAAATGACTTCCAAACTATTACTGCAATAAAAAAAAAATGGATATAGTTCAAATGTCATGCATTTCAAATTTTTTTTTACCCAAAGGAAGGTGTTAAAATAAGGTGTGTGTGTTGCAGATAACCGTTCTGCTCGTTGAGTCAACAGATTACCAACAGTAACTAGACCTTCTATTTAATTGTCTGTGCACATACAGCAGGCAAACTGTTCATGGGAACTTGATCCTCCCCAGTTCACTGGGAGACCAACACACACACACACACACACACACACACGCGAGCCTGTAGTGGTGTCGTTTTGGAATGAGTCAGCCTTGTTAGTGGAGAAGTGAAAACTCTGACTAAGAGCAGGCCAGAGGCAAACAGAGGGCTTGAGAGGGACACACACCTGCAGTCTGACGTCACAAAACTGGCCGCTCTTACGGAGCGCATTCATCTTGGCCACGGTGGAATCCAAAAAGCTTTCGTCCTCGAAGATCAGATAACCGTTGGGAATCATTTTGAAACTGTTCGGAGATTAGGCCTGACGAGTGACAAACAAAAAAAGAAAACAAGAAAATGCTTTTATTATTGCTGGTGCACAAGGTAAAGTACATAGTGTACTTTCAGATCATGGTTAGTTCCTCCTAAACTTAATGTTATCCTGTACAACCAGTCTGTCTAATACAGAAAGCATGTCAAATATGAATGAATGAATGAATGAATGAATGAATGAATGAATATGATTATTCATTTGTTCACACAACTGGACCTTACCTGAAGAAAACTGTAAGTGATCAGGAGAGAGTGAAAGAGAGCTCGCGTGACACACTGAGAGAGATACAGACAGGAGTGAACCCTTCCTTTCGTATGTGTGTGTGTGTGTGGGGGGTCAACTGGGTGGGGGGCAGCCGCACCAATGCAAACTATCAGGCTTGAAGCGACTGGAATCAAGTCCTTGGGATCCCGTTGGCTATAGAGTCCAGTTTTTTCTGTGAGGCTCATTCATTATAAACTGTGGGAGAGACAAAGAAGGAGAAGCCAGAAAAAAACAAAAACATTAGAACATTGTAGACAGAGCATTAAAAAATTCAAGACCAAACAAGACATACTACATTCTCATGCCTTCTCTTTGCATCACCAACACGCTTCTTTTTTTTCCCTCATGACTGCAGAACTGCCTTTTATGTTTCACCAGATGGTATGAAGAGCAGTTCAATTGTCAACTCTACATGAGAAAATGAAAATGCAATCTTCTTGGCATTTTTTCTGTATCTCGTTGCTCCTCCACTGGCTGGGAGACTGATCTAGGGTCTGTTCCCCTGTATCTGAAGACCAGCAACCCCCAGCTCAGACTGATCCCAGATTACAACGCCGTAGCAACTAAAATAGCCAGTGCTCGGGCGGCAGGCAGGCCAACAAGATGTCCCTGTATGTTCCAGGCCTTTCTTAAGCTTAGCGCACCCCCTTCTCTCTCTCTCTCTCTCTCTCACACACACACACACGCCTGAACTAACGTGTTGCGAATCCAGACCAGACATGCTAATCCGGCTCAACTCCTCTCATGCATGGCCTCACGCTTTAAACACATGGCCACAGGCACACGCAAAGCAGGCACATGCACGAATAGAGCCAAGGTGCGCACACACACACACACACACACACACACACTTAATGCATCAATATAAGAAAACAAAATAATCCAACACTACTCTACATATAGACTTTAAGTGACAAATCTGTATACTATGTAACCATCACACTCACTCAAGTTCTTACCCCGACAGCCCATGCTCAGTGAAGCGCCACATGGATGGACACGCACACTCACACACCCCCAGACCCTGGCTCCGCCCACCTTTTCTGACACCCCTTTTGCCATGTCCCCAAAACCAGGACAGTGTGTTCTCACATTTCCAGCTCCACCCCTCTGTCTCTGTCTCTCCCCCTCTCTCGCACACGAACAAGGGGTAACTTCTAGGCATTCGGGGAATGGTTTTAGGAGTAACATATTGCTGTCACACACACATCTAGGCAAAGATAGACAGACATTCCAAAAGACTGCCTACACCAGCTGCAGCTGGACGGAAAAATACTGCTGCCATATCTCTCCCTCTCTCTCTCTCTCTCACACACACACACACACACGAGCAGACATAAATGACACAGAAAGGTCTGTGTGTGAGCCTGAAACAAAACGTTTTAGTTTTTTTCCCCCCTCCTCGTTTGTGGTTTGTTTTCCAAACACCATTCACTGTTGCCAAGTGTACGGTTACTAGGTAACTTATGAAGACTTGCGGACACACATAAAGTTACTGAATGTATGTGGGATGGACCGTATGAACTATTCTAAGCTCCTATTGTCCTAAAGCCCCATTGCCATGATTCAGAATAAATGCAGAGGGCCACAGTGGGTTAGACAGGCCAACTGCACAATGGGTCTTAATAGGACCTTTCTGATGTCTTCTAAAAATATGCAGAGAGAGCCCCCCCTGAGGGGCCTGTAGCGACAACTAGAGCGACAGACATTCTAACTGGCCCACATCCTGAAGGCTTCTGAATTGGGTCAGACTCGGGACAGCCCTGACCAGATCCGACCAGCCACGTCTGGACTCGCCGCAGAGCTGGGGTCAGTGGAAGGGAGGCCTTACCAACAGCCCCAGATTAGGCTGAGATAGACTGGCCTTAATCTCACATCCATGGATGGACACCCCAGACCGCAGTTAGGACTATTGCTGCTAAAACAGAACCCCACCACAGACATGCCGGAGCACATAGACACACACGTGCACACGCAAGCACTCTTTTGTGTATTGTATTCTTTTGTGCTCAGCGACTATGATGTGCACCCTTTCAGACAGTTCTAAGCAAAAGAGTCTTCGAAAAACGGACATGGGGCGGAAGGGATGTAACCCAGACAGAGAGAACATGGACATTTATAGAAGTACTGGGGCATTCAGTGTGAAAGACACATTTGTAAGTTCCTTTTTCCCCTGCCAGCCACCACATGAGGGAGGGGAGAAAAAAGAAAAAGAAAAAAAGAAGCACAGTCAGCGTTTTGTGTGTGTGCACGGGTGTTCCATGTCCAGCAGATCAGCAGACAAACCGTCAGCCATAGTCACCTGAGCCCTCCTTCATGTTCTAAGTGATGTGACAGTCATTACCCTAATCTCAACCATGAGACCCCTCTCTGCCTTGCATAAAAACACACTGTAGACCAGGCTCTTGCCTACTGAACTCCATTTCCCAGAGTGCTCTACCTATATAGTGCTGCAGTTAAATTGCTTAAGCTGTGTGTTTCTGTGTCAAAATATGTCAAAACTTGTACATTAAATATTTTTCTATAGTGAGGAACAAAATGTACAGGAAAAGAGGGAAGGGAAGGGAATGGGGGTGGAGGGAGGAGAGTATGAAAAATTCATAGCATTTCCCTGGCACAGCACGTCACATGACCACCAGATCTGGAGAATAAAAGAGATTCCAAAAGTGCCGCGGTGCTTAAACAACTAGGCCTAAATCCATTAACACAAGATAGAGATAGATGAAAAGGACGCTCACTCTTTCCCTCATTCTGTGGGCAGAAAAACCTAGTGAAGGCTAAGGGATGGAGAGGCCCACTGGCCTAGTAAAAAAATTCCTCGGTCTGTGGCTACGTGCATATAGCCTACTATTGCTTCAGTCAGACTCATTTCCAGGGGTTATGCAACATCTGGCAGATTGCACTCACACTCACCCATTTCTTCTCCGTTTCTTACTCCACCCCTCCTCTCTAAAACACACATCCACATGACTACCGGTATAGTTTATTTGATTTTCCACATTACACATTTAGGCCTACCTGCTCCTATTCATATTTGACAGAAATTATTATGGCGGAGTCTAAATCCCAAAACATTAGGCTAGGCATTAGGCTCTAAAAATTAATTAAAAAAAATATAGGCCTATACAGAAGCCAGTTTAGGTAAAACTCAAAACCTCAAAGCCAACTAACTGATGCTCACAATACCACACACATGGGACTACTCATGGTCACAAGACTGGTAAACATGTTTACAGCATAAGACGTACTGTACTGAACCACATCTGCAGGCCGTTTCTAGTTTCAAAGAGAAGCATGCTGCATCCATGAAACCCATCTGCATTAACGTATGCCATTAATTTAACAAAAGCTATACAGCACTTTACTGATACCGGGTGCTGAAATGAGATATTTGGCCCCTGAGACAACGAACCCCATTCCTTATCACTAGCCTAATTATTCGCCTTCCACTACCCACCTGTCACAGTCCTCTGACTGAAACTGCTAACAGTAAACTTACTGGAAATTACTCAGCACTTGCATTCCTTTCAGCTGACTGATCAGCAATTAGGAGACAGACAGCAAATAAATAAAAAAATAATAAATAAATAAATAAAAAAGAAAAACTTCAGCTCTGGGCCCAAAGCTCGGTCTGTGGATGAGCCACATGACACATCAATACAGGATTTTTTTTTTTTTACACTGGTAAAACAGTCTGAGAAACAACATCCACCACTGAAACAGATTTGTTCATTGTCTGAAATGTGGCCCGGTAAAACAATATCCCCCCCTATGAATTGCTGTCCCTTTGTGTCACTCAGTTTTCACAAAGCATAAACTGCACACACACAAGGAAACATGCATACTTGGGGAAGCTAATGACTCACACTTCCGGATTGAAAGAAAGCTAGTGGGTGTGTGTAGCTGAATCCCAGTGTTCCTAACCACTCAGAGACTAACTAAAAAGAACTGACTTCATGAGTCACTGATTCCGGTCAGTATGGTCTAGGAGGGCTCAGGGTTAAGTATTAAAGGGCACTGACTGGGGCTCGCCTACTCCACGTTTCTATTTTTTGCCTCAGAAGGTGATCAAGGGGGTACATACATAGTTCTTCTGCCTCCAAGATCTCTAAAAGAAAATTAACGCTTCAAGTTCATTCTATACAACACTGCATTTTTAGAAGTCAACAAAGCCAAGGACGTTGTCAGCTTGAAATGGCGACATCAGCAAGCACTCACTACACTCGTCTTAAATCCAAAGCACAGCGCCATATCTGCATCAGGTTGCATAAAGGTTTATCAGAATAGTTATTCCGGATTGTGCAGGTTTACGCTAGACACCGCGGATTTCCCTCTTCATCATGCAACACGCAGAGGTCAAATTCTCCTCGCGTGGTACTACTGACGCACAGTCAGGTCGCACGCGGCGGTAGCGGAGCTAGCTCATGCCAATAACGGATTAAGTGAAATTCCGATGCGTATGCCAGACCGACAAGGGCAAATCAAGGCTTTACAGGCGCTTAACCTACTGACGGTATAACAGACTGTTGGCACCTGCGATATAGGTTAGCACTGGAAGTGATCAGAGGGTGTACCCCAACCCAGAAAGACACGACTGTGTGAAATATTATAAGAACCATTTCAACACAACCCATGTTTCCATTGTGTGCGGTCGTTTTGAGTGATAATATTGTCTACATTCATTACAGATGCTGATCCATAAAGGATTTCGCAAAACCGGATGCCCTTTTACAGAATGAAATGCTTTACTGCAATGATTCACGGGGCTACGATGCAACTCGCAACAGCGCCATTCCAGTTTGAGTGGAATCGTCTCAGCGACCCCCACCCCCTCCATTTCTTCCACACACCCCAAGCGAAGAAAGTGGGTCAGTGGGGCTGAACGTTTCACTACCAGCAAGTCCCACCACCGTGAGCTACAAACTCCTCAGAAATAGCTCCGCACAACCGGTCAGACCACCACAAGCATTCAATATGGAGTGTCTGTGGGTTCATTCGACAAATGTGCTGCCCGCCGCATTTTGCATTAATTTTGAACATTAGTAAGACGCCTACATAACACTTTGCGATAAATCCAAAATTAGTCAACGGAATGCAAGCGAATGGCAACTTTTAAGTGTCTGGCGTTGAAAACTGGTTGATGTCGTGTGGATAATGAAATTAGTCAACGATGTTAGCGTGAACCGTGCTGACAAGCCACCTAGTGTCGCCTACCTTTTGAGAGCATGCCACGGCATCATTTCTTCACGTTACTACCTCGTCCAAACCAACAGCAATGGTGAGGTCAATTATTCAATCTCTCCGAAACATAAATCTACATTAATCTACAACACTCCCTTCCCACAACATCACATGTGTAACGTTTAGTTAACAACAATGCAATTCAACATGACAAGTCCGTCATCTAGCTCGTGCTGATGGCGGGAACCTAGCACTGACGGACTACATCCATGCAGACAGTAGTATTAACGTTGTTACGTTAACACCACAGTAAAGTAATCTTAGAACATCAAACCAAAACCATGAGGCGACTAGACAGTGCTAATTTTACGGTCTCTGCGGTGGCTGTCCGAGCATGCAATTGATAAAGCCAACATTAGTTGACATCATGAAATGACACTGCAGTGTTCCTATGCGTTCACGTTTACGTTAACGTTAGTATAGCATCCAAACCCGCCCAGATCCAATATGCGTTAACGTTAACGTACATAGGGAAATAACACATAAACAGCACATAAAATGTTACATCTCCCGAATTTTATTTCTAGTTAGTATTCCTACCGCTTTGTATGGCGACTTGTACAACGTGACTACGTTAGTTCAGTTAGCATGTCGGTTTTGTTAACGGCTGTCGTTGGTCACAAAAAAAAAAAACAGTCGAATGAGTCACGTTAATAAGGATTTCTTACCTTGTCCGTTTGACAACTGATGATGATAGACATATTTAAGGTGAATTCGATGCGGTCAAGGGGGGTTGCTGCAGTGAATGCGATGCGGCTGGCACGACTTGACTTCCCAGAACTGCTCCTCGAGGTGATAGCGTGTCTCACCTTCTAACGGAGTGTTTGGTGCGAATGAGCGCTACTGTAGGGCGGTGTGGGGATAGCGAGCGCTTACAAAGCCAAGTCACGGGCACGTCTGATGTCATCACGCAGGGGTAAAAGACACGCCTGCGGAAAATTACTGAGTACAGCAGCAAGATGAAGGTGGTTTTGTGGTTGGCCTTTTCATGTCTGGATGAAGTTTCTCATGAATGAAAATTTGGATGTAGCCTTGAGTTGACTAGTGATGTATACAAGGATATGTACCTTCTAGCTAGCTTCAGTTTATGGTTTGTCACACATTTTTCATGTGCATAGCCACATTGACTCACTTGATTTTACAGTATGGTCTCTGTTAAAAAGTGTTACATAGGCTATTTATTTTTGAGCAATTTAATTTGAGAATTGTAAAGACAGTAGTATGTAGTCATGTTACACTTAAAGCATGTTCAGGTGAAAATATTTGCAAAGGTCCTCAGTTTGGTAGGCTACGCAACATACATGCAGCAACCATGTATGAGTGAGAGAGTAAATGGTCCCTATCCCCCATTAACAAGTCCAAAAGCTCTTCTTCCTTGATCCTGTGACGCACCTGAGTAGTGACGCGAGGGCTGTCTCTGCAGGTAAGACTTTATTTGGCCCCTAGGCACTAATAGGATTAATGGCTCATGAATCACTCTACTACAGACTCATGAGCAGTGTGTCTGCCTTGGTGTGAGTGGCATAAGCCTATACGAGTCGGTGTCACAAATGTATGTGCCTCTTTCAACAGTGACACCAGCTGAGCTTGCTCACCACACGGAAAGCGGTGTGTGAGGCAGTGTAGTAGTGGGCTGTCACCCAGTCAGTCCAGTGGGCCGAGCCATCAACAACACGCAATCGGGTTGTTATTCTGCTGCCCTTTGTCAGGAACTGAGGCTGGGGGATTACAAGCTTGGTGCTGTTTACATTGCAGACCCATTGTTGACCCAGGGCAAAATTCCCATCCAGAATGACTGTTTATACTGCCCCCATCCTTTTGCTCGGATGGCCCAGCGAAAAATGATGACCGGTTGCTAGGCAGCATTGCATTGCATTGCATTCCCTTACGCCCCCTGAAAAACAAATTTCTCGTGCATCAGATTTCACTAGACTGTTCGGCTTTGTGTCAGAGTGTGTGTGGTGCCGCTTGTTCAGTGGAAAGTTCCAACACAGGAGGGCTTGTCAAGAAGGAGGACTGAGATGAACTGAAAAACCATATCTGCTTACAAAGCAAACAGGAAATACGTTATATTCTTCTCCTGAAAGTGACATCCTACCTGCTGAGTGTCAAAGGAAAAAATGCTGTCCTGGGGAATAATCCAGGCCATTGATTTATACTTCTAAATTGTAATTTTCACATTTATTTAATCCATATGCAAACCTCAATAGACAAAATGTATTCACTAGACTGCCTGCCCTATTGGTCCTAACATAGTCTAAACTCCCATGAATTCTTTTAGTTGTTCCTAGTTTCTAGTTAGGCTAAGAAGGCCAGAGTTTCCTAAGGTTATTAAGCTCTTATGATGATATCAGCTCATCGTATATGAGAGGTATTACATGCTGTAAGTCACACAGTGTTCTAAGAGAGATAAGCTAAGCACACACATTCATGTGCTCTACTCACTCACACACACACACACACACATACACAGTGGTTAAGAGAGGTGTCGCTGTGAGGTGTGAGGCAATGACACACTTCAGGCTGGATGCCCAGCCAGAGATCAGTCAGTTAAAGGGTTATGTGAGTTAAAGAGTTTTCATCCAACATTGGCTTTTAGAAGAGAACAATATCTGTGGTATAGAATCTCATTAATTTTATTCTCTGGCCCACCCTTAACGTAGATTTGAGATAATGTATGTCAGACACACATTTGTCACAAAACTGTTGAATTTCCAGTAAAAAAAAAATAGAATGTGAGAAGACAGAGCACAGAGGGATGTGCCGGTTTATACACATGCCTCCCCTACCGTCAAGTAAAGAGTTTAAGTGTACTCTCCTACAAGGTTGCTCATTAAAATACAGCAAGGATTTCCCCTTAGTGCAAGTTTAGCAAAAGCTTAGGAGCGCTTTGTGAGGCATTACTCAACATCTTATAAAATGACTAAAGTAAGACTCTCTGTCCAGCATTCTGAGTAGAGACGGGATCTCCCATCAGATTGAAAGCAGTACTTTTATCATTTCCCCCCACAGTGGTTCTCATTATCCACCTAATTACGTTTCTTGGCCCTCCTGTAAACAAAAACGGCTATTTTTCTTTGCGGCGCCACTGATTGCGTTTACTGCCCAGAGTAACTTCATTTATTTGTCAGGCAAGCAGTATTACCACCGATATGCTAAGGGCCTCTGTAGTTTATAATATTTCACAATGTTTATAATGCACCTCTCTCAAAGGCTCTTGGCTCAAAGTGTAAAAGACACATCATAATGTGTATGCCACTGTGTGGTTATTTCGTCCTCTTAAACGACCCATTGCACTCATGAGTTGTGAGACGGGCACAGCAGTCAATAGTTGCTCGGGCAACAAGGCCATTAATTCTGGTGCTGTCATTTGTAACGAGTCCTCTGTGGGATGGGGTGTGCACGTGGTAGGTCCACTGGTGACTACAGCATCTTCAAGGAATAGCCATCTGATCCAAAGGTTTGATGGGAATCATTGAATCACAGATGTACTGTATGTATGGAAGTTCTATGTACAGTGTATGTGTGTATAATATAGGTCATAGCACCTTGTACGTAAAATGTTACGTAAAATTTTACTATCTAAAATATCATGAAATCATACAATGACTCTGTAATAGATCTGAAATTAGTCACACTAGAAGAGTACACAAAAATTACTACAGTGGCTTTTTTCTTACATTCTTGGGATACCATGTCCTCAGCAAATTTTCTTTTTTCCTCCTCCAGAAAAGTAGATCAGTGGATCTAGGTCATTAGTGGTGAAGTAACTCAGCTAACCCCCCCACCCCCCACCCCTCCTCCCCTTGCCAGATCAGCAACATCAGTGCACTGGATGAGACACTCTGGTTCCTAAGCCAATTAATAGTCACAGAAATATCTTAACACAAATGAACATGTGTGTTCACATAATTGCACACACACATACACCCATCTAAGTACACAAAGGCTCAAACATGCTACACTGTGTTCACACACAGATTTCAAGGTCCGTCTATTAGGCAATCGTCAGTATATCCCTCCCAACATTTCCACCACTACCAGAGCAGGGACAGTGGTGGTGCCTTTCCCCTCCTCTTGCTGCATATCGGCCTCCTCAGGTGCTTTTAAAATCTCCCACGCCTACCTAAATCCTTCCACTTCTCTAATGGAATGCAGTGAGTAGTTATGAGGAGCCTATATTGAACCTGACCTGTTAGTAAAGTAGTCATTTCAGTCTTTATGCATGCTGGATTGTGTGTTTGTTTTTGGGGGTTTCCTATACAATTTGAATGAGACAAGAACTGGGGAGTCTTTAATCTGCTGGAGTGTGTGTAGAGAATAGTGTGTGCATGGGCTGCCTGAGCTGTTGATATCCAAAACCCACCCATCACTACCCTCATTAAAACACTCACACACACACACACACACACACACACACACACACACACACACACACACACAGAGAGAGAGAGAGAGAGAGAGAGAGAGAGAGAGAGAGAGAGAGAGAATGTCTGGTCCTTTCATTGTCTTGTCTTTTTTAGGAACACTGTGTTCTCCATCCGTGATTTGTCCTCACATCCCACCCTCCCCCATCATACACAGCAGAGCTCAGCCAGCTGGTCCCCAGCCAGCCTCGTGCAGCTTCTTTTCTAGCAGAGAAAGTGATGGCCGGTCTGTGAGATCTGACCCCAGACCAGTCTGTTGCCAGGGCACAGGCAGAGATTACGGCTGTAATTCATTAAGTTCACCTCACATGCCCCTAACCTTCTCACCTGTGAAAGTCCTCACAGTGCTCTCTTTTATCACTCTCTCTCTCTCTATTGCTCTCTCTCTCTCTCTCTCTCTCTCTCTCTCTCTCTCTCTCTCTCTCTCTCTCTCTCTCTCTCTTTCAGCACTCCCTTCATTTGGTGATCAACCTCTCCTGCCCTGACCCTCTTTCATGTGAGATAAACACTCCATCTGGGTCACACACTCATGCACCCACAAATTTACACACACACACACACACACACACACACACACACACACACACACACACACACACACACACACACACACACAGATAAGGTTTGCTTACATTGGCTTTCCCTTTGGTGGATCTCTGCATGTTTGTCCAGGTTTGCTCGCAGTGCAATGGGTTGTTTTAACACATGCAGTATGAAACAGAGGAGCCTGAAGTGTTGAGCTCTTCTCGCTGCAGTACCACAGAGCTGAGCAGTGGGGTTTTAGGATCTCCTTTGATGACAGAACACTCTTGATTCCTCATATCAAATGGCCTGTCTCACCATGCATGGACGCCCAAGCAGAGATCCTGCGGAGACAAGACATGATAATGGGCTTAGGTGACGTGCACTGGCACCAACAGCAAGGTTGGAATGGAGAAAAATCGTGTGCGTAGGCCTTTATCTTTCACAGTTCCAGATTCAGATGTGATTTTGCTTCTCAGGTGTTGCTTGGCAAGGAACTCCGACCACATTGTTTGTGCTTTCTGAAAAATTTAAATACTTCAAATATCATTTAAATATCTGGAGTTTTTGTCACTTTCGGGTAAAGCGCTTTAGTGTCAGTGTGTTCTTTATGTATGTTTGTTTACAAATGTTTACAGGTTTATAAGGTTATCAATTTATTATGACAGACATTTGTATGTGGATAAGGAATGAGTAGGCTTTGACAGCCTACCTGCAGACAAGCCTGTAAACCTGTATAGCACAGGCCTCAACAACAACACAAGACAAAACAACCCCAGGGCTCTCTTCATCATTGCACCATGATTTAGTTTTGGAATAAGTGAAGCCAGTTTAATATAAGAATCTGCCTTGCAGGGACACTGCCATGGCAGACAGAAGGGTTTATTTTTATGAGTGTGCCTTAGCTGAAGTAAAGCAGTCTGACAGCGGAGACTGGGAACGGGGCGCCCGGTGACTTCAGGAGATGTGACAGAGAGAGCAGGAGGCAGAGGGCAGGAGACGGTGGACTAGGGACAAGCTGTCTGATGAGTTATAGGCTACATTTAGGGGGGAGGAGGGGGTTGCAGGAGACCATAGGGACAGTCTCCAGTTTTCTTATTTAATTTCAGACATGCTGTCATGCTTTGCCAGTAACCCCTACCCAAAGTAGTAGAGTCATGTTTTATTTACACTCTGTTCCACTGTGGATGCTCGTTAGGGCCACTCACACAGTGGAGTTAGGAGTTCTAAGCCAGGCTAGCTCACTTAGCAGTCATTTATCTTGCTAAATTTAAAAGAGCTAGGCAGTTTCCACTCTCATCGTTGTTTTTTTTTTTTTTTTTTTTTTTGGAGAAAGAGGGAGAGATGCTGAGAAACGCTACACAGCTTTCCCTTTTCTCTTTTCCGTTTCTCATCCTCTCCTCCCCTGATATGAATGGGACAGTGTAGGCTGGGTCCGTGTGTGTTCCAAACTGATAACTCCATCATTTAATTTTTTTTTCTTTCCTCAGGACTGCAACTAAAATTATTTTCCCCTTTCATTCTGCACCCTCTTCATCTTTTCTTTCCCCCACGCCCTCACGTCATATACAAGAGGCAGACAGGGTAGGTGTCCTTTAGAAAATTTGCAATGTTAAAAATGCAAAACTAAACTTGATGAATAATTTATCCATCAACTTGTGAAGGGACTGCACCTGTGATTCTTTCCCCCTCTCTCCTTCTCTATTGTGCTCTCTCACTCACTTTTTTTCTTTCCCTCTCTCTTTCTCTATCCTTCTCTCTCTGAGCCATCCTATCTCAGTCTCTGTTTTTCTCCTGTCCCCTCTAGCCCTGAATGATGAAAGGATATCATTGGAAATCAATTATTCACCACTCACAAGTGATTAAACACAGATGACTGGTCTCAGGCTCTCATCCACACTAAACAACCAGGGAATATCACGGCAACAATGAACCGTGTGTGTGTGTGTGTGTGTGTGTGTGTGTAATGACACAACAGGAGTGAGTAATTCCTGGTACAGAAGTTCTAATGCTGTCTCCACCCTCTTTTCTTTTATTTTGCTGTAAGACAGTAATAGTGACAGAGCACTTTTCAGCCATGTGACGGACAAGCATGCCCATACAAATTATTGATATAAATTATCGCTATGTTCTCATATTCATTTTATATCTTGATTGATGTGTCTATAAATATAAGATATAAATATATATCAGATATAAAAACCAAACAGCAACATCTTTAGCAATAGAATAGTACTAATACAACGAGCAATATACACATTGTCCGAAACTTTCATCCAAATCCGTGCAGTACTTTTCGAGTTATCCTGCTGACAAACAGACAGACAAACAAACAAACAAACAAACAGACAAATCAACGCAACCGAAAACAAATACAACACAACAGACAAATACAACAAAATGTCTTTAATGATGGTGTGTGTTTGCATCAGGCAGGGGAGGTGCCGTTTATGTAATCTTTCTTAAGCAGAGTTAGGATGTCTTCTGTGAACAGAGCCGGAGGCAATGTTGCTGTAATCAGCCCTGATTGGCGATATCACTATCCGGCCCTGTCCATCAAGGTCAAAGACCAAAGGTCAAGTCAGATGAGGCATGAGACCTCTGTAGCCTACCTATCACATCACCATGACTATGGGTTAGCCCAGCCTAGGCCTTAAAAACGTGTAGCAGGTATGAAAGAACAGGTAGAGGATATATCCCCTTGGCTAGTATCTGGTGTGGTCTTGGTTAACCAAGACAAACTGCATGTCTGTCCAGATTCAGACTTATTGTTGTAGTATGTTTTTGCATCACCAAAATCCCTAAAGCGTTCACATCTTCTTTTCCAGCGTAGAGTAGGCTTTAAATGATGCTCAACCAAAGAGTTTAATGCTCCAATTCAATTTAAAATATCATGCTATGCCCCAGAAAATGGGAAATGATTAAGTCAAGTGACCCAGACCCAGTCTCGATTGAAATGTGGTCTTGGTTTACCCAATGGTCTTATGATCACAGATTGGAAACCAACCCAGCTTCCTCTTGGGCCAACCTCCTAAGGCCACAAACTGCACCAATCACAGAGCCCTGTGTGGTTCCCTTCCCTTTATATCACAGAATGGACAGACTGTTTCAGTAACCCTTGTCCAATCTAATCAGTCGACAGTCTGTACCTTGGGAACCATGCCCCAACTCCATGGGAACCACTGGCACCATGGTTACCACAAGCGCCATGGTAACAAGCAATGGTTGCTGATGCTCGTCTTGGTGAAGCTCTAGCCTAGAAAGAAGAGCAGTGTTATGTAAGAGATGCCTCTTATGCAACAAATGTATGTGCTTGCCTATACATGCAAAAAAAAAAAAAAAAAAATCTGCACATACTTTTGGAAAATGAAGAGGACATGTTCTGCACATATAAGTCCTGAGGTGTACCCTAAAAGTCTGACTCAAATAGCATGAGAGAATGCCAAATGATGCCATTCGGTGGGTTGGGAGGGTTAGGCATTAGGCATTCAGCTGCCTCGTTTGCGAAACACCTCAGATGCGTTGAGGGAGATACATCATTATGCATGGGCTCTCAATACATCACTTTTCTGATGGTCACGGTGAAGGAGCTGAGGATGAGGAAGAAACCTGGCATTGAAAAAAAAGAAAAAAATTAGAACAAAGGTGAGAGCCCAAAGTAGAGAGGAACAGAGCAATAAAAAAGGAGAAAAGGAGCTCATTATTCGCACTTAAGCCCAGCAAGCAGCCGCGCATGTTAAACAAGCACTTCACTAAATGCTGAATAATGGCAGCATAATCAAGTGCCACTCACACTTCCTGTTCCTGTCAGCTCACCAGCCAATCAGTGGAGCAGGACTGTCCGTTCCTCTTGGCAGCACTAAAGGTCATGAGTTACACCAGGACATTCAGACAGTGAGGGAGGTTGGGGAGGGAGGTTGGCAGTTTTGTTTGCTCTGACATCATTTCCACGAAAACAAGCTGATTTAATTCATTATAAGGCCAAATGCATGCGGATGTGTGCTTTTGCATTAATGTGCCACCTGAAAGAGGGCTGAGGAAAATAAGGCCAGGGGAAGCTCAGAATGAAACAAAGCTTCTCCTGTTTAGGACTACTGAATGAGTGTTTGTAAATACATCTGTTTGGTAGGGTGATGTTGTTAAGGTGGTTTTCTCCAAGTGTTTTTATCCTACTGTAAAATAAGAGAGATGGTAGAGAGATGGTAATTTGACATAAACAAAGTACCCAGTGGCTTGCTTTTACCATTTGCATTTGCTAGATTATAGTCTATAATTCAGACTTTAAAGGAGATATGGCGTGATATTCCCCAAAAGTATATGCATCATAACAAGTTGGAACATTTGCCAAACATTTTTTTAAAGTTCAAAGTGCACACTGAAGATGACCCGAGGCAATTTTGTCTCTTGGAAGAAATATTTGAGTTGACAACGCAGAAAAATACAAAAAAAAAAAAAAAAAACATGGCGCTAAATTTTAAACACAACAGCACATAGAGCAGGTTAGTCTTTTATTTTGACAAACAGAATCTGCCCCAATGGATATATTTTATCAGTGTTTATATTAGCAGACTAACTTACTCATTTCTGAATCGATTCTCTTCATTTTCATGACAAATTAAAGTGTGAAGGCCTGCACTGCAACAACAGAACTATAGGCTGAGTGCTCAATAAAAAGGCAAAAAAAAAAAGAAAAAAAAAGAAACCTAAAGTTTAAACTAAAGGTTTTAGACTACTCCTATTCTTGTTTCATATGGCAAAATGTCATGACATTTAGGCATGCAAGCAAGGATTTAGATACCTCCCAGAAATGAGTTTCTGCATGTTGTGATGCCTGTAGATTACCATTTCATAGATTTTCCTCACTCAGCATCACATTGCCACATCAATAAACCGCTGTCAATACCATGATGTCATAGTGCCAACAGCTCTGTTTGTATATCATCTGCTCACGTAACACTTATGCCTCTGCCTTTGGCCATACAGACAGTAATCTTCACTTGAACTTTGACCCCCCTCCAGTACTAATCCCTGCCATCAAAGCGAATTAATGCACTCAAAGGCATCAGAGGTTTGCACTGTGAAAAGAGCATATATGCAGCCGATACTGCCCGAGCTCATACTTCATATCTCACAGCTACCTGCAAGGCTAATGACATAACAAGTCTGTTCATTAGTGAGGCATGTGGTTAGCCAGTAGCTATGAGTGCTGAGAAAATGAAATTTCCCAGGTCCAACCCTCAGCAGGTCAGTCTCTGGTTACTTGGAGTCAATTGCATTTGCTCAGCTCTAAAGTCAGGTCTACAAAATAGCGCTACCTCAGCTATTTCTGGTATAGTTTCAGAAAAAAAAATACTACCAGGTGAGTCTTTAAGTTTTTATACTCTACAAAGGAACCTCAGTTCAGTTCAGTATCAGTCAGAGTTTTATTAAAGGGTTTAAGTTATTTATTATCTGCATGGTCACAGGAGCAGAGAATAGAATGTCACACTGACACCCACAACCAGTATAACCCTTGACCTTTGGAAGTCAAGGAGATTGAGAAGATTAGATATTTGGGATGTGGCAGTGATTCGTTTAACCGCATGCACTCACACAGGTATGGATATTTAGTACATGTGTGCACTGTACACTGTATCATACACACACACACGCACACACACCCACACACACACACACACACTCTCACACACACAGAAACACATAGTCAGGTGGCCCCTCTCAAGAGCACAGAAGGGCATGCGGTCAGTGAACTTTTTTAAGGTTAATGGGCCACCAGGACTCCACAGTTCCACGTCTCTCTGACCCCAGTCACAGGTTACCTATCCTGGGAAAGGCCCAGATGATATGGCCTCCCTGTCCTGGTTCTTCTTTAAAGCAATATACCGGATTAAGTTTAAGCATAGCCCTGCTGCACAAGCCTTCTAATAGCAATATATTTTGCATGAAATGAAAGATTTTCGAACAGCACAGACCTAACGCGAACGCGAAACACTTTACATTGAGTCAATGTAACCTCAGATATTACTTTCGGTTTCCAACAGTCAGGTCCCATAGATTCAGTGTAAAGTGCCTGTTTGCTTCTGCATTTGCGTTCGGTCTGTGCTGTACCAAATTATTTTGTTCCACTCGCTAACTAGTGCATTTAGCAAGCTCTTTCAACAGGGCTATGTTTGAATTCACTCCGGCACTCTCCTTTAAGCTTGAGGCATAACAACATACTGGCCCTAGCATTGCTAGAGAGAGAGGGAGAGAGAGAGAGAAAGAGGTTATGTTTTGCATGCCTCACTGTAGAGCCTTTACCACAGGAAGCTCTCCATGACTATGTGGTTAGTGTTGTGCCATTGGTAGAAGGAGTGGCCCCAGGTGCCTAACCACTGAAGTATTATATAATCGAAACAGACTACTATTCTTGGAACTTCTGTCCTGTGATAAGTTATGTGAATGTGTGTGTGTGTGTGTGTGTGTGTGTGTGTGTGTGTGTATTTGAATATTATCTGAACAAATACTAGGTTATAGACAGAAGTCATACTCTCTTGAATGCCACTTGGTCAGCAGATTCACACAAAATCTATGTATGTCAAGTAAACAACTGGAAAAGAACGCTCAACATGGCCTAAATGCACCACTGATTCATGCAGACCTTCAGAGAGGCCATAAAGATAGGCTGCCAACAGACAGACAGACACACACACACACACACACACACACACACACACACACACACACACACACACACACACACTCATACAGACACACACACATACACAAAGAAAGTCAGAGTTTAACGACAATTTCTTGGTATTGCATCAGACTAAATCTACCGATGCTAAAATCTAACTTATAAGTGGCTAAAGTACATTGACAATCTTTGTGCATGAAGTAATGGACAAGCCTGCTTCTGAGTTTTACATTAAATTTGCTTATCACCTCTTGTACCTAAACTGACTAACTTGCTCCTCGCTTTCTTGTCTCTGTTACAACAGCTGTTGCCCCTCTTCACTCATACACGGTGGCCTTTAACAATAATTGATTAGAAATTGATATTAACCTTCATAATATGAAGTATACTGTACTTGATAATGAATGCTATGCTTGCATTATTACCTTCGTTGCCACTATTTGCACTCCTGTTACATTAATTTGACTTGAATAAATACAGTGAGATGTTCCTTGTGTCTCCAGACAAAATGTAAAAATGTGAAATTGTCAACTAGCTTCTTCCTGGGAATATTGTATGTCACGTGTTGCTTGTAAACAAATGAGGATATCTTTAAACAAGGTCAAAAACACTGATGTGTCACAGTGGTCTTTCTTTCATCATTATCATACGTTATCTCTGTCTACAGAGACACTGGCAGTAATATTATAGAGTCTATGTGTATCTGTTGTTTGTATGGAACATTCATAAACTTGTTTCTCTAGTGTCTGTTTACTGTGTGTGTGTGTGTGTGTGTGTGTGTGTGTGTGTGTGTGTGTGTGTGTGTGTGTGTGTGTGTGTGTGTGTGCTGTATATGTGTGTGTGTGTGTGTGTGTGTGTGTGTCTGTATACATGTTTCATGTGTACGTGTCTGTATACATGTGACTTACTGGGCATGTTATTTTCCTCTCATCCTGTTAGTTATGGAAGTCGTGAGGCCTGAAGGACACCAACCTTACTCTGCTCTGCTATTCCATCTAATAATATTTACCCCTCTGACAGAAAGGATAACACCCTGAGGTCATCTCTGTTGTTGTGGTTCCGCTCTAAATATAGGACATAAATATTTCTACCCAACACATAAGTTAAAAAGTCAGTAGTCTATACTCACATATTGAATGATTTATTTTTTTTATTTCAAAGTCAGAAAATAAGTAACTATGAGACGGACTCAGGTGGCCTAGATTGACTGTTTTAGCTATCTGTTAATGTTATGTGAATCTGAGAGAGAAAAGCCTGACAGCTTGTGAATTCAGATTTTTGGCATTAGGAGGCTATGCTGATGCTGTTTCATAAATGACCTGCTTGTTCCATGATGCACTTAGGGCAAAGAATATACCTTAAAAAGTGAGTTTGTTTGGGAAATTAAACTTTCAAATGAAATGCAATAAGCTAAATTTCTATCAAAAAGGAAAACTTAATTCTGTTAAAAGATACAAAAGTAAAAAATATACATACAAAAATTACTAAATATATCTGGTGAATAAAAATATTATTTCTCAGTATGGTAACTAGCCTACATCATATTTGTATATTCAACACAGCTAGCCAACTTATCTATCACATGTAAAGTGTTGCCCCCCAAAATGTGATTCCGTCTGTTAGGCTACCTAGAGAGGTTTGGTCCACTCCCTGCCCCCATGAAGCTTTGTGCTGGAATGCACAGAAAAATTCTGATTGTGAGGAGTTTTTTAACTAGGGCCAAATGGTTTCTCAAGATGAGGTTGAGTTTGAGGTTACAGTTTGTCCTTCTCTCATCAATGTTTACCTTGAAAGCCAGTCACACATTCAACAAAGACTGAGAAGAGACACAGAAGGAGATAGCTGGGGCCGTGTTTCTCATGGTAACACTTGGATATTTGTGTTGCCTACCACCTGACTCTGTTATGATTAAAAACATTTCCCAGCATTTCCAAGAACCTGCACCAGATGAACTGTGAGAAGATCATTCTCTGGGAGTCACAAGTTTACACCCAAACGCAAGAATCATGCAGATAGATAACCTCTTTGTCCTTTCTGAACAGATTTATTTTGGAGCAGCGCAAACAAAAACAATATCCCATGTCCATGTAGTCTGTTAGTAATCAGTATCCATACTAAATGCTTTTGAACATGATCAGACATACAGTGGTATGTTCAGTCTTGTGAATGCATTTAAAATTTGATCAAGTAGAGATACTTGAGTATAATCAGTCTTTACAAACAAACGAACAATTCAGTCATGTTCTCATGTCAATGTATACTTTGCTTCCTGACACAAAATGAATATAGTACACACTGGCAACATGGAGTCATGCATTTTCGGGTCTTTCCATTTATTATTGTGATTTCACATTTAGGCCACTATTGGCCTATAGTGCGCTTGTATAATCAGTAAAGACATGTGAATGAGCTGACAGGGCCTGTTTTCAGTATGCACCATGTTCTAGGTCTAGAAGTTCCCATGACTCTGTAACACAGATTTGAATTATTTATTTGTTTATTTTTTCTGTGGTGGGGGGGTCAGGCGAGTTAGCCAACGCTTGCTTCTGAAAGCGCTGCAGCATCCCCTCTTTGGTGTGTTTGCGGCGGTAAACATTAAAGTTGTTGAGCTGTGGAGTCGTGCTGTGTGTTTTTTCTTTCTCTGTCTCTCTCTCTCTGCACTCGTTTTTTTGTTTTATGGTTGAGTACGTGTTCACCTGCATGCTCTGCAGGACGTGTTAAAGAAGTACTCTCTTGTTATCTCCTCCTCCTTCTCACTCACCCCTCATCTCTCTCTCTCTCTCTCTCTCTCTCTCTCTCTCTCTCTCTCTCTCTCTCTCTCTCTCTCTCTCTCTCTCTCCCTTTCCTCTCTCTCTTTATGACTCCTACTTTATGAGCCCATGCCAATAACAGTATTGGCTGATTGGATCTGTGTGAAGTAGAATGTCCTCAATGACTTACAGTTCCATTCTATTGTGAGATTCTCTTGGTGTTTCACACTGTGTTCAGAAAGATCTTGTGTAATAGATGGTTTTGGGAGGGAGTGGGGGCGGAAGTGTGTGTGTGTGTGTGTGTGTGTGTGTGTGTGTGTGTGTGTGTGT
>JAODXP020000022.1:11159972-11174972 GCA_027497455.2 Sardinella longiceps | reverse complement strand
CTCTCTCTGTCTCTTCCTCAAATAGAGCATTGTGCCAGCGTAACCAACCAAGTGAAAAATGTGCCGACACTACAGAATGAATCCGGCCTAGACCAAACATTGTGTGTGTGTGTGTGTGTGTGTGTGTAGGAGAATGAAATCACAACAAACTTGTCTCTCTCATTCTCTCTCGGATATCAACACAAATGCTCCTGACAAAGATGAGAACATTCCACAGGACTGAGTGTTTGAAATACACACACACACACACAAATATCACACAAAAATGTGTGTGCGCCTTCAATTATGTGTGCATATAGTGGAATGATAAATGTCTATTAGGACATCACTACATGTACTGTTTTAAGTATAGTAAATGCACTGATGTGTGTGTCAGGGTTTTTTGTGTACTTTACATGGGAGACAAATGGGGAATGAAACGTGATTTGGGGAGGGAAAAAAGTTTTGATGTGTGTGTGTGTGTGTGGTTTGGTTTGTGTGTCTCTGATGGAAGTTTAATCCAGAGGATTAGATGGTGAATAGGGGAGCTGAGGGGTGTGTGTGTGTGTGTGTGTGTGTGTGTGTGTGTGCGTGCGTGCGTGCGTGCGTGTGTGTGTGTGTGTGTGTGTGTGAGAGAGAGAGAGAGAGAGAGAGAGAGAGAGAGAGAGAGAGAGAGAGAGGAGAGTGTGTGTGTATGTGAGGCTGTCATGTGTCTCTTGTTTTTTAGGGACAATGGACACGTGGTTACCTTTCAGCGCTCTCATCTTGTGATTCTGATGTCACAGCGTAATCACACACACACACACACACACACACACACACACACACACACACACACACACACTGTGCATTCAACAATTCGGTGCAGAGTGCAGACAAAAGTAATTTAATACAAAGCATTACTACATTATCAGCACACTATCATTGAACCACAATACCTGCCCACAACAGAATGTCCACGCTTAACACAATGCTCATTTCAACTTACTGAGCAGATTTATCCTATATGCAGCAAATACTATTATCATTGCATACAAATACAGCCATTCTATACAACTCAAAACGCTGCCTTTAAAACATACTGTACATACAAACAAACAATTAAAAAACATGTTACACAATACACGTTATTTGGTTTAGATTTGTGACAACTATTTGCTTACAGCTCATTAACAACATAGAATCTAGTTTGAATCAATACATGTGGTCTACAGCTCTATGTTCAGGGTAGTGCAGGGTTCAGGGTAGATACAATTGATTATCATGTTTATGTCATGAAAAACAACATCTGAACACTGAGACAATATGGCGGCAGGAACATGTAGTCCCTGTGCTGAGGCCTGTGGGCTTTATGAATGCTTTGGCTCCTTTGTCCCCAGTGTCTTTTTGTTCTATCTAATCTCCACAAGGCCAGTGTTAGTATCTTGGAGCTTAGAAACTGTATTTTGTGGCACTTTGCTGTGTTGTTTACAAGCTATTGGTATGTCATTCTACCAAACATTTGGCAGTGGTTAAAGTGGGATGTGGCAGGAAGGGGAACTCTCAAGTTTTGTGTCGGAAAACCTGAAAAACTGAAAACCTGAAAAACAGAAAAACCTGTTCATCTATGATGGTGCCAGTGATGTTGTCTATGATGGTGTCAATGTTGTTCCATGAAGCCTATTACACTTTTAATCATCATTTATATTTTCTAATTTTAGCAGATATCTCACCATTGAAAGCATACGAGATATATGAATATTAATCTATTTCTTAATTTATCTGAGGTGCCAGCGGAACTTTTAACAGCAGGATGCCACCAAATTATGAAAAGGACCTTGATGTTTTCATTTCTTTATGAAAATGAAAAACTGTCTTGATATACAACTGTGACCTCTCATAGGTTTTAGGACCAGACCGACCAATGGTGGATTATGGTCTGGCAGTCACATTCTGCCAAATAAAAGAGCTTACAACAATAACAACAACAACAAACTTTATCATAGACTTACTCAAATCTCTCATGAGACAAAGCAGATTAAGTGAACGAATCACTAAAAAAAGATGAACCACTTCCCCACTGCCCCTAAAACGTGAACGCGGCACAGAGGTCCCACGGGAGTGAAGTTTGATGCCATGTCGTGAGTGGCTATCTGAATCCTGACGCTTTTAGACCCACAACAGGCCAAGCTGACCTGGCAGACAGGCTGTCAGATGGAACAAAGTAACACTCATTTGAACAGAGGCTTCCTATCCTACCACTCTCTCTCTCTCTCTCTCTCTCTCTCTCTCTCTCTCTCTCTCCCTCCTGTCCCTTATTCCCCTCCACTTTGTTTTTGGCTCCTGATCTCCACTTGGCTTGTCTTGGCTGAATGTGGAGTACTGGCCATGGTGGGAATTTACAATGAGCGGTTTTGTTTAGTAGTGGGAGGGAATTGTCTCAGGGTGGCTTGCATACATTCTCAAGGGCTCTGTTATGCAAGCTAGAGCACCTTATTTTTCACACACACACACACACACACACACACACACACACACACACACACACACACACACACACACACGCACAAATATGTCACAGGAAGACTGAAATAATTTCAAGGGATGTCAAGGTGGTTTCCCACAGAGCCAGTCACGAAAGGTCCCTGAGTATTGGCCAGAACAATTCTCCTCTGATTCCCCCTGTGGTTTTCCAGTTAATTGTCAGGGACTCGAGGTATAATGACACAATGATATTATGCCACTTACTCCTTTAATGGTGACAATTTATTTCTACAATAGTGAAAGAAAAGCAGCTGAAATGAAATGAAACACTATGAGATGAGGGCTCTCCCTTCTTCGATCCAGGCATGATGATTATGAGAGAGAGAGAGAGAGAGAGAGAGAGAGAGAGAGAGAGAGAGAGAGAGAGAGAGAGAGAGAGACTGCCTGGAAAATTGCTGTGATTGTTCATGACATCAGTGTCTCTCAAAGCTCTGTGCTTTTGCATTGCAAAGTGCTCATTTTCCCTAAGTTTGAATAACCATGTCCACTTCCATCACAATGCTGGAAAGGATTCCAACTTATTTGTCTATTTTGGGTGTGGTTGTGTATCTCATGTCCATATACACACAAACATTAGCTGAGTCATAAAACACGCATACATACACTTACGCACACACACACACACACACACACACACACACACACACACACACACACACACACACACACACACACACACACACACACACACACACAGGTAACATTTTCTATGTGATCACTGTCTCTACTGTGCTTCAAGCCTGGCCACGAGCCACTCAGTGAGTTATGATTTGCAAAAGCTATTTTGAGACTATCAAGTTTATAATCACTATAAAAAATGTGATTACATCAACGTTTAGTGTCCCGTCAGTTATGAACTGGCAGATCAGTAAATACATCTCAACCCCCAGAAGTCTCTGTCTCCTTCCAGGCTCTTAATGGGATGCAATGAGTGATAATAAATTAAGCTGAAAACTCACTGGTGAGCTGGAAGTCACCGCAGTAATAATCAAATAGAAACATACTGCCCCCTAGTGGCAAAGCTTCTACAGTACTCAATGCCCAAAGGAAATAAGCATGGGCTGGCGTTCTGCATTATTACACTCCAGGGATTTTCACTAGTTTACAGTTTTGATTGCATAATATGATTGTACTGTTCTGTGGAGCCCTTGACAGTTAAATGGAAAACCACAGGGGAAATCAGAGATGAGTAAACTGAGTGCATTGCTCTATGGGAAACCACCCCTGTATGTGTGTGTGTGTGTGTGTGTGTGTGTGTGTGTGTGTGTGTGTGTGTGTGTGTGTGTTGGAAAGACTTTCACGGTAATGTATCTCAAAAAATATCTAAAAAAAAACAAAAAAAACAAAAGAGAACAATACAGCAACTGTTAGGTATAAGTAAAACATTATGATCTCACAGCCAGGGGTGCTGCTAGAAATTTTGGGCCCTAAGACAGAAAATAATTTTGGGCCCCCAAACATTGATTTTAGTATTCATATTTTCTTCAGGGGCCCCCTGTCAGTGCCAGGCCCTTAGAATCTTCCTAAATTTCCCCCTGTAGCAGTGCCCCTGCTCACCGCCATACCTTAAAGGGTGATTCCGGTCAAATTTCCACAAGAGCTCTATTGCTCAAGCTACTTGAGATTAGCCAATACTGAAGACGCAAGACATTTTGTGTCCTTGAACAGAGAATAAAGCCCTGACAGTTAACCCAATGGGGCAGATTTTCAAAACTGTGTTTACAGCATTTAAACATGCTAAACATAAATATCACCCCAAAAGTTATGCAACAACATCAGACACATTACAACTGTATTGAACTGTATTGTGTATGGCTACAAATGGCTGGAAAAGTGGTTAAAACTGTGCTTATGCAAGCAGCCCAATATTGTATGCTTACAAAACGGTTTTGTAAACACTGCATAAAAACATAATTTTAACTACTTTGTTAGATAATTGTAGTCATAAACACTAGAGTGGTGTGTTGTAAAGTGTCTGATGCAATGTGGTCACAGACACAATATAAATTCCAGATCATGTTCTGGATCACCGATCGCCACCAAAATCAAATCAGTTCTTGCTTGTCCCAATATACACATTGTCAGAAAATTTCATCCAAATCCGTGCAGTACTTTTCGAGTTATCCTGCTGACAAACAGACAAACAAACAAACAGACAAACCAACACAACCGAAAACATAACCTCCTTGGCGGAGATAATAATAAAGTCCAGCTAGTGATTAGAAATGTTATTTTAAGATCTAGTATATTTATTTGTTGTCAGACAAAGACTAACCACTTTTCGTGCCTTTTTTAAAATTATACATTTTGCTTTAGCCTATAGCTATTGTGCTCTTATGATTTATATCTGTTGTGCTCTTATAAGCTACTTTATGGTATCAGAAACATTTGCATCACCTCATTGCTGCGCTTAGACTTAGACTAAGGCCATCCATGCCACTGTGAGGCAGCCATGGCCAACCAGAGAGTGGGGTTTCTGCAGTCATTCAGTTAGTATTCATCAGCCCTTACTTTGGATTATCTGGCCATGAGCCAAAACAGATCCTACTGCAGCTGAGTCATGATTCAATTTAAGACCAGCTAATAAAGCAGCACATAAAACATGATGTGTGTTATGAGCCTCTTAAGTCATTAATTAAAAAGGCCTGGTTTCTTTGTTTGTGAATGCTGAGGAGGGGTTATTCCCACATAAATAAATGCCCATGTAAGCCAGAATAAACATTCAGTGACTAATATAAAACATTTACACACGTGGTTCCAAATGACATTATTCAAAGTGCTGGAAGTTCTCTCGCACGATTCCTGAGACTGATGGCTCTTGCACTTGCATGTTTGGACACACACACACACACACACACACACACACACACACACACACACACGCACACACACACACACACACACACACACACACACACACACACACACACACACACACACACACACACACACACACACACACACATGCACGCACAATTACAGTAAGCCTGAGCTCTGACCTGTGTTAGCTGCAAGCCTTATTTTTCAGCCCCAGTGCATCTCCTGGGGCCACGCTGAGGAAATGTGACTCTCCAGCACTCACAGAGGGGTTCCTGGGAGTTAATGAGGCTTGTGAGAGAGACCCACACTACAGGCCAGAGCTTAGTTCACCTCACATGCACATTATTTCCACAAGGCAAATGAGTTCCCACTCACTGAACAGTACAGGTCCCCAGTTTGTCTGATTGACCGACTTTAGTGGTCTCAAGGTTTTAGGAGTAGGCTGAGAGAGGGTTGGAGCGGTCAATATTGAAGGTCTTTGGTAGGCTGCTTGACACTGAACAGTGCTGAAACATTCAACATTCAACGGCCATAACCACACACAGATACAAACACACATGCTGACACACAAATCTTTTTTTTTTTTTTAAATCTTCACCTTGGTTAGACAGAGTTCTTACCTGAGATGATTATCTGTACCCACTCTAATTGATGTGCAGGTATCATTCTGCTCAGCTACCAGTCTTAGCCCACCTTTTTGTGTCTATTGTCTGCTTTCTTACAGTCACTTACACCCTCTCACTGGCAATCAGGGTGTCAGGTAGTGCTCATACCAGCTGCTTAACTGAGCAAGAGGACTACTGCTTTACTACTAGAAGAGGCCCTGTCATTGTCATTTGACAACCACTAGGAGGTGTAAAGTTACAACACACATGCACACAGTTTGTGAATAGAATGTCAGGACAGTGAACTCTCTCTCTCTCTCTCTCTCTCTCTCTCTCTCTCTCTCTCTCTCTCTCTCGGTATGATAATTAATTATCATTCATTTGATAGCACTGGCACTGACTGGCTATTCTTTTATTTTTTTAAGATACATTCATCATAATTATGTTATGATATACATTTTATGGCATTTGTCTGTGTGGGCTATTGTCGGTATGTAAATGTCTAATGTTAAGTGTTGAATGATAATGCCTCAGAAATGTTCTAAATTACAGTCTAGCCTACTAAATATTTAGCAAACAAAGCTAACAATCAGTGATATTACAGGACACTGTAGGGAGAAACCCGGGTTTCCCCATCCAAATGGACCCATTTACATTCCCTGCTCATAGCTTTGAAGTTGCAACGCTATCTTTAACACTGCGTCCACTCCTTTGTCATCAGTGTAGCCTTAAACTGGTTATGAGTAAAGTTGGACTGATACACCATGGTTTAAGTGGGTTGAACCAGTAAGTGTATGCAGTGGCGGTGGGTTGTTTCACCACGACTCTCGTGTGCCAAAAGTTGCTAATTGTGCGCATAGGTCTACGACTCGCGTTCTGTCGGCAACACAAGACTGCAAAGGAGGAGGAACAGTGCTGGCCAGAAGAAAGAAAGTAAGAGAGAAAGAGCGAGAGAGAGAGAGAGAGAGAGAGACGAGCGTTAAATAAAATCTGACCGGAGCCAGTCCCAGCAGCAGCATCTTTGGACAGAATAGGGGCAGGATACAGTTGCCTTCCTCCTTTCTTCAGCTGTCGCTCTGTTTCGTGTCTGGGAAAGTTGGCCACAGTGTGCACTCACTTAGCTTTTGCTCTCGTGCGTGGAACCAATGTCTTCCCCCTCTTCTCTGAACCAACGTTAAAGTTCTCGAGTGAGAAGCACACAAGCAAACTCGAACTTTTCTCCAGTGCTCAGACCGGTCGGGTCTTTGCAGAATGGGCTTCATCACCTCGTCCCAGTGGCTCCTGCCACTCTTGGTGGCAACTTTATCTGCAGCGCAAGAACCACAGAGCCCCGAACCGGACCAAGAAATTCCGGAGGGTGCATCAACTTTGGCGTTTGTGTTTGATGTGACTGGTTCCATGTACGACGATTTGGTCCAAGTCATCGAAGGAGCATCGAAGATTTTGGAAACGTCCCTCAGCCGACCCCAGAGACCACTGTACAACTTCGCTTTAGTCCCCTTCCATGACCCAGGTATGTGTAGCCTACGTCGTTTGAGGTCATAGATATTGACACACTTTTGAGCACTTTGATCATTACGACAAAGTATAAGCTATATTCACTATCGTGTAGCAGCCTATGGCTCAATTGGTCTATGTGTCTGTGTAAATGCCTACATTATGTGATCAGAAGTTGGAAGTCAACCCTATGGTGATATGAATTGGCTAGGTCCATCGATGTAATTGGACACACGAATTTCCAAAAATGATAAAGATAATAATATAAAATTAATTCTGTTGAATTTATGAATTGCACAGGCATCACTTCGAGGAATATAGGCCTACATGAACACGTTTATATTTAGAGTAATAATATTTAACTTGGAGTTGAGTTGTAAAGTAGCAGTGTGCATGTGCTTGAACACAAAAACTCACGCCCTTGGCAGAAACGTGAGAAAAGTCGTAGTTTGCTGACAGCGCTTGAACTGAATAGAGAATCCCCTCTCACCTCCACTACCGGCGCGATCGAAGCATTGTGTCTCCCCAGGCCCAGATGTTACTCTTCGTATTCACTGTCATTATCACCCCTTCCCCCGAGCCTCCGGGTTTAACGACACTAGGGGATGCGCGCATCAGGATACTGGCACAAACGTGACCCCTTCTCTTTCCAGTAAGCAAATATCCACACATAAAAGCCACATGCCACATAAAAAATATAATGCAGATTGCAAACTTAAGAATCGTCATTTAAACCACGTAAAAAAGGCTAGAACAATAAGACCATGCTGATATGCTTGTGTGTTTGTGTGGGTGCGTTTGTATTGCCTGACTGGATGCGCACAGCTGAGTGCAACACCCCGTAAACGCTCCTGGCCGAGCCTCGAGGGCCAGAAACGGCATGGAAACAGTGGCCCAGCATCTCTTCAAAACAGAACTACCCCCTCACACAGGAAACGGCCATCACCGCTTTAGCCTTTAGGCTAATATTAGTAGCTAGGATTTGGTCGCCAATACCGAAATTATTAATCAACAGGTCATGGTGCGTAACAAGCGCCTGTCAAAAAGTGCATCAGATAAGTGCGATTTACATACGGAGTGTGAAGAGAAAGTCTAGCCGGGTTGTGGTCATGGTTCAAAATGCAACATGCATTATTTATGTCCGGTAGAATAATGATTCATTTTGGCATGAACATCAAATTGAATGGGATTATATCAGGACAACGTCGCCCCTTTCTACTCCCATACGGCGAACCTGAACCTACAAACCGCAAACTTGTTTCTGTGAACAACATGGGCGCTTAATTGATTTCCCAGCTATTGTGAGGCGCACAGGAATTTTCTTTAAAGATGCTCTCTTCTGTTGTATCTGGTGATCGTTTCAGACCGCCGAGCTCAGCTACAACGGCGTCTTTGCAACCCAAACCCACTGCACAGGACAGGGATACTTTTGGGAGAACATACCACCTCTCTCTCTCTCTCTCTCTCTCTCTCTCTCTCACACACACACACACACACACACACTGGAGGGCTCTGAATCCGTCTTCCAGATGTGCATGCTGTTCTGCTAAAGTCAGCATGTCAAATTCTTGATGCGCTCTTGTATATCGCTTCAATCAGGTCTGCAAGTTGCCAAGGAAAATAAATATTTGAAAGCGAGGTATGCCTTGTGTATACAAAAATAAAAAATGACGATTTCTATTAAGAGTGCGGTGCTCCCTAAAGCAGTGCTTTTAGATATACACTCAACAACTCCGTGGATAGCTAGAGTACCTAACCACCTGACACAATACATTGCGCCTTCTCGGCCCACGAGGCGTCTCGAGAGGACGACAGGAAGTGTTCTTCCTAGCTTCAAATCCTGGAGGACAAGGGCGGCTGTTTTTTGTCATGTTTTGCAGAGTGACATGTGCACACACATAGCCTACCCTGGGGGTTTTATGTATCTAATATTTCTCCCCAGATCATTTAAAGAGAATATGATTTTTTAATAAGTACAAATTGTAGTTCTAGTTGAAGCTGTGAAATTTCTGCTTGTGTGATTAGAAGTATTGTCTCTCTGTCACACTGGAAAGGTTTTGATTTGGCCTGCTGACACTGAATGGGAATATATAACAGCAAATGGGCACAGAGAGAGAGAGAGAGAGAGAGAGAGAGAGAGAGAGAGAGAGAGAGAGAGAGAGAGAGAGAGAGAGAGAGAGAACACATCACAGCACACACAGTGATACAGGAAACTTTGCTTATTTTCTTTGGCCATCTCTCCTCTCTCTTGTGTTGACCTGATCGTGGTCATATTTACCCAGTGCACAGAGGGAAGAGGGTTTTATGTTTGTGTGCGTGTGTGTGTGTTTGTCTATGTGTGTGCGTGTGTGTGTGTGTGTGTGTGTGTGTGTGTGTGTGTGTGTGTGTGTGTGTGTGTGTGTGTGTGTGTGTGTGTGTGTGTGTGTAGGGGGGTGTAGTGGGTATGTTACTGAAAGAAGGTCAGGAGAGTATGGGAAAGTGTAATTAATGGCAACTGTGTATGAGTCAAGTTTGGTTCAGGGTCTGGTGGTAAAATAACCATAGCGAAGGCAGAGTAGGCAACGATATTCAGGCATCTAGAGTTTTTTGACCTCCTTTTGACTGACACACACACTCACTCGCACACACACACACACACACACACACACACACACACACACACACACACACACACACACACACCAAGGAAATTAGTTTGTCTGTCCATCTGTCTGTCTCTATGTGTGCCTGTGGGGTAGCAGATGTTGTCTGTTGTGTGTATGTGCCATGATGACATGAAGCTCAGAGTGAGTAAGCACACAACTAGGTGTGTCACTGTGTCCCTTTGAAGCCAAGTGACATCATATGTCTTTATGCAGTGCCACCCTCCATCCCACCCCCAACTCACACACACACACACACACACACACACACACACACACACACACACACACACACACACACACACACACACACCCTTTTCTGCCTTTCTTTAAATCTCTTTTACCTCTCTCAGGAACCTCTTCTTATGCTTCCTCTGCCCTATAGAGTGTGCTGCATTCCTTGCACCCACTCAAAGAACTCTACCTGTACTTATGCAGGAACTAAACCACTGGGGTTGGTGTGTGTGTGTGTGTTTGTGTGTGAGTCTGAGGGGTGTATTTAGGTTTTGTAAAGGTGAATGTATGAAGGGGTTGTTAAGTGGGGGGCAAGGATACCGGTGCACATGCTGAAAGGCCCTCTCCTCTCCTCGTCTTTGTTCTGTAGCTCTTTTATTTTTCTGTCCCCCCCCCCCCATCCTCTATACGTCCCTCCCTCAGCCTCTGTCTATCCATGGCTACAGTAATGTTCCTCTTGGAAGCACTCTGTTAGTGACAGATTACAAGGGTAGTGTGATTGGCCCAGGCAGAGAGGTAAATGATGCCATTAGGTAGGAATTCCTCCCTTTGTGTGTGTGTGTCTGGTGTCTGTCTCTGTGTGTGTGTGTGTGTGTGTGTGTGTGTGTGTGTGTGTGTGTGTGTGTGTCATGCACGTGTGTGCATGTGTGTGCTTGTGTATAATTCTGTCGACTCATCTCTCTAATGGAGAAGGTTAGAGGAGGATATTAATATAGCCTGTAATTTGTAGGATATGAAGCCGTACTCATTCTCTTTCACACACGTACATGCACGCATGCACACACACACACACACCCATGCTCAAAGATATGCAGCTTTATGTGCCTCAGGTGTTGCCACAAAGGGTAGAGCTCCACACACACACACACACACACACACACACACACACACACACACACACACACACACACACACACACACAGCTCTTACCTGGGGTTACACAAGTGGAATGGTTTGAAGTTAGGTTAGTGGGTTAGAGGACCATGCCTCCGAAATTGACTCCTGGTGGTATGACAAGTGGCTGTGTCTGTGGAATGCTTTTACCTCTAGGTTACAAAAACATGTCTGCCTCTCCACTCAGTTTTGTCCTGTTCAGACAGTGGAAGTGAAGAGGGGGACTAACTCAAGCCAACCCAACCCACCCTACCCCCTTCTTAAAGCATTTGAATGCATCCAGATGTCAATGACATTTAATGACTATATGAATGTGATGACTATATGAAGTTAAAGCAATAATCACATTTTGTTCATGGGCAACTCTTTGCTGGTCTCAGAGATGTATTTGCCAATAGAAAGTATTTCAACAACAGACTTCCCATAGGATTAAGAGTCTTTCTAGTGGGCTTGAACCGTGTGTATTATTAGGCCTATCTGTGGGCCTGAACTTTATCACTCAATTCCACCATAAGAATTCTATACTAGTCAGTGGGCTGGAGAGGACACACGACCTGATTAAGTTTAGCCTTTGAAAGTTAATAGCCTTGCTTTAGCTGCAGACTACTGGAGGTATCCTGTCCAGACACACCGGTAGCCGGCTCATCCACCTTCATGTCTTGGACAAATTAGCCACAGCCGGTCCAGGGAAGCCATACTGACGGTTACCTGATAGTATCTCCCAACCACAGCAGAGTTGAAAGATTCCAATTGATGATGGGATTATGGCTGACTGGAGCAAATAATGAGAGGTTCATTGAGTCAAAAATGTCTCATGTCTGTCACTATATCTGTCTGTCTGTCTGTCTGTCAGGTTGTCTGTATATCTAAGAACATGATTGACATGCAAGCAATAGCTTGTTACCATGGCATCATGTCCATAAAACACGACAGAACTGAATTGCTTGGGCAGACAGACAGACAGACTGACAATTGATAGATGTGTCCCACAGAGCCAATGTCCCTTAATGTTTCCAAATGAACCCCGCTGAAGTTCATCCCATTAAAAATCTGGACCACTCTGAGAACTCATAAAAGACTTTATCTCTTGTTGCTCCTATTCTTAAGAGTGACCTAAACACTGGCCATTGGCCACGTTCGTTTTGGTCACGGGCAATAACCCTGCATGTGTGCCAGTGACAGGGATGAACGTGGCCTTGCCGTGATTTAAGGCAAGACCCATGCTGAGTGTTGTAGTGCATCACTGAACGTGACCCTGGAGGAATCCAACCTTTCGCCTCTCAACTTTGAACTTTGAATGTTTTTGCAATGATTTGTTGTGTGTTGTTTGTTTTGCTAATCACTGCTAAGTTTGATTGACTGACTGCCTTGGCAGAGTTGGGTTGTGGACTCAGTGTCCTGAAATGAGATGGGATGGGGATATGTGGGAGGCAGAATTGGACTGTAATGTTGGCTGCACCTACTGTGATAAAATACATATTGCCACATCAAGATTTCATTAATAATCATGGTCAGAACATGTATTTGTGTGTCTCTGTGTGTGTGTGTGTGTGTGTGTGTGTGTGTGTGTGTGTGTGTGTGTGTGTGTGTGTGTGTGTGTGTGTGTGTGTGTGTGTGTGTGTGTGTGTATTTTTATTTCCATACTTAATTGAAGCTCCAGTTACAGGTTCATTCTGCAATTCTGATGCCAGGTCACGTTTCTGGTTTATTGTATGTGTGTTGTATGAGTTGTATTGTATGTGTGCCTTGCACACACCCCCGGATTGGCAAATGAAAATCAAACATTTTAGCTCTGACCAGAACATAGAAATCCACAGCCAATCAGCACCTTTCCCTGGCTGCATAGAAGGCTGGAGTGTCATTTAATTGGCCACAGTGCAAGACTGCTTGAGCTCAAATACCATCAGCCATTCCCCAAACTAAAGACTCCATTTTGAAGAAGATACAATGCAGTCCCCCACTAGAGCCCTGACACCACAAGGCAGGACTCCCGGCACCAAGCAGTACTCTACTCAGTGCTGGCCAAGCATCCAGACAGCTGAGGATGACCATCTGTCTGTGCCCCCCAACACCAACCACGTCACCCCTTCCACGTGAACACCATCACCTCTCATCCACCCCTCACCCCTCCACCCCCTTCATGCACACTCTCCCTTCTGTCCACTGCGGTCAGCTGCCACTGTTAGCCAGGTGAGCTGGCCCTTAATTTCACCCCCATGCGCTTGCTTTCTGGTCATGAGCAGACAGTCCAGTCCTGTCCTCACTGGAGATCTTGTTGTAGATTGACAGGGGAATGGTAGCTTTGTTCAGTCACCAGGAATCAAAACCCTGACAAAAAAACTCAATTTGTTCATCACCCAATTGCTTATTAGGACCTCAAAAGTTCAAAAGTTAAACATATGACGTCTGTGGCATAACATTTATTTGTTTATTATTATTTATTTGCTATAATGATTATAAATCAATGAATTTCATAGTTTCATGGCTAGATCAGTGGCACTGTCTTCCTGTCTTCATGCAGCTCAAAGGCTTCACTAATGGGCATCACTGCTGTTTTTTTTTTTTTTTTGGGGGGGGGGGCAGTTGGAAGACATCTTGTGTTTGCACAAGAGTGTGATGGAGTTGCCTAGGGCTGAGGTTGCGGACCGTCCCAAAACTCAATGAGAGATTTGGCAGGCAATGGGTGATGTAATTCCCACCCATCCCTACCACGCCAGAATCCCACCCAGGCAAACATTATAAAGCTCTTATCTGATTGGCTGATGACAGCTGGAGTCGGTCCCAACAGTCGGCGGTGTATCGCATCATGACTGTTGGTGTCCTACGCCCTCCGCTTCCTCAGAGACACGAACACACGCAAAAAAACACATAGACATGCACACGCACGCACACACACACACACACACACACACACACACACACACACACACACACACACACACACACACACTGTCACACACATTCTTGTACAAAAGATGGAACAAATACAAAGTCAATCATGATAAATTTGCCGTTACACCAACAGAGATTTACATCCAGTATGATATGTGACATGTACTGTACAAGTAGAAATGTGCATACACAGACATGCACTCTCTTTCACACACACACACCAACACACACACACACACACACACGCGCGCGCACACACACACACACACACACACACACACACACACACACTCAGCATTTTGTCCCAACTCCTGCGGGTCTCACCGTAATCCAACAGTTTTATGGGCAAATTAAAAGTCTTTTTTTTTTTTTTTTTTTTGTAACCAGATGCATGTCTAGACATCTGTTATTAACTCAGGGTTATTTTTAATTTGGCTTAACATGCATTCATTTCATTTGATATTTTCAGATTTGATCATGCATGGAAAAGTCATTCAAGCTGAAGTCCTTACAGAACAGACAGGTTCAGTGCCAGTGGTGTGGTTTCTGGTGATTAGGAGCACTGTGATCTCATGGATTAGGTTGAAAACTCCCTAAATGTGTGTGTGTGTGTGTGTGTGTGTGTGTGTGTGTGTGTGTGTGTGTGTGTGTGTGTGTGTGTGTGTGAAGGTTTCACTCATTGCAGGGTATGATGAAAAAAATCGCTTCAGTGTAACAGAAAGTATGGCGAGTGACAAGTCCCATGTTTTGTGAGAATTAAGACAGAATGAACAGCTGAAACGTTCTTTCTTTCTTTCTTTCTTTCTTTCTTTCTTTCTCTCTTTCTTTCTTTCTTTCTTTCACTCTTTCTGTCTGCTCCCTCTGCTGATACATTTCCTGGACAAATGCAGACAGGCAGTTCTGCTTCCAGCTGG
>JAODXP020000022.1:11149972-11152472 GCA_027497455.2 Sardinella longiceps | reverse complement strand
AGTCTAAATGAACCCTCAATCCACACTCTCTCTGTCTTCCACTGGTCCACGTCCCTGTGAGATTTCATCAGGCATTATCTGCTGATCCATTTTGCTGAGCTGTTGGGGTTTGAAGCCATGAGAGGTGGTTGAGGCGAGAGATGAGTGGCTTTTCTGCATTGGGTTGGGAGAAGTTCTTGTTTCATGAGTGTGTGTGCAGGACGTCTGTCTTTTACTCCTGCGTGATGGAAGTGCATTGTTCCCATCGTTCCCATATTCACATGAGTGTTTGTGTTGGTGTGTGTGTGTGTATGTGTGTGTGTGTGTGTGTGTGTGTGTGTGCGTGCGTGCGTGTGTGCGTGTGTGTGTGTGTGAGAGAGAGAGAGAGAGAGAGAGAGAGAGAGAGAGAGAGAGAGAGAGAGAGAGAGAGAGAGAGAGAGAGAGAGAGAGAGAGTCCATATGTAAGCAGTAAGTTCTCAAAAGGACCTGGTCCAGATGCATGCATGCAGAGTATCAAGTCCAGATGGACGTGTCAACCACAGTGATATCAGTCACCACACATGTCCACACACACACACACACACACACACACACACACACACACACACACACACACACACACACACACACACACACACACACACACACACACACAACCTCTCTCTCACACACGCACACAAACCTTACCACGCATAAATTACCACATATTAAAGAGGATGGGAGAGCATCATGACCAATCCAAAGAGTGAAAGATCGATAAGACGAGAGATGACATGACGATCAGTGCCATTAAGATATAGAGGAAGAGATGAATGAGGAGAAGGGAGGGAGGCGACGGATGGAGGGATGGTGAAAAACAGAAAGTGACAGAGGTAGAGACTCTAGTCATGGGAAGAGGAAGAGTGCCTGTTGAGTTACAGTGGAAAGACTCCAACAATAAAAGACTCCCCAGTTTTATTACAGCAAACCTACACATTAGGGGTTACCCCTAATACTCTCTCTCTCTCTCTCTCTCTCTCTCTCTCTCTCTCTCTCTCTCTCTCTCTCTCTCTCTCTCTCTCTCTCTCTCCCTCTCTCTGTCTCTCTCCATCCATCCATCTATCTCTCGGTGCTGACACACACACTCTCATAAACACATCACATGCAGCACTCCTACTGTGTCCCTGCTGCTCTGCAGTCAGGAACCATCACAGGCAGTAATCCTCAGTTTCACGGTGGAGAATTTATTGCCTGTTTTGAGGTCAGTCCCCTTAGCTTTTCCGTCACCTCCATCCCGCTAGCATGGCTGATCTGAAGTCAGCTGAGATCTGCTTGAGTGTTAATCTGACCCATCATGATTACAGGAAGGTGGGGAGAAAGGACAACAAATATGGGGTTTCATTTTCCTTTCACAACTATATGAAAACATCTATCTTTCTCTAACACGTACTCTTTCTTTCTCTTTCTCTCTCTACTTACTCTGTCATGTTCTCTCTCCGTCACATATCCATACACAAACACAATATCATATATAGTCACACACACACGTACACCACACACACACACACACACACACATACACACGCACAAACACTCTCTCTGTCTCTCTCTCTCTCTCTATCTCTCTCTGACTCTCTCTCACACACACACACACACACACACACACACACACACACACACACACACACACACACACACACGCACAAACACTCTCTCTGTCTCTCTCTCTATCTCTCTCTCTCTCTCTCTCTCTCTCTCTCTCTCTCTCTCTCTCTCTCACACACACACACACACACACACACACACACACACACACACACACACAAACAAACCAGGAGAAAATGTCTTCTATAAGTTTTCCCAGGCCCTGTTAGTGGCTTCCTTTATCCTATAGGGTTGAGCTAAACAATCAACCTTCTTTATCCTAGCAAGCAAATTAGCCCTCATTTCACCCTCATTTACCTCCCCATGCTTTTGGGACGCTTTGTGAATTAAACAAACACACTCTCTTCACACAAGTTATTGTGTGTGCTTGTTTGTGTTTCTCTCTGTGTGTGTGTGTGTGTGTGTGTGTGTGTGTGTCTGTGTGTGTGTGTGTGTGTGTGTGTGTGTGTGTGTGTGTGTGTGTGTGTGTGTGTGTGTGTGTGTGTGTGTGTGTGTGTGTAGAAGAGAGAGAGAGAGAGAGAGAGAGAGAGAGAGAGAGAGAGAGAGAGAGATGTAAGCTGATCTGATCTGACCATTCTCTCCTTGATAAGCAGCCAGATGTCTTCCTTCGCTCGATTGTCTTTCTCCGCCGAGGAACATCTGCGTCTGACCTCAGCTCACATTATTCCTCTTCAATAACTTGTGTGCAAGCACATATTTGTGCCATGGTGTGAACTTTGTGTGTGTGTGTGTGTGTATTTGTGAGTTTATGTATCTGTGAGTGTGTGTGTGTGTGTGTGTGTGTGTGTGTGAGTGTGTGAAATGGAAGAAGAAACAATCGTGACTGCCACGGATTTAAAACCCTCACTTGATCAATAGAGCTTGACAACTTGTCCGA
>JAODXP020000022.1:11127472-11129972 GCA_027497455.2 Sardinella longiceps | reverse complement strand
AGTTGTAGCTCGCTTGGAGGAGGTGTTGTTACTCTCCCTGGCCCAGTATCATGTGCACCTTATCGTCGTGAGCGCTGTTTTATATGGCCAAGTTCACTCTTTGGTCCACAGCAGAACACTCGATAAGATTGAGAACACTTGGAATGTCAGGTTTTTTTTTTTTGGTCGTTTTATTTTACCAGGACCTTCAGATGAACTGTGGTTGTTTCTCTTTGTCTGTGATTGTGCTTTTGGCTTTTGACCTCTTGACCTCTTGTCCTCTGTGCCCCACAGACCTCCAGTAAAGGTCGTCACTCGGTTCGTATCTCAGGACTCAGCACCATCGACTTCAGGGCTGGCTTCTCCAGAAAGCCCACTCTGGACTTCAAGATGACCTCCAGCCGGCCTGTACAAGGTCAGCCACTTCCCTAAAGGCCTTTTTCCTATTTCAAGCAGTAAATGGTAATAATTTCTAAAGCTGAGCGTTATGTTACAGTTGAGGACACATCCATTTGTATTTATGTGTGTATGTGTGCGTGTGTATGTGTGTGTGTGTGTGTGTGTGTGTGTGTGTGTGTGTGTGTGTGTGTGTGTGTGTGTGTGTCCATCCCTAACCTGCAGGCATCCCCACCTTTATCCTGCTCAACATGACTGGGCTGACCCCACCGGCGCGACCTGACCGCCTGGAGCTTCTGAGCACCACGGGAGCCGTCATGAAGACCCTCCCCATCCGCTACTTCCCCTCCCGCGAGCCCTACAACATCTGGAACATCACTGAGTTCGTGCCACCCGACGAGGCCTTCTTCCTGCGTGTCACCGGCTATGACCGTGATGGCTTTGTCTTCCAGCGTGTCTCCAGTGTGTCCTTCTCTAGCATTGTGCCAGGTGGGTCGTCAGAGCACCAGCCAATCAGACACTGCCGTTTCACACAGTAACCAATCACATGTAGACATTCAAGGCATTATTAGATATTAAGGGTGGCAAATTAGAGCATCAGTTCAATTTACTGAACTTACCAGTAGTTAACGTGAACATTGAGAATTATGGGTATGTTAACGTTTGCATGTATTCATTTAGCAGATGCTTTTATCCAAAGTGACTTGTATTTGTCAACTATTAATGACATCAGGGCCAGTCTCCCTTAAAGCAACTTAGAGTGCCTAGGGTGACTTAATGGCACAATGGTGACAGTTGGCATTCTAACCTACAATTTCCAGGCTACTGGCACGCTAGCCAAATTCCTTAATCACTACTAGTGTGGTTAGGGTTGGTTGAGAGTATAGTCTAATGCAGGGGTGGGCAATTATTTTGGTCGAAGTGCCACATTGGTGTTTAGATTTTCACTAATTGGCCGGGTGTTAACCGTCAACCGGTTGATGCCGGTAAATTGGCTCAAACTGTCTCAAACCAGTAGCCTCACTTTCTTCAGAGGACATGTTAACATGCAGGGTTAAAAAGGGGGATTTGTATCTCATGACTACAACAAATTGGATAATTTAGGCCTATAATCTAAGTCTCCTTGGCAAAACGAGAAATGATTCTACTTAGTTGGCCCAGGCCTGGTCTAATGTGATGAGTGTCTTCACAGACGCACCTAAGGTACAGATGCCAGCCCGCACCCCAGGGTACTACCTACAGCGTGGGGGCATTAACTGTCTTGTGGACAGTCTTATCCCCTACACCGTCCGCTTCACCAGGGATGGGGCACGACTCGGGGTCGACCAGCTTTTCAAGTGAGTGAGCACAAGTGTTATATGCTACTGTACCTACAATCATGTTCAAACATAACCAAGGTGTTAGCAAATAACTAAACACTACCAAGAAGTAAACATGTAAACAGACAAATGTAGACACTCAAGCCTAAGCATAATTTGTTTTTCTCTGTCGTCTAGGGAGTCAGCGACTGCCGTGTACACGATAGAACAGGTGTCTTTGAAGGACGAGGGTTTCTACGAGTGTATCGCCATCAACAGCGCTGGAACAGGGCGAGCACGCACCTTCCTGGATGTATCAGGTGAGTATCGCAATCACACACATCCCCCTGTCTCACCTACAATAACCTCACAACCCCACACATAGCCTACATCTGTCTGACCTACAGTAACACCATCCATACCCCTATCTGATCTGTACTGTGTGACTCGATCCATATAAAAAGCAGCAAGTATAGTATTTGATTTAGTTACGAGCAACAGTGCTACTTTGGAGGCGTGATTTATAGAACAATCCAGAAGATCAAGTTTAAGCTGGGCTCTGCGGACTTGCCTTACTGACATATTCATATGTCGTGGTGCTATATAAAGTGAATTGAATTGAATTGAACTGAACTGCAGTGGGATATGAGTAAGTTCACAGCGCTGGATAGAGTTCCCTATCAGACTGCTGGAGTAATAGAGGAGTCGAGTGCATACTTATCACACTGTTGTCATAGATGGAGACTCATGTTTCCGTGATGGGGTCATTATGGTAACACACAAGACGACCGCTGAGAGAATCGCCTGGCCAGATCTATGAGGAAGGA
>JAODXP020000022.1:11119972-11122472 GCA_027497455.2 Sardinella longiceps | reverse complement strand
TGCAGTCACCCATACGTTGAAGGAAGTCTATGATTTGTAAACCACTGACGAACCACTGATAGTTTTATAGTCTATGCTGTGTGTGTGTGTGTGTGTGTGTGTGTGTGTGTGTGTGTGTGTGTGTGTGTGTGTGTGTGTGTATGTGTCTGTGTGTGTGTGTGTGTGAGTCTTGCTGGCCATGTGTAGGTTATCAACAGAACTGCAGGTCAAAGAGAGGTCTACTGTCAGAAGAGAAGATGTTCTCACCTAAGGGTGGGGTGTGATATAATTTAGCGCCAGAGCATGTGTGTGTAGTATGGATGGGTTCTGATCTTTATGGGTGTTTTTGAGCAGAACCGCCACTGGTCAGTGTGGAGCCTCGGAACCAGACGTTCCAGGAGGGGGACGAGGTTTGGATCCGCTGCTCGGCCAAGGGCTTCCCTGCCCCCACTGTGGTGTGGACGCACAACGACATGTTCATCATGGGGTCCAGCAGGTGAGCTCTCTCTTTTTAGCTCTCCTGTCTGATAGTAATGACAAAGACAATCCACTGTTTTAGATGCCGTGAGGGAATTTTTACCTGTGACTTAGTGAGAGACACACTGCACTCAGTTAAAGGTATAATCCGGAATGAATCAACATATAGCCCTACTGTTTTATACTGCAAAGCGCTACTGGTAGCCACCTCAGTAATGAAATTTTTTGCATCGTAGACCGAGTTTGTGAAATGGCAGCTAACACTAACTGAATGAGGCATGTCAAAAACGAAACCTAATCAATTTCCTTTCGTTTTGAGGTGCCCCATTCTGTTACCGTTAGCTGCCGTTTCGCTATCTCACTCTGCGTTGCATGAAATTCAGTGATTGAGGTGGATATCAATAGCGCTTGGCATTATAAAACAATAGGACTAAGTGTTGATTCACTCTGGATTATTCCTTTAACACATAGAGAGGTGAAGCACACACTAACCCGGAGCAGTGGGCTGCCTGCATACTAGTTTAGCCCAGGGAAGCAGGAAAGGGTTAGGTGCCTTGCACTTCAGCTGTGGTTGAGTGGTCAAGGATTGAACCGCCAACCCTTTGGTTTGAAGTCTGACTCCCTAACTTGGCCACGGCTGTGATTTCAAATAAAACTCAAGTAGAGTATTTTATGGCCAGGATGCTGCACTCAAAGTGTGTACTGTATCACTGATGTTTTGTGGTGGTGGTCTGCAGGCCTGTATCAAGTGTTGCACTGAACTGGATGACCTCTCTCTCTCTCTCTCTCTCAGGCACCGGATGACCCCTGATGGCACACTGGTGATCAAACAGACGGTGAAGAAAGATGCTGGCGTGTATGGATGCCTCGCTAGCAATGTGGCTGGCACACACACACAGACCTCGGTCCTTACCTACTTTGGTCAGTACACACACGCACGCACACACACACACACACACACACACACACACACACACACACACACACACACACACACACACACACACACACACACACACACAAGACACACCAAGACACAAACCTATACAAGCATTTTGTGGAATTTACCCACTGTATTTTTTATTTTCTTTGCCCACTCAGAAAGCCCTCAAGTGACTGTTGTGGAAAGCGAGCTCCTGATTGGTCTAGGGGAGACAGTTGTCATGGAGTGCACGGCTACTGGGATCCCAAAACCTGAGATCCACTGGTACAAAGGTAGGAAGCAGACCACATCACAAACACACAGCAATGATGTGTCCACTTACTACGTCAGACTGTTGTAATAGACAGACCTACTGTAGTAATATCACCTCTCCACGTAAATGATTAAGGACTAAAAACTAGTGCTGGCAAAATTAACTGATTAATCACGTGATTAATCCAAACAATTTAACTCGGATTAAAAAAAATAACTCAGATTAATCCTGATGGATATGGTTTCACTTTCATGGCATGTATTATGTTCAATTTCATATAGAAAATGGTTTGGCTATCAAGTCAAACTATACAAAGATTATGGCCTAGCTCCTGATTAAAAGTGATTAATCACGATTAATCATAGCAAAATTTTGTGATTAATCAGATTATTTTTTTTAATCATTTGACAGCACTACTAAAAACATATAAGAGTTCTCATTCTCTCCGCTCTTCTTTGACTCTGTAGGTGATGCGGAGCTGCATGCGTCTGCGTCGATAAGGATTGACCCTGAGGCAGGGACTCTCAGTGTGCTTTACGCACAGGATGCAGATGCAGGGGACTACACCTGTGTGGCCGTCAACGCAGCCGGCAACGACCAGGGCCTCATCACACTGGATGTTGGATGTACGTCAGACACCCCCACATACACACACACACACACACACACACACATACCCACACACACACACACACACACACACACACACACACACACACACACACACACACACACACACACAGGCACGCACAGACACACACACACACACAGGCACACACACACACACACACAGGCACGTACAAACACACACACACGCATGCACACACACACACAGGCACATACAAGCA
>JAODXP020000022.1:11107472-11109972 GCA_027497455.2 Sardinella longiceps | reverse complement strand
TCTTTCTCAATACTTTATTTCTGTCTTTCGGCAGCTGTTGTTTTAGTGGTTGTTAAGTTTGGGTTTATAGGCGTCTGGTTTGTCAGTTGTGTGTCCGTTTTCTTTCTTTGGGGGTGAGGGGTAGTACCCTCTAAGGCTCGGGGCTTGCTGGAGAGGAGCTTAACAAACTTGGCTGTCCAAAGTGAGCAACATCCAAAGCACCCTAGAGTCATGTACAGACAGAGAGAGAGGGGGCGGGGGGTAGATTTACTGTATTTCAAAAACATAGAAGATTGAAGTTCTGAGATTGCTTTATGTTTGAGATGGATTTGAGACACACAGCGAATTTATGGGAACTGATTTTGAGGCTCAGTTGGAAGAGAACAATGACAAGGTGGTACATCCAGCGTGTGTGTGTGTGTGTGTGTGTGTGTGTTTGAGTGAGTGTGTTTGTGTGAGACAGAGTGAGAGTATTGAGAGAGAGAGAGAGGGAGAGAGAGAGAGAGAGAGAGAGAGAGAGAGAGAGAGAGAGAGAGAGGGCAAGAGAGGATGCATTGCATTTGTAGAGGAAGTTGACCTCCTCCTCTCTGTGCCTAAGGATCTGGAAATACCACACAGCCACTTTGGGCCCGAGAATTACAGAGGTGTGAATCTCCCCCAATGGCTAATCAGCTAATGCTGCTTCATTATGACACCCTAACGCTCTAATCACATAGGGAGGAGAGGCTGTTATACGAGGGCCTGCCAGGACTCTCTGTGGTTGTGGGAGAAGCACACAGGTCCTGGGGCCAGCAGCAGAAACCTCCTGAGCTCCTCACACGCAGGGGGATGGATGCTAAGAATGATGGGTGGCCGCTACAGAATTCAACTAAATTACTCTAAATGGAGTGTAATTGGGAAAATAACATGACGTTCCCAGTGAATCATTTAATTGTGTAATCAACTAGAGAGTCATTATCAGAATCTCTGCCAGAGATTGAATTTGTGAAATGACCTCTGAAGAGTGAAAACGTCATTAGCTGAGGAGGTAAATAAGATCATTAAGTGAAAGAAGTTAAGATTTAAAATACAATGAATTACCTAGAAAACACTGATCTATAACTTTTAGGAATTCCATCCATACAGTCGTAATACAGTTAGTTGACATGGCTGGTTGTCTGTCCCTCCAGTGCCTCCTAGTATCCAGCCAGGACCGCGTCTGATGAAGGTGCAAGTGGGCCATCCTGTAGAGTTGCCCTGCGTGGCCCAGGGAGTCCCAGAGCCCTCCATCAGCTGGCTGAAGGATGGCGCCGCCCTAGAGGTGAGCCAGGGCAACTACCGCCTCAGCGGAGATGGCTCACTGAGAGTGAGGAAAGTGGGTTTGGATGACGAGGGCGTCTACACCTGCAGGGCCAGCAACGTCGCTGGGCAAGACGAGGCCAACATCCAGATCCTCGTCCAAGGTAGGCTTCTCTCTCTAGACAACCTCACAGATGATCACCTAAGACTTGATGATGGGAGATTTCGGCAACAGTGTCTGTTCTCTGCCTTGCTCAACAGTGCCCCCAGTGGTGGAGGTGTCAGAGCCTCCCTTCAACAGTCCTCTTCAGGAGCGCACAGCCAATCAGCGCATTGCATTCCCCTGCCCAGCCAAAGGTGAGAGTGAATGCAGATCTGATGAAGGCTCTCTGCCGTCATCGTGACTTTTTTATAATCAATTTTTTCTTTGGACTTTAAGTGGGCTGCACCTTTTTCTTTATTATATGAGAGAGTGAACTCTGTCATGTGTTCTCCTGTAGATTTGATTGCTATTGTACTCTTCCTCAATGTTGATCATAGACTCACTGTAGTGAAAAAGCTGTGAGAAACATAATGCCTTCTTAGATGGTGGGAGAATGTAAATCTTGTGACTGTGAGAATGTGTGACAGTTCAATAGTCTGTTATAATGGTTTAATAAAGGTGTTTTAAATCTCAGTCTTTCTTACTCCCTCTATCTCTGTCTTTCTCTTTCTCTCTCTCTCTGTGTCCCTCCTCAGGTACTCCTAAGCCAGTGATCAAGTGGCTCCGTAACGGTGAGGAGCTGACAGGGGCGGAGCCTGGCGTATCCATCCTGGAGGACGGCACTCTTCTCATCCTGGCGTCCGTGTCGCCGCTGGACAATGGAGATTACGTCTGCATGGCCGTAAATGACGCCGGCTCCACAGAGAAGAAGTACCAGCTGAAGGTCAATGGTGAGTGCAAAGGAGAACATATGGGCCAGTCTTATGAATGTATGGAGGATATATCCGACATTTAACTATCAACACAGAATACATATTATAGATGACAATGGCGTTGTCTCTCATGAGCTGTCTCAAATAATCTATACTCATGCACTCTGAAAATATTATATGCAATATATTGCATGATGTCACTTGTCCTTATCTTTGCAGAAAATCATCCAAATTTAATTGATTTGTCAATTGATTAATTTCCATTATTGCTACAAATATGTTCAAAAGTATGTATCATGATTCCATTTTAGATCATAAATCACTGCTT
>JAODXP020000022.1:11099972-11104972 GCA_027497455.2 Sardinella longiceps | reverse complement strand
TGTTTGTGTTTGTGTGTTTGTGTGTATCTTTTATGTGTGTGCGTGTGTGTGCAAGAGTGACTAATATAATAAACATTTGTCGCCTATTCTAACAGTGCCCCCCAGCATCAAGGGTGGTAACGTGACTTCCGACGTGACGGCTCTACTGGACACCATGGTGACTCTGGAGTGTGAGGCACGGGGTGTTCCGCTGCCCACCATCACCTGGCTGAAGGGCGGAGAGCCCCTGCTGTCTAGCCGACAGACGCAGTATGTGGACCGAGGACGCCTGCTCAAGATCCCACGAGTCCAGGAGGCCGATGCTGGTCGCTACACTTGTAGAGTTACCAGTGTCGCCGGCACAGCTGACAAACACTACCTCCTAGATGTCTATGGTGAGCTGGTGGCTTGAATGCTCACAACAAGGCTATGAGTGTTTCTCAAAGTCGAGGAAGCATGCTTGGAAGGCTGCTTTTTCGAGCATTCCACGTCATTGTCAGTCGCCAAGTACTGTTCCAAAGTCAAGCAATCTTCTAAATTCTAGCAAGGACAGAGGCTTTTATTCATAATTTTTTCAAGGATGCACTGATGGAGCCTCATTTTTGAAGTGTACGGCTTCCAAGGCTAGTGTGCTACCTAGGAAGCATTCTCGACTTTGAGAAACACTCTATATCTGTGTTTATCTCCTGGTGGAATGGAATACTGTTTTCTAATTGGCTGACAGAGAGACTTTCAGACAGCTTCCACCTCATCCATTATTTCCCTTTATCGGAACATCTCGAAGGCTGTTATCCCTGATATAGTACTCTTTCATTTTTCAAAACAAGCATTAGGAACATAATTGTATGTTTGTCAGTGAGATTCAGAAAAGAGGACAGGGCATTAAAGTGCAGCTAATATTGCACAGTTGTTAGTAGTACATTGATATATCGACATCTGGTATTGTTTTTTAAGTTGCTCAAGAAAATTTGTCATTATAATCATAATGTATCAGATTATAAGATTCAGAATGATCTCATCACATCTTACTCCCTAACTTCTTTCACTTTTTTTCTTTCTCTCTTCAACAGTTCCTCCCTCCATTCTGGGAGGTGGGGACATCCCCTCAGAGCGTAAGGTGGTGTTGACGGAGGGTCTGACTCTGGAGTGTGAAGCGGATGGCCACCCCACCCCTTCCCTGAGCTGGCTCAAGGATGGCGTTCCGGTCCGCTCCGGCGAGAAGCTCCAGATCCTGGACCAGGGCCGTCGGATCCAGATTCTCAATGCCAACCCCTCTGATGCCGGCCGCTACGTTTGCGTGGCAACCAGCGTCGCCGGGGAAACAGAAATGAAATATGACGTCAACGTTTTGGGTACAGGACCACACATTTTGTTAATAGTAGAGTCCACACGCATTAATGTGCACCCAGATTGTAAACATACGCAGCTAATCAGGAATGCCTGATATATTAAACACATCCACACTGTTTATAGGTCTTTCAGTGACTTATGACGGATTTGTCTTGATACGCCAGTCTGAAAATGAACGAGAGCCAAAGAACACACTTGCCAAGAAACAACTCATAAAAATAATAGATTCTAACATCCTGGCCATTTAGCTGCAGTTCAGCGCTAACCTTGGGGTTTGTGATTAGCCATAACTCTTGTGTTGGCTATCCCCAGACTTTATGAATCAGCAGTGAGAACAATGCCAGATAATTTATAGAGCGAGTCGAAGATGTATGTGATGATATGTTGTGGCTGGTGGGGGTGATAATCTGTACATCTGGAGGCGATAAGCGCCAAACTAGCAGGTGATAATCTGTCAATCGCAAGGTGCTAATCGTTTGTACAGCCTTTTGTTTCTGAAGGATAGTGAGACTAAAGAGTGGATAACTGAGAAAGAGAAAAACCCAGAGTCTGTTTTGTATTCAGTTCCCCAAAAGATTGTCCCAAAGTGTATAAATTTAGTTTGAGCACAATGCATAGAACAAGTCTACATGCGCTAATGAAAAATCATTGTGAACATGTGTTTAAAGTATGAGAGCAAGCCTGTTAAAATGGAACGGACAACCTTAGCGTCTACACCCCATCCTCCCCAGCCTCACCCGCTCTCACCCTAGCATCTGGCTGACAGACCCCAGTGAGTCAGGCCAGAAGCGGTTAGCATTAGCACATCGAAGGGAGCAGAAGTACAATGCATTGCCAATGAGGTAATGACTGTCATTGGGCGAAATGAAATGTACAAAGCCAGGGCGAAGACAAAAGACAGGAAAAAAGTCTTTGGGAAAAGCCGGAGAGAATCAGAGAGACGTGTATACATTGAAATTATGAGGCCAGCTGGAAGACCAGATGCTTCCGTGATGTTTTGCGAGCAAATGTTTGTCTGAGTGTTGTCTGATAGATGGTCTTTATGCATGTGTTTTTTCTTTAATCTGAATCCAAAACACATCTATTTAAAAGACCCAGACAGGCGAATGCATTCTCAGCTGATTTGCTTTGTGATGTGATGCAAAATATGTAATGAGGATATTTGTGTGGAATGCATGTATTAACAAGTTATAAGATGTTTATAAATGCTGTAATAGATGTTGATGATGTCATCTTGTGTCCTAGTGCCCCCAGAGATAGATGGAGCAGAGGAGAAAACTGATATGACGGTTGCCATCAACAACCTACTGGAACTGGAATGTGATGTTGCTGGAACACCTGCACCTGTTATTACGTGAGATACACACCGCACACACACACACACACACACACACACACACACACACACACACACACACTCATACACATACACACTGACTTCATTAGTCACAGCAAGGGGTCATATTTGCACTGGAATATGCATGCTGACGATTCAGTGGCACACAACTTGATTAAATTCAGAAGTGCACATTTGTTTACAGTTAATTATAAACACCCATTCTCTCAGACTGGAAAGCAAAGTCATGACTATGCGCCTCTCCAGCTCTCACTTCTCCTGTTGTCTTTTTCCACCCCTTTCATCTCCCACTCTTTCTCTTTCTGTTCAATCTCTCTCTCTCTCTATCTCTCTCTCTCTCTCTCTCTCTCTCTCTCTCTCTCTCTCTCTCTCTCTCTCTCTCTCTCTCTCTCTTTAGTTGGCTGAAGGATGGCCAGCCTTTGAGGCAAGGGGACAGAGTGCGCATTGCTAGCGGTGGCCGGAGGCTGATCATCTCCCGTGCTCAGGTGTCAGACACAGCACGCTTCCAGTGTGTGGCCACCAATGAGGCCGGAGAGCAAGAGAGAGAGTTCAACGTGGCTGTGCACGGTAACAAATACAGACATTCTACACTGCCACAGTTATACTTATTCATGGTTATCATTATCAGCACTCTATCAAGACATTGGAAATGTGCATGAAATTGCATTCTAACTCTTGTCTGATTAATGTTCATTTTACGATATGGAAAATAATTCCTTAGTGACTAATTTATTTTTTTATTATTTTTTTTAGTCACAGTAATTCCTTAGTGACTAATTATTACCCCATTAGATCATTAATATTCATCTTTGAAAAAAAAACAGTTATGATGGAAGGCTAGATGTTTAGTATCATGTAACTCTCATGAAGAAACTTCACTTAGACCTTGGACAATCAACATATGGCTACAATCAATACATCAATTAATTTATACCATCACATCTACCACTACATCTGAACAATACAATATTTGTGCTTTCATACTCTAAGTTTGCAAGCCAGTCTTTATCTTTTCTCTCCTTGCTTTCAAATGGAAGTTCCCTAATTCTAAGTGAAAGGTATAGTATGTTTGCCTACAGCACAAGCTCAGATGCATCCATGGTAGCCAACAAGTCACAGTTTCAAGCAGTTATTTGATGTAACATGTCAGAGTTGCAGAGATTGTTTCATGATGATTGTGCTGATATCTCTCTATCTCTCTATCTATCAGTTCCTCCATCCATCCGCTCCACTGGCCCTGCTGAACGGTCTGTGGTCCTCCAGCGTCCCATAACCCTCCAGTGTGTGGCCAGTGGCATCCCTACTCCCAGCATCACCTGGCTCAAAGATGGCCGCCCTGTGGATACAACTCAGGAGTACCTGAAGGTACAGTAACACACTCTAATGTAAAAACAGCTTCTCCCAGAACATATTCACTGGCTCTCTCCGTCAGCCATATACTACAGTTTTATGTTTTCGTCTCCTTTTGGATCAGTACAGACCAAAAGTTTGGACACACCCCTCATCCAATTCGATTCAGTCCAGGAGCAACAAGTTTGACATTGATCCCGGACTCTTAATTACTTGGTGATGTCAGATCTTCCTACAGTAACACACTCTAATGTAAAAACAGCTTCTCCCAGAACATATTCACTGGCTCTCTCCGTCAGCCATATACTACAGTTTTATGTTTTCACCCCCTTTCCTTGTATCTCACTCTGACAATCTGTCAGTCTTTCCATCTCTGTTTTATCCATCTATATGTTTTATCCATCACTTGTCATGTGATTGTTTCTAGCTGGAGTCAGGTGGCAAGACTCTTCACATCACCCAGGCCAGACTAGAGGATGCTGGGAAATACACGTGTGTAGCCACCAACGCTGCTGGAGAGGCCCAGCAACATATCCGACTCAATGTCCATGGTAACCCCATCACCTAGGAGTCAAAACACATTATTTTTTTCTGTAACTACCTTGATGTTTTGATGTTGCTTATCAAGCCGTGACATGAACATGTAATCACATTCTTTTCCTGACTTATCTGCTTTACAGAACCTCCCAACATCCTATTCGATGAGGACTCTGTCAATCACACCGTTGTGGCGGGCTACCCAATTCAGCTGAAATGCAAGGTGACAGGAAGTCCACTGCCAGGTAAAAATCTCTCTCAAATTGCCACAAAGTCAGCCTTACTTTTTTTGACAGGCAGCTGGTCCACTGCTCATGAACTGAAGCTATTGAATTGTGTGTTGCCTCACTGATCTGACACATCCATGTTTTTTAATACCGTCAATGACACTGACCCATCCATGTTTCCACTTAACTCTTGATCATCG
>JAODXP020000022.1:11089972-11094972 GCA_027497455.2 Sardinella longiceps | reverse complement strand
TCTCCTCTGACGGTGGTGGAGGGCAGTCTGATCTCTCTGGTGTGTGAGTCCAGTGGCATCCCCCCACCCAGCCTCACCTGGAAAAAAGATGGTGAGACACCATAATCCTCTTCCTCATCCCCTTCATCATCATAACTATACTTTGTCTTCTGTTCTAAGACATCGTAAGACATCATTTGTGTGTGTGTGTGTGTGTGTGTGTGTGTGTGTGTGTGTGTGTGTGTGTGTGTGTGTGTGTGTGTGTGTGTGAGTGTGTGTGTGTGTGTGTGTGTGTGTGTGTGTGTGTGTGTGTGTGTGTGTGTGTGTGCAGGCACTGAATTGAAGGCAGATTCTCGGGTGCGTGTTCTCTCTGGTGGGAGACAGCTGCAGATCTCCAGTGCGGAGCACAGGGACACGGCCTCCTACAGCTGCCTGGCATCCAGTCCTGCTGGCCACGCCATGAAGGAGTACAGTCTGCAAGTCTATGGTAAACACTAACTCATAGACACAGCACAAACAACAACAACATAAATGGGCCCTAAAGGCAGAGGCAACAACTCTGACACACAGGCAAATACAGTAGACACACACACACACACACATACACACACACACACACACACACACACACACACACACACACATACACATACACATACACATACACAGACACAGACACAAACACAAGAAGGTGGAGAATGCGCGCACATCAGTGGTACAGGTGCTGGACAAAATAGAGTAACTGAAATAAATGATGGAAGTCCGCAACACTGTTAATGCTCCCAGTGATTTATTTGCACGACGTTTCGGACCTTCGTCCTTTCTCAAGTGCAACAACGAACAGGTGTACAGGGTGTGGTTTAAATACCTGTGAGGGGGGGGGAGGGGGGGAGGGGGGTGTCTCATTAAAAGTGAAGGGTAGGGCCTATATACACAGTGGGTACCAGAGGGCACCTTTCCCAAATACTTATTTACAATATATACACTTCATAATTTTAAAGGTTGTAGACAGCTCTTCATAAGTCAGTTTTCAAAAAGAAAAAACACATTTTTATCATTATAATCTGACTACACACCATAAATACATTATACAATATAGAAATCTATTGGAAATATCACATCATACACATGTTCAGTAAAAAGTTAGTCATGAGGAAACATGAAGAGAAAAGTGCACCACATTCATATCACAAAGAAACCACATAGAGTTACATCTATAAGAACGGCTTAATATCAAATTCCTCGTTCAAGCCAGCTGGAGACATTGTATTCAGTGTGTGTATGTAATAGGTCTCTCGTTGCAATAAAAGGCGTTTGTGGTCGCCTCCCCTGGAGGGCTTGTCCACTTTTTCGATGCCTATGTATTGAAAAAAGCATAGGTTATGTCCGGCTTTTTTGAAGTGCGCCGCCACAGGATTACGCTCGTCACCGCACCTGATGTTGCTTCTATGCTCGCTCATCCGAACACGTAGTGGTCTGGAAGTACACCCCACATATGCCAGGCCACAGGGACACCTGATAAGATATATGACAAAGGGGGTATTGCATGTAATTACACCGCGTATTCTTAGCGTTTTTCCATTATGTGGGTGTTTGTATGTTTTGCATTTAGTTGTAAACCCACATTGCACGCAATTTGCACATTTGTAATTGCCATCTGGGACGTCCAAAAAGGTGCGTGGCCTTTCAGGTGCGGTGTATGATTTTACCAATTGGTTGCGTAAAATTGGAGCGCGTTTGTAAATCAGCTTTGGAGACTCTTTGTAGATAGACTGGAGCGCAGGGTCGGAGCTGATAACGTGCCAGTGTTTCCTCAATATGTTCTGTATTTCAAAACCAATGGGAGAGTACGTGGTAAAACAGAGAGGAGGAGAGCTCTGGTGGAGTTTGGTTTTGGGCTGCAATGCCTCTGTCTGTGTGATGGTGTTAAAACGCGCGCTCGCCGCGGTTACCCACTCCTCTTTGTAACCACGCTCCAAGAATCTGTTTTTTAAATCCGACGCTTGCTCTGAGTATCGGTAATCGGAGCTGCATATCCGTCTAGCCCTGTGGAACTGACTTATGGGGAGGCTCTTAATGAGGTGTGTGGGATGGTAACTATCTCCGCGCAATAGGGTGTTTCTGTCAGTGGGCTTACGAAATAGGTCAGTATGTAGGGTCTCACCCTCAATGGTTACCATCACATCGAGGAAGCTAATGTTGCTGAAGCTGGATTCGAATGTGAATTTTAGGTGTTCGCTGGCGGCATTGAGATACGCGTAAAACTCGGTCAGTGTAGTCTCATTACCAGACCATATCATAAAACAATCATCAATATAACGCTGATAGGCCACTATATGTTGGTAAAAAGGATTGGTGTCTGGGTCGAGAATGACACTGTTCTCAAACTGGCCCATGTAAAGATTCGCGTAATTTGGTGCCATTGCACTACCCATGGCGGTGCCCTTAGTTTGTAGATAAAAATCACTTTTGAATAAAAAGTAGTTGGTAGTGAGTACAATTTCAGTTAAATCACAAATGCAGGCAGTGCTTGGTTTGTCAGATTGTGGCCTCTTATTAAGAAACAGCTCAACAGCCTCTACTCCACCCGTGTGGGGAATGTTAGTGTAGAGGCTGGATACGTCCAGCGTCACCAGGATGCCACCCACCGGTACTTGCAACGATTTTAGCTTATTTATAAAATCAATTGAGTCTCTGAGATATGACGGAAGGGAGGACACAGATGGTTTAAGGCAAAAATCAACAAAAGTGGAGATATTAGTCGTCAGGGATCCAATACTACTCACAATAGGTCGGCCTATTAAAGGTGGGGTCAGAGATTTATGAACTTTAGGTAGAGTGTAAATGACTGGGACAACAGGTGAATTGTCTAAGAATGAATATGAATATATGGTTAATGATTTTCCTGTTGTCCCAGTCATTTACACTCTACCTAAAGTTCATAAATCTCTGACCCCACCTTTAATAGGCCGACCTATTGTGAGTAGTATTGGATCCCTGACGACTAATATCTCCACTTTTGTTGATTTTTGCCTTAAACCATCTGTGTCCTCCCTTCCGTCATATCTCAGAGACTCAATTGATTTTATAAATAAGCTAAAATCGTTGCAAGTACCGGTGGGTGGCATCCTGGTGACGCTGGACGTATCCAGCCTCTACACTAACATTCCCCACACGGGTGGAGTAGAGGCTGTTGAGCTGTTTCTTAATAAGAGGCCACAATCTGACAAACCAAGCACTGCCTGCATTTGTGATTTAACTGAAATTGTACTCACTACCAACTACTTTTTATTCAAAAGTGATTTTTATCTACAAACTAAGGGCACCGCCATGGGTAGTGCAATGGCACCAAATTACGCGAATCTTTACATGGGCCAGTTTGAGAACAGTGTCATTCTCGACCCAGACACCAATCCTTTTTACCAACATATAGTGGCCTATCAGCGTTATATTGATGATTGTTTTATGATATGGTCTGGTAATGAGACTACACTGACCGAGTTTTACGCGTATCTCAATGCCGCCAGCGAACACCTAAAATTCACATTCGAATCCAGCTTCAGCAACATTAGCTTCCTCGATGTGATGGTAACCATTGAGGGTGAGACCCTACATACTGACCTATTTCGTAAGCCCACTGACAGAAACACCCTATTGCGCGGAGATAGTTACCATCCCACACACCTCATTAAGAGCCTCCCCATAAGTCAGTTCCACAGGGCTAGACGGATATGCAGCTCCGATTACCGATACTCAGAGCAAGCGTCGGATTTAAAAAACAGATTCTTGGAGCGTGGTTACAAAGAGGAGTGGGTAACCGCGGCGAGCGCGCGTTTTAACACCATCACACAGACAGAGGCATTGCAGCCCAAAACCAAACTCCACCAGAGCTCTCCTCCTCTCTGTTTTACCACGTACTCTCCCATTGGTTTTGAAATACAGAACATATTGAGGAAACACTGGCACGTTATCAGCTCCGACCCTGCGCTCCAGTCTATCTACAAAGAGTCTCCAAAGCTGATTTACAAACGCGCTCCAATTTTACGCAACCAATTGGTAAAATCATACACCGCACCTGAAAGGCCACGCACCTTTTTGGACGTCCCAGATGGCAATTACAAATGTGCAAATTGCGTGCAATGTGGGTTTACAACTAAATGCAAAACATACAAACACCCACATAATGGAAAAACGCTAAGAATACGCGGTGTAATTACATGCAATACCCCCTTTGTCATATATCTTATCAGGTGTCCCTGTGGCCTGGCATATGTGGGGTGTACTTCCAGACCACTACGTGTTCGGATGAGCGAGCATAGAAGCAACATCAGGTGCGGTGACGAGCGTAATCCTGTGGCGGCGCACTTCAAAAAAGCCGGACATAACCTATGCTTTTTTCAATACATAGGCATCGAAAAAGTGGACAAGCCCTCCAGGGGAGGCGACCACAAACGCCTTTTATTGCAACGAGAGACCTATTACATACACACACTGAATACAATGTCTCCAGCTGGCTTGAACGAGGAATTTGATATTAAGCCGTTCTTATAGATGTAACTCTATGTGGTTTCTTTGTGATATGAATGTGGTGCACTTTTCTCTTCATGTTTCCTCATGACTAACTTTTTACTGAACATGTGTATGATGTGATATTTCCAATAGATTTCTATATTGTATAATGTATTTATGGTGTGTAGTCAGATTATAATGATAAAAATGTGTTTTTTTCTTTTGAAAACTGACTTATGAAGAGCTGTCTACAACCTTTAAAATTATGAAGTGTATATATTGTAAATAAGTATTTGGGAAAGGTGCCCTCTGGTACCCACTGTGTATATAGGCCCTACCCTTCACTTTTAATGAGACACCCCCCCCCCCCCCCCCCCCCCTCACAGGTATTTAAACCACACCCTGTACACCTGTTCGTTGTTGCACTTGAGAAAGGACGAAGGTCCGAAACGTCGTGCAAATAAATCACTGGGAGCATTAACAGTGTTGCGGACTTCCATCATTTATTTCAG
>JAODXP020000022.1:11084288-11089872 GCA_027497455.2 Sardinella longiceps | reverse complement strand
AAGAGATACTCAGACACGTCCTTACGGTGAGAACTCAATTAGTTTACTGTTTACTGTCAATCAATGCAACAGTGGCAGCGCAGTGCCAACTAGTGGTATGGGTGGCATACATACAAGGAATCAGTGCTAGGCACATACATCACATCTCCTCCCCACTAAATGTGTTTCTTCCCATAGCCATGAACATGTCATCAAAACATTTTTTTTTTCTTTTACATTTTACATCACACACTAACCTTGAGGTTGGGAGTAGACTGTCCCAAACCCCTGAGTCTGTCAAGGGTTTATTCTGCCCTTATTCTTGAGACATGACTCCTTAGACTAGCAACAATACAGCTGGACAGTCTCTCATTTAAAGTGTCCATAAAGAAACTGTCTTCACCATGTTAAGTGCCTTAAGGGCTGTAACGAACTGGTGGTTTACTAACTCTAGATGGGTATCGCTTACCAGTCTCTGGTGGGTGTGTGTTGGTTTCCACTGAAGTTACCTGAGGTGATGACACACTCACGGATTCAGGAGACAGCGGCGTTGCCGGTGTAGAAGCGCTGTCCTCCAACACAGGTAGGTTTGCTGGAGTGTGAGACGATTGCATTTCTAGACTGGAAGCATCCAATTCTGCATGTCTGGCCAACATCTGGTCAGCGTGGCGTCTCCAGTGTGTTGATGCTCCAGTGTCAACTGTGTATGACACCGGACCAGTCTCGGCTGAAACAACTCCTGGCGTCCACTTCTCTCCTCTCCCATAATCTCGAACTAACACTTTGTCACCAACATTGAATGACCTGGCCTTGGCATGAATCTCTCGGCGAGCACACTGTGCTTCTTGAGCCTTTTCGACTTCTGATGCAACATTCGGCTTCATCAGGTCGAATCGAGAGCGCAACTTGCGATGCATGAAGAGTGTAGATGGCGCCTCCTTGGTTGTGGAGTGCGGAGTGTTGCGATACATCAACAAGAAAGCGTCCAGTCTGTGCTGAAGTGTCTCTGTTCCTACGGAACGCTTCAGTGAATGCTTGAATGTTTGCACAAAACGTTCTGCTAGGCCATTCGTCGAAGGATGAAATGGCGCAGAGCGGATGTGCTTCACTCCGTTGCTTTTCATGAATGTCTCGAACTCTTTTGAAGTGAACTGTGGACCGTTGTCACTTACTAAGACTTCAGGAAGCCCATAGCGACTGAACAGCCCTCTCAGTACCTGTACTGTCATGAAAGTGGTGATTGAACTCATGAGGTGTACTTCTGGCCATTTAGAGTGTGCGTCTACGACAACCATAAACATTTGGCCTTGGAAAGGACCAGCAAAATCGACATGGATCCTCTGCCATGGAGATCCAGGCCAAGTCCATGGATGGAGGGGTGACGGTCCTGGTGCTTTCTGTGTGAGCTGACAGGGCTGACAGGTCTTTGAGACCTGCTCAATCTGCGCGTCGATACCAGGCCACCATATGTAGCTGCGGGCGACAGCCTTCATTTTGACGACACCAGGATGTCCTGTGTGTAGCTCAGACAACACTCTGGGCCTCAGCTTCGGAGGGACGACGACGCGGATACCCCACATAAGGCACCCTTGTTGGAGTGTCAGTTCATCCTTCCTGCTGATGAATGGTGCCAGCGTACTGTCTACCTCTTGGACTCTCGGAAACCGACCTGTGGACACCATTTCCACCACCTGAGCGAGAATGCGATCTGTCTTGCTCTCTCTGCAGATTTCTTTGCAGTTCACAGGTAAGGCCTCCAGGTGTCTAATGTGAAAACTGTTGACAGCACTACTTTTCTCCTTTGGAGCTATGGGGATGGGCAGGCGTGACAGTCCGTCGGCGTTACCATGGCGTGCGGCCTCTCTGTACTGGATTGTGTAGTCGTGAGCAGCTAACAAAAGAGCCCACCGCTGCATTCTAGCGGCGGCCATGGATGGTATAGCTTTGCTAGGACTCAGAATTGTGGTAAGAGGACGATGGTCTGTTAAGAGTGTAAACTTCCTGCCATACAGGTAATGGTGAAATTTACGAACTCCAAAGATGATGCCAAGAGCTTCACGCTCAATCTGGGCATAGTTCCGTTCAGCTTTATTCAGAGTCCTTGAGGCGAAAGCTATGGGCCTCTCTTGTCCATTTGGCAGAATGTGTGAGATGACGCTGCCAACCCCATATGGAGATGCGTCACACGCCAGTCGAATGGGAAGTCGCGGGTCATAATGTGTCAACACGCTTTGAGAGAGTAATTGTTGTTTAGCCTCTTTAAAAGCTGTTTCACATTCTTGTGTCCATCGCCATTGCTTCCCTTTACACAGAAGAGCGTTTAGCGGGCTGAGGATAGCTGACAGGTTTGGAATGAATCTGCTGTAATAATTAATCAGCCCTAAAAATGAGCGAAGCTGACTCACGTCAGTAGGTGCAGGAGCCTCCACAATTGCCTTGACTTTGTCAGGAGATTTGTGTAGACCATGAGCATCGATAACATGGCCCAAGTATTCCAACGACTCCTTGAAAAATTCACACTTTTCTTTCTGTACACGCAAGCCAAATTCTTCCAAGCGCCCCAGTACTGCGTCCAAGTTCTTCAGATGCTGGGCCCGGTCCTGTCCAGTGACTAAAATGTCGTCCAAATAGCAGTGGACGTTCGGAAGACCCTGGAGGACTTGGTCCATGGCTCTCTGAAAAATTGCTGGTGATGATGTAATCCCAAAAGCTAGCCTGTTATAACAGAACAGACCCTTGGACGTAGTTATGGTGAGATATTTTCTGGATTTTTCTTCAACAGCCATTTGCAAATATGCATGAGATAGGTCCAGCTTACTGAAATGCTGTCCCCCAGACAGAGATGCAAATAGATCCTCGATGCGTGGAATTGGATATTTCTCTACGCACAGAGCTGGATTAATGGTAACTTTAAAATCACCACAAATCCTAACGTCACCGTTCTTTTTAACAACGGGCACGATTGGAGTTGCCCATTCACTAAACTTGACAGGCGAGATGATGCCCTCTTCACACAGTCGGTCAATCTCAGCCTCCACTTTTGGCCTGAGAGCATAGGGAACGACTCTTGCCTGACAGAAACGCGGTTGGTGCTCCTGTTTCAAAGCTATGGCAGCTTCAATGCCTTTCAGAGTTCCCAGCTCCTTTTTAAAGACTCCACTGTGCCTTTGCAGCACTCCCTCTAGTGTCTCTTCACGAATTGTTTTAATTTCCCGCCAGTCAATCTGTATTTTTCTCAACCATTCTCGACCGAAAAGTGGGGGTGCAGCCCCTTCAACCACATACAGTGGTAGCTTGGCCCCCTGCTTGTTCATTTTCACATTAACAGTGATGACTCCCTCTGGTGAAATCATCTCTCCAGTGTATGTCTTCAGCATTATGGTAGTTGGGCACAAAGGCAAGTGACAAAACAGTTCTTCATACAAGTCTCTTGATATCAGACTAACTGCCGCGCCTGTGTCTAACTCCATTTCAATAACTTTTCCTTCAATTTTCGGTTTAACACATATGTGTGACAAATTTCCCTTCTGAGCCACCATGTTCAAGCTCAGTTCTGTGTCAGTTGTGCTACCATCACTATTGGACCCTTCTTTTGCCTCCACATGGTGCACTTTATTCCTATTTTTGATTTGGGGTTTCACTTTCCTTTCATTATCCTTGTCTTTATTTCTGCAAACTCTTGATATATGGCCTTTCTTGCCACAGCTGTTGCAATTTTGTTCTTTGAAATAACAATCTGACTCCTTATGATTTGTTTTTCCACAGCGTGCACACTTAACGTGTTGCTGTTTATTCACTGCCAATGCATTCACCTTCAGCGCGTTACTTAGCTGATGTGTTTCTCGTGCTACAGTCTCCATTGACACGGCAATCTCTACTGCCTTCGGGAAAGTGAGCGCTACTTCGGTCAGCAACCGTTTCTGAATTGCCTCTGCATTCAGTCCGCAAACGAGCCTGTCTCTCAGTGCATCCAGCAAGTGTGTGCCAAATTCGCAATGCTCCGAAAGCTTTTTAATGACTGCAATGTATTGCGTCACTGACTCTCCTTCTTGTTGGTTTCGTTTATGAAAACGGAATCTTTCCGCGATAACAATCGGTTTCGGAGAAAAATGCGCTTGTAACACATCCACAACATCCTTATAAGACTTTGTCCCTGGCTTATCAGGAGCTATCAAGCTGCGTAAAAGTCCGTACGTTGCAGCACCCATTACACTGAGTAAAGCCGCTACTTTTTTATTTTCCTCAATCTCATTTGCTGATACAAAGTGCTCAAACCTCTCCACGTAGGTTGTCCATTGCTCCACGTTCTCGTCGAACTCGCTTAAGTGTCCAATGAATCCGTAGCCAGCCATTTCATTCAGTTAGCATTCACCCCCCTCTTGCTAGGCGTGTAGGTCTTAGCCAACTTTCCACCGCTACCAAACTTTTTCTTCCTCCACTCACAGTCAATACCGTGGCGGAAACACTTCGGGAAATCTAAAGTTATCCTCGTCGCCAATAATGTTATGTCTCGTGGGTTACTTTAGATTAACCTTATAAGAGATACTCAGACACGTCCTTACGGTGAGAACTCAATTAGTTTACTGTTTACTGTCAATCAATGCAACAGTGGCAGCGCAGTGCCAACTAGTGGTATGGGTGGCATACATACAAGGAATCAGTGCTAGGCACATACATCACAACTACCAAGAAGTAAACATGTAAACAGACAAATGTAGACACTCAAGCCTAAGCATAATTTGTTTTTCTCTGTCGTCTAGGGAGTCAGCGACTGCTGTGTACACAATAGAACAGGTGTCTTTGAAGGACGAGGGTTTCTATGAGTGTATCGCTATCAACAGCGCTGGAACAGGACGAGCACGCACCTTCCTGGATGTATCAGGTGAGCATCGCAATCACACACATCCCCTCTGTTTCACCTACAATAACCTCACAACCCCACACATAGCCTACATCTGTCTGACCTACAGTAACCCCATCCATACCCCTATCTGATCTGTAGTGTGTGACTTGCTCCATATAAAAAGCAGCAAGTATAGTATTTGATTTAGTTACGAGCAACAGTGCTACTTTGGAGTCGTGATTTATAGAACAATCCAGAAGATCAAGTTTAAGCTGGGCTCTGCGGACTTGCCTTACTGACATATTCATATGTCGTGGTGCTATATAAAGTGAATTGAATTGAATTGAACTGAACTGCAGTGGGATATGAGTAAGTTCACAGCGCTGGATAGAGTTCCCTATCAGACTGCTGGAGTAATAGAGGAGTCGAGTGCATACTTATCACACTGTTGTCATAGATGGAGACTCATGTTTCCGTGATGGGGTCATTATGGTAACACACAAGACGACCGCTGAGAGAATCGCCTGGCCAGATCTACGAGGAAGGATTGAGCTGGCCTGTCAGGGCCATTCAACCAAGATGCAAATGTTTTGCTTGTGTGTGTGTGTGTGTGTGTGTGTGTGTGTGTGTGTGTGTGTGTGTGTGTGTGTGTGTGTGTGTGTGTGTGTTAGTGTGTGTCTGTGGATTTATGTGAGTGGGTATTTGTGTCGAGATGAACTAGTGTTTAGATACCACAAAGCTGTCTAGTTTGACCCAGTCATC
>JAODXP020000022.1:11074288-11079288 GCA_027497455.2 Sardinella longiceps | reverse complement strand
TGGCCATGTGTAGGTTATCAACAGAACTGCAGGTCAAAGAGAGGTCTACTGTCAGAAGAGAAGAGGTTCTCACCTTAGGGTGGGGTGTGATATAATTTAGCGCCAGAGCATGTGTGTATACTGGAGTATGGATGGGTTCTGATCTTTATGGGTGTTTTTGGGCAGAACCGCCACTGGTCAGTGTGGAGCCTCGGAACCAGACGTTCCAGGAGGGGGACGAGGTTTGGATCCGCTGCTCCGCCAAGGGCTTCCCCGCCCCCACTGTGGTGTGGACGCACAACGACATGTTCATCATGGGGTCCAGCAGGTGAGCTCTCTCTTTTTAACTTTCCTGTCTAATAGTGGTGACAATGATAATCCACTCTTTTAGATCCTGTGAGGGAATTTTTTACTCTACATTTATTTAACCCAATCGTGACTTAGTGAGACACACACTGCACTCAGTTAAAGGTGTAATCCGGAATGAATCAACATATAGCCCTACTGTTTTATACTGCTAAGCGCTATTGGTAGCCACCTCAGTAATGAAATTTTGTGCATCGTAGACCGAGTTTGCGAAACGGCAGCTAACACTAACACTAACTGAATGAGGCATGTCAAAAACGAAACCCTAATCGATTTCCTTTCGTTTTGAGATGCCCCATTCTGTTACCGTTAGCTGCCGTTTCGCTATCTCACTCTGCGTTGCATGAAATTCAGTGATTGAGGTGGATATCAATAGCGCTTGGCATTATAAAACAATAGGACTAAGTGTTGATTCACTCTGGATTATTCCTTTAACACATAGAGAGGTGAAGCACACACTAACCAGGAGCAGTGGGCTGCCTGCATACTAGTTTAGCCCAGGGGAGCAGGAAAGGGTTAGGTGCCTTGCACTTCAGCTGTGGTTGAGTGGTCAAGGATTGAACCGCCAACCCTTTGGTTTGAAGTCTGACTCCCTAACTTGGCCACGGCTGTGATTTCAAATAAAACTCAAGTAGAGTATTTTATGGCCAGGATGCTGCACTCAAAGTGTGTACTGTATCACTGATGTTTTGTGGTGGTGGTCTGCAGGCCTGTATCAAGTGTTGCACTGAACTGGATGACCTCTCTCTCTCTCTCTCTCTCTCTCTCTCTCTCTCTCTCAGGCACCGGATGACCCCTGATGGCACACTGGTGATCAAACAGACGGTGAAGAAAGATGCTGGCGTGTATGGATGCCTCGCTAGCAATGTGGCTGGCACACACACACAGACCTCGGTCCTTACCTACTTTGGTCAGTACACACACGCACGCACACACACACACACACACACACACACACACACACACACACACACACACACACACACACACACACACACACACACCAAGACACACCAAGACACAAACCTATACAAGCATTTTGTGGAATTTACCCACTGTATTTTTTATTTTCTTTGCCCACTCAGAAAGCCCTCAAGTGACTGTTGTGGAAAGCGAGCTCCTGATTGGTCTAGGGGAGACAGTTGTCATGGAGTGCACGGCTACTGGGATCCCAAAACCTGAGATCCACTGGTACAAAGGTAGGAAGCAGACCACATCACAAACACACAGCATTGATGTGTCCACTTACTACGTCAGACTGTTGTAATAGACAGACCTAGTAATATCACCTCTCCACTTAAATGATTAAGGACTAAAAACATATAAGAGTTCTCATTCTCTCCGCTCTTCCTTGACTCTGTAGGTGATTCGGAGCTGCATGCGTCTGCGTCGATAAGGATTGACCCTGAGGCAGGGACTCTCAGCGTGCTTTACGCACAGGATGCAGATGCAGGGGACTACACCTGTGTGGCCGTCAACGCAGCCGGCAACGACCAGGGCCTCATCACACTGGATGTTGGATGTACGTCAGACACCCCCACATACACACACACACACACACACACACACACACACACACACACACACACACACACACACAACACAGGCACGTACAAACACACACACACACACACACACACACACACACACACACACACACACACACACACACACACACACACACACACAGTACTATGAAATGGACAACCATGAAAAGATGGATGAGAAAAGAGAAGCTAAAGATTGCGATGATTCTGATTTTAACTTTGACCTTTGACTTTATGACTTCCACTCCAGCTGCCCCTGAGTTCATTCTGCAGCCCGTGGATGTATCTGCGGATATCGGCTCCAATGTCAGCATGCCCTGCCAGGCCCTGGGACACCCCAAACCAGTCATCACCTGGCGCCGCGACGACAACCTGGCACTTTTCTCCCCGCAGCACGAGCACAGCGTGGTCACACAGACACGAGAGGGACACCTTCACTTCAGCGGTGAGACTCTGACCTCTTCTCTCTAGTATTTGCTTCTCTCTCTCTCTCTCTCTCTCTCTCTCTCTCTCTCTCTCTCTCTCTCTCTCTCTCTCTCTCTCTCTCTCTCTCTCTCTCTCTGTTATATTGGTTTTCTTTTGCCTTAAAATTCTTCTATTTCTGTTTTTGTTTAGACTCTTTCTGCTTTTCTTTAGACTTGTTTTGCTTGATTTATTGACATGTTCACTTGATTTGTTCACAGCTATAAGATTATCTTTTTATGTTTGTATGTGCAATTTAAATTGTTGGCCACATACTTATTCTCTGTGTGTGTGTGTGTGTGTGTGTGTGTGTGTGTGTGTGTGTGTGTGTGTGTGTGTGTGTGTGTGTGTGTGTGTGCATTAGATCTGTGGGTGGAAGATGAAGGCTTGTACTGGTGTGAAGCACAAAATTCATTTGGAAAAATCCAGACCCAGGCTACAATCACGGTCACTGGACTCGGTAAGAATCCCTACGTGTCATTGAGAAAATTTGTGTGCTGTTGGCTTTCTCTGTGAACACAGATGTGTGTGTGTGTGTGTGTGTGTGTGTGTGTGTGTGTGTGTGTGTGTGTGTGTGTGTGTGTGTGTGTGTGCTGATGAATGATGTATGTAATCTGCTTGTAACGGCTATGGGTGTTGCCTCCAATATATCACATTGTTGCACTGTCTGAAGATATGTGTGAATGGGCCACTGGCCAACACACACACACACACACACACACACGCGCGCGCACACACACACACACACACACACACACACACACACACACACATAGAGAGAGAGAGAGAGAGAGAGAGAGAGAGAGAGAGAGAGAGAGAGAGAGAGAGAGAGAGAGAGAGAGAGACTGATGTAGTTGCCAGTTAAAATATGACTTGGATTATACTGTATGTGTGCACAGATTCTGAATAGGACATTGTATGTGTCAGCATGATTGGAGAGCCTACTCCTACCCCTATATGTTTGGAGACGTTTCAAATCAACATTTAACATGTGTTTGTGTGGCTAGGTGTGTTTGAGCAACTTTGTTTGGCATGAACCCTGGAATTTGTTCTTAAAGTGTGTGAATGTGTCTATGCCTTTGTGTGCAAGACATTGTTTGTGTTTTGTGTTTGTGTGCTGAATGTGTGGCAGTCTGTGTACGTGTGTGTGTGTGTGTGTGTGTGTGTGTGTGTGTGTGTGTGTGTGTGTGTGTGTGAGTGTGTGTGTTTGAGAGAGAGAGAGAGAAAGAGAGAGAGAGAGAAAGAGAGAGAGAGAGAGAGAGAGAGAGAGAGAGAGAGAGAGAGAGAGAGAGAGAGAGAGAGAGAATTTGGTTGGGTTTATACTGTTGGTATCATCAAAGCCAAGCAGGCGTGCAGACAGCTCTGTCTCGTATTGATCAAAGACTCAGCCTTTGGATGGCAGCACAACCTCAGTGCAGTGCACTCACTGGTTTCACTTCAAAGAGAGATCCTGAGTATGTGTGTGTGGTGTGTGTGTGTGTGTGTGTGTGTGTGTGTGTGTGTGTGTGTGTGTGTGTGTGTGTGTGTGTGTGTGTGTTTGCATATGCATGGACACATATTTACAAGCTTTAACCTTTTGTCCATTGCAGTCTCCTGTTTCAATTAACATTTGTGTGTTTGTCTGAGTGTGTTTATGTTTGGATAGATAGTGAATAGTTAATTACTGGTAGTGTTTTTCTAAGAGTCAGCAGTGTACTTTCCACGATAGTCCTCTGATTTATAGTCCGTTCAAACACACACGCACACACTTTCAGATGAGGCGATTCATTGTCTCTGTGTGTGTGTGAGTGTGTGTGTGGTATTGTAGGTGTGCCACACTTCTTGACATATGTTAAATCATAGCCATGATCTCATGATCTCTGACGATCACATTAGTTATTATATGTTATTATGTTGCTATGTATCGTTGCAGTTTCATGTACACACACACACACACACACATACACACACACACACACACACACACACACACACACACACACACACACACACACACACACACCTTAAGATCAAGTTGTTGCTATTGCACATCCTATGATTATGGAGAGTTTTTAAACATTACACACTGTTTTAGAGACAGTTTCTCTCTCTCTCTCTCTCTCTCTCTCTCTCTCTCTCTCTCTCTCTCGTTTGTGTGTGTGTGTGTGTACCTGAAGACGTGCGTTTGTAATGTCCCACTGTTCCACTTAGCTGTGTGTGTTTGTGTGTGTTTCCCACTCCTGATGTTACTAACACAGTGAGTAATGTCCCTTGTAAATAAACTCCAAAGGCTCATAAACGCACATTCCAAAAGACATAACTGTTATGGCGAGTTAATGTCAGACATAAATATTCATTTAGAGCCTTTATCACGTCATGCCTTTAAATGGTGATTGTGTGTGTGTTCTCTCTCTCTCTCTCTCTCTCTCTCTCTCTCTCTCTCTCTCTCTCTCTGTCTCTCTCTCTCTCTGTGTGTGTGTGTGTGTGTGTGTGTGTGTGTGTGTGTGTGTGTGTGTGTGTGTGTGTGTGTGTGTGTATGCAGTGTCACCGGTCATAGCCCTGAGTCCTGCAACAGTGAGTGTGGTCGAGGACCAGCAGGTGACACTGCCCTGTGTGCTGCTGGCTGGCAACCCACTTCCAGAGAGACGCTGGATCCACCTCAACGGC
>JAODXP020000022.1:11056788-11066788 GCA_027497455.2 Sardinella longiceps | reverse complement strand
GCAAGAGAGGATAGATTTCTAGATGAAGCTGACCTCCCACTCTCTGTGCCTAAGGATCTGGAAATACCACACAGCCACTTTGGGCCCGAGAATTACAGAGGTGTGAATCTCCCCCAATGGCTAATCAGCTAATGCTGCTTCATTATGACACCCTAACGCTCTAATCACATAGGGAGGAGAGAGGCTGTTATACGAGGGCCTGCCAGGACTCTCTGTGGTTGTGGGAGAAGCACACAGTTCCTGGGGCCAGCAGCAGAAACCTCCTGAGCTCCTCACACGCAGGGGGATGGATGCTAAGAATGATGGGTGGCCGCTACAGAATTCAACTAAATTACTCTAAATGGAGCGTAATTGGGAGAATAACATGACGTTCCCAGTGAATCATTTAATTGTGTAATCAACTAGAGAGTCATTATCAGAATCTCTGCCAGAGGTCAAAAATGACCTCTGAAGAGGGAAAACGTCATTAGCTGAGGAGGTAAATAAGATCATTAAGTGAAAAAAGTTAAGATTTAAAATACAATGAATTACCTAGAAAACACTGATCTATAACTTTTAGGAATTCCATCCATACAGTCGTAATACAGTTAGTTGACATGGCTGGTTGTCTGTCCCTCCAGTGCCTCCTAGTATCCAGCCAGGACCGCGTCTGATGAAGGTGCAAGTGGGCCATCCTGTAGAGTTGCCCTGCGTGGCCCAGGGAGTCCCAGAGCCCTCCATCAGCTGGCTGAAGGATGGCGCCGCCCTAGAGGTGAGCCAGGGCAACTACCGCCTCAGCGGAGATGGCTCACTGAGAGTGAGGAAAGTGGGTTTGGATGACGAGGGAGTCTACACCTGCAGGGCCAGCAATGTCGCTGGGCAAGACGAGGCCAACATCCAGATCCTCGTCCAAGGTAGGCTTCTCTCTCTAGACTACCTCACAGATGATCACCTAAGACTTGATGATGGGAGATTTCTGCATTAGTGTGTGTTCTCTGCCTTGCTCAACAGTGCCCCCAGTGGTGGAGGTGTCAGAGCCTCCCTTCAACAGTCCTCTTCAGGAGCGCACAGCCAATCAGCGCATCGCATTCCCCTGCCCAGCCAAAGGTGAGAGTGAATGCAGATCTGATGAAGGCTCTCTGCCGAAACGTCATCGTGACTTTTTAATAATCAAATTTTTCTTTGGACTTTAAGTGTGCTGCACCTTTTTCTTTATTATATGAGAGAATGAACTCTATGATGTGTTCTCCTGTAACTTTGATTGCTATTGTACTCTTCCTCAATGTTGTTCATAGACTCACTGCAGTGAAAAAGCTCTGAGAAACATAATGCCTTTTTAGATGGTGGGAGAATGTAAATCTTGTGACTATGAGAATGTGTGACAGTTTAATAGCCTGTGATAATGGTTTAATTAAGGTGTTTTAAATCTCAATCTTTCTTACTCCCTCTATCTCTCTCTTTCTCTCTCTCTCTCTGTCCCTCCTTAGGTACTCCTAAGCCAGTGATCAAGTGGCTCCGTAACGGTGAGGAGCTGACAGGGGCGGAGCCTGGCGTATCCATCCTGGAGGATGGCACTCTTCTCATCCTGGCGTCCGTGTCGCCGCTGGATAATGGAGATTACGTCTGCATGGCCGTAAATGATGCCGGCTCCACAGAGAAGAAGTACCAGCTGAAGGTCAATGGTGAGTGCAAAGGAGAATATATGGGCCAGTCTTATGAATGTATGGAGGATATATCCGACATTTAACTATCAACACAGAATACATATTATAGATGACAATGGCGTTGTCTCTCATGAGCTGTCTCACATAATCTATACTCATGCACTCTTAAAATATTGAATGGGATATATTGCATGATGTCACTTGTCCTTATCTTTGCAGAAAATCATCCAAATTTAATTGATTTGTCAATTGATTAATTTCCATTATTGCTACAAATATGTTCAAAAGTATGTATCATGATTCCATTTTAGATGATAAATCACTGCCCTTTTTGGCATGACCGTTTTGGTTAGTCTTGTTTGTCCCAGTCCCGCCAACTCAGCAAATGTCTTCCCATCTGATTCGTCAGCATTGAAACTGACTCTAGAACTGTCTGGTTCCACCTACAGTACCACCTGATGTCCGAGACGGTGGGTTGCCAGGCAACGTATCAGTGGTGATGAACCAGCCTACTAGTCTGCTTTGTGATGTCACAGGAAGCCCGGCACCAGTCATCACGTGGTATAAGAACGATGTGCTAGTAAGTACACTTACTTACACTGACACACACACACACACACACACACACACACACACACACACACACACACACACACACATACAACCTTTTGTTCTTGAAGATTTCCCATTAAGCTGTGATTCATTTTAGATTTGTGTGTGTCATTAACCCTGCTGCTAGAAAATGTATAATTATGCTGCATCAGTTGGTTAATGACAGTGCTGTCAGAATGATCCAGTTGTAATAATAGGTCTCTTTCCCTGTCATATTCAAATTGGTCTATGACATGTCTGGCAGCTATGTCTGATGGTGGTGGTGGAAAAATAGAGAGTGTGGATATGTGTGTGTGTGTGTGTGTGTGTGTGTGTGTGTGTGTGTGTGTGTGTGAGAGAGAGAGAGAGAGAGAGAGAGAGAGAGAGAGAGAGAGAGAGAGAGAGAGAGAGAGTGAGTGTGCAGTGTGTGTGTGTGTGTGTGTGTGTGTGTGTGTGTGTGTGTGTGTGTGTGTGTGTGTGTGTGTATGTGGTTCTGTGTGTACTCAGAAGATCTTGAGGATGAATGCAGGTGAGTGTGAATCTTGCGATAACGTTGCTTCTGAAATATGTGTGCTTTACTTGGAGCTCTGGCTTGCACATTTCTGAGCAGCTGGCAGGCGGTAGAGTTGGCTTTAAAGTTCTTTCTGAATGAAAAGCTCAAAGTATTGAAGACAAGGCCATCATAGACCTGATGAGAGGTATGCAGGTTTTACTGGACATAGAGAATCGCAATAAAACTTTTTATGAGTTGGCCTTGGGTCTCTGTGTCTGTTCTCTATCTCTGTCTCATACCATTGCAATGCTTTCCGCTGGTATTTGTGCAATGTTGGTGTGTGTGTGTGTGTGTGTGTGTGTGTGTGTGTGTGTGTGTGTGTGTGTGTGTGTGTGTGTGTGTGTGTGTGCGTGTGTGCGCATGCACAGGTGAGAGATTGCAGGTTTTTTGACAGCCCTAGGATGTTAGGGATGTTTGTTGTTGTACACATTTGCATGTCAAAGATGTATTTGGAAATTTTATTTGAATTTGATGGATCACTCTCTCTCTCTGTATTTGTGTGTGTTTGTTTGTGTGTGTGTGTGTGTGTGTGCAGGTGGTGCCTAGTGGGAATGTGCAGATTCTGCAGCTGGGGAAAGTGTTGCGTCTGCAGAAGGCAGCGGTTGCTGATGCTGGACAGTACACATGCAAAGCTATCAACATTGCTGGCAGCACTGAGAGGGACTTCCACCTGGACGTGCTTGGTGAGTCTACCGTTAAACACACACACACACACACACACACACACACACACACACACACACACACACACACACACGCAAACCTACACAAATATTAACATAGTATTTTGCTCGTATTTCAGCACATTTGTTCAGTATTCTACTTACAGTATGTAATGTGATTTGTGTTCTGTTACTTTATACCTTCTACACTTCATCTGTTTTTGAAATTACTTTTAATTTAATATCCTATAAAGTCATAGTTGTTGTTTAGTAGCCAGTGTGTGGGAGGATTGGCTGGAGTAGAAACTCTGAATTCTGAATGTGTGTGTGTGTGTGTGTGTGTGTGTGTGTGTGTGTGCGTGTGCGTTTCTGTGTCTCAGTCCCCCCTAGTATCGTCGGGACAGGTGCCCCCCGAGACATCTCCGCCATCCTGAATCAGGAGGTCAATCTGGAGTGCAGGGTCAAAGGAGAGCCCTTTCCCACAATTCAGTGGTACAAAAACAGGAAGTGAGTAAAAGATTTTTGAGTGCTCTTCAGTTTAGTAAATGGTTTGCTCTGTTTTCCTAGTTAGTGTGATTCCTAGATAATGAGTGTGTAATTGTTCTCCACCCCTAACTTTGTCCCTCTCTCTCTCTCTCTCTCTCTCTCTCTCTCTCTCTCTCTCTCTCTCTCTCTCTCTCTCTCTCTCTATCCCTCTTCTATCCCTGTCGTTCCCAGGCTGGTGTTTGTGGGTGATCCCAACGTTGAGGTTCTGGACCGAGGGCAGCTACTGAAGATCAAGAGTGCTCGTCTGGGAGACCAGGCCCACTACCACTGCAGTGTCACCAATGCAGCCGGAAAACAGTCCAAAGACTTCAACCTCAGCATACATGGTGTGTGTGTGTGTGTGTGTGTGTATGCGTTTGTGTGTGTGTGTGTGTGTGTGTGTGTGTGTGTGTGTGTGTGTGTGTGTGTGTGGTTATGGTTATTTACAATATGTATGAAAAAATAACTAAAAAAAAAAACTCGAAGGACTGAACTCGAGACTGAACATGAAAAGTTTATTGTAAATTTAGCTGCATCTTGCTTGTTTGTGTTTGTGTGTTTGTATCTTTTATGTGTGTGTGTGTGTGTGCAAGAGTGACTAATATAATAAACATTTGTCGCCTATTCTAACAGTGCCCCCCAGCATCAAGGGTGGTAACGTGACTTCCGACGTGACGGCTCTACTGGACACCATGGTGACTCTGGAGTGTGAGGCACGGGGTGTTCCGCTGCCCACCATCACCTGGCTGAAGGGCGGAGAGCCCCTGCTGTCTAGCCGACAGACGCAGTATGTGGACCGAGGACGCCTGCTTAAGATCCCACGAGTCCAGGAGGCCGATGCTGGTCGCTACACTTGTAGAGTTACCAGTGTCGCCGGCACAGCTGACAAACACTACCTCCTAGATGTCTATGGTGAGCTGGTGGCTTGAATGCTCACAACAAGGCTATATCTGTGTTTATCTCCTGATGGAATGGAATACTGTTTTCTAATTGGCTGACAGAGAGACTTTCAGACAGCTTCCACCTCATCCATTATTTCCCTTTATCGGAACATCTCGAAGGCTGTTATCCCTGATATAGTACTCTTTCATTTTTCAAAACAAGCATTAGGAACATAATTGTATGTTTGTCAGTGAGATTCAGAAAAGAGGACAGGGCATTAAAGTGCAGCTAATATTGCACAGTTGTTAGTAGTACATTGATATATCGACATCTGGTATTGTTTTTTAAGTTGCTCAAGAAAATTTGTCATTATAATCATAATGTATCAGATTATAAGATTCAGAATGATCTCATCACATCTTACTCCCTAACTTCTTTCACTTTTTTTCTTTCTCTCTTCAACAGTTCCTCCCTCCATTCTGGGAGGTGGGGACATCCCCTCAGAGCGTAAGGTGGTGTTGACGGAGGGTCTGACTCTGGAGTGTGAAGCGGATGGCCACCCCACCCCTTCCCTGAGCTGGCTCAAGGATGGCGTTCCGGTCCGCTCCGGCGAGAAGCTCCAGATCCTGGACCAGGGCCGTCGGATCCAGATTCTCAATGCCAACCCCTCTGATGCCGGCCGCTACGTTTGCGTGGCAACCAGCGTCGCCGGGGAAACAGAAATGAAATATGACGTCAACGTTTTGGGTACAGGACCACACATTTTGTTAATAGTAGAGTCCACACGCATTAATGTGCACCCAGATTGTAAACATACGCAGCTAATCAGGAATGCCTGATATATTAAACACATCCACACTGTTTATAGGTCTTTCAGTGACTTATGACGGATTTGTCTTGATACGCCAGTCTGAAAATGAACGAGAGCCAAAGAACACACTTGCCAAGAAACAACTCATAAAAATAATAGATTCTAACATCCTGGCCATTTAGCAGCAGTTCAGTGCTAACCTTGGGGTTTGTGATTAGCCATAACTCTTGTGTTGGCTATCCCCAGACTTTATGAATCAGCACTGAGAACAATGCCAGATAATTTATAGAGCGAGTCGAAGATGTATGTGATGATATGTTGTGGCTGGTGGGGGTGATAATCTGTACATCTGGAGGCGATAAGCGCCAAACTAGCAGGTGATAATCTGTCAATCGCAAGGTGCTAATCGTTTGTACAGCCTTTTGTTTCTGAAGGATAGTGAGACTAAAGAGTGGATAACTGAGAAAGAGAAAAACCCAGAGTCTGTTTTGTATTCAGTTCCCCAAAAGATTGTCCCAAAGTGTATAAATTTAGTTAGTGAGCACAATGCATAGAACAAGTCTACATGCGCTAATGAAAAATCATTGTGAACATGTGTTTAAAGTATGAGAGCAAGCCTGTTAAAATGGAACGGACAACCTTAGCGTCTACACCCCATCCTCCCCAGCCTCACCCGCTCTCACCCTAGCATCTGGCTGACAGACCCCAGTGAGTCAGGCCAGAAGCGGTTAGCATTAGCACATCGAAGGGAGCAGAAGTACAATGCATTGCCAATGAGGTAATGACTGTCATTGGGCGAAATGAAATGTACAAAGCCAGGGCGAAGACAAAAGACAGGAAAAAAAGTCTTTGGGAAAAGCCGGAGAGAATCAGAGAGACGTGTATACATTGAAATTATGAGGCCAGCTGGAAGACCAGATGCTTCCGTGATGTTTTGCGAGCAAATGTTTGTCTGAGTGTTGTCTGATAGATGGTCTTTATGCATGTGTTTTTTCTTTAATCTGAATCCAAAACACATCTATTTAAAAGACCCAGACAGGCGAATGCATTCTCAGCTGATTTGCTTTGTGATGTGATGCAAAATATGTAATGAGGATATTTGTGTGGAATGCATGTATTAACAAGTTATAAGATGTTTATAAATGCTGTAATAGATGTTGATGATGTCATCTTGTGTCCTAGTGCCCCCAGAAATAGATGGAGCAGAGGAGAAAACTGATATGACGGTTGCCATCAACAACCTACTGGAACTGGAATGTGATGTTGCTGGAACACCTGCACCTGTTATTACGTGAGATACACACCACACCACACACACACGCACACACACACACACACACACACACACACACACACACACACACACACACACACACACACACACACACACATACTCAAATACCTCATGCACTTCATTAGTCACAGCAAGGGGTCATATTTGCACTGGAATATGCATGCTGACGATTCAGTGGCACACAACTTGATTAAATTCAGAAGTGCACATTTGTTTACAGTTGATTATAAACACCCATTCTCTCAGACTGGAAAGCAAAGTCATGACTATGCGCCTCTCCAGCTCTCACTTCTCCTGTTGTCTTTTTCCACCCCTTTCATCTCCCACTCTTTCTCTTTCTGTTCAATCTCTCTCTCTCTCTCTCTCTCTCTCTCTCTTGTCTCTCTCTCTCTCTCTCTCTCTCTCTCTCTCTCTCTCTCTCTCTTTAGTTGGCTGAAGGATGGCCAGCCTTTGAGGCAAGGGGACAGAGTGCGCATTGCTAGCGGTGGCCGGAGGCTGATCATCTCCCGTGCTCAGGTGTCAGACACAGCACGCTTCCAGTGTGTGGCCACCAATGAGGCCGGAGAGCAAGAGAGAGAGTTCAACGTGGCTGTGCACGGTAACAAATACAGACATTCTACACTGCCACAGTTATACTTATTCATGGTTATCATTATCAGCACTCTATCAAGACATTGGAAATGTGCATGAAATTGCATTCTAACTCTTGTCTGATTAATGTTCATTTTACGATATGGAAAATAATTCCTTAGTGACTAATTTTTTTATTATTATTTTTTTTAGTCACAGTAATTCCTTAGTGACTAATTATTACCCCATTAGATCATTAATATTCATCTTTGAAAAAAAAACAGTTATGATGGAAGGCTAGATGTTTAGTATCATGTAACTCTCATGAAGAAACTTCACTTAGACCTTGGACAATCAACATATGGCTACAATCAACACATCAATTAATTTATACCATCACATCTACCACTACATCTGAACAATACAATATTTGTGCTTTCATACTCTAAGTTTGCAAGCCAGTCTTTATCTTTTCTCTCCTTGCTTTCAAATGGAAGTTCCCTAATTCTAAGTGAAAGGTATGTATGTTTGCCTACAGCACAGGCTCAGATGCATCCATGGTAGCCAACAAGTCACAGTTTCAAGCAGTTATTTGATGTAACATGTCAGAGTTGCAGAGATTGTTTCATGATGATTGTGCTGATGTCTCTCTATCTCTCTATCAGTTCCTCCATCCATCCGCTCCACTGGCCCTGCTGAACGCTCTGTGGTCCTCCAGCGTCCCATAACCCTCCAGTGTGTGGCCAGTGGCATCCCTACTCCCAGCATCACCTGGCTCAAAGATGGCCGCCCTGTGGATACAACTCAGGAGTACCTGAAGGTACAGTAACGCAAGATCTGATATCACCAAGTATTTAAGCAGTCCAGGATCAACGTCAAACGTTTGCCCTGGATCAATGTACCTTAACCCTAACCCTAAACCTAACCCATTCATCCAGGGCAACAAGTTTGACATTGATCCCGGACTCTTAATTACTTGGTGATGTCAGATCTTCCTACAGTAACACACTCTAATGTAAAAACAGCTTCTCCCAGAACATATTCACTGGCTCTCTCCGTCAGCCATATACTACAGTTTTATGTTTTCACCCCCTTTCCTTGTATCTCACTCTGACAATCTGTCAGTCTTTCCATCTCTGTTTTATCCATCTATATGTTTTATCCATCACTTGTCATGTGATTGTTTCTAGCTGGAGTCAGGTGGCAAGACTCTTCACATCACCCAGGCCAGACTAGAGGATGCTGGGAAATACACGTGTGTAGCCACCAACGCTGCTGGAGAGGCCCAGCAACATATCCGACTCAACGTCCATGGTAACCCCATCACCTAGGAGTCAAAACACATTCATTTTTCTGTAACTACCTTGATGTTTTGATGTTGCTTATCAAGCCGTGACATGAACATGTAATCACATTCTTTTCCTGACTTATCTGCTTTACAGAACCTCCCAACATCCTATTCGATGAGGACTCTGTCAATCACACCGTTGTGGCGGGCTACCCAATTCAGCTGAAATGCAAGGTGACGGGAAGTCCACTGCCAGGTAAAAATCTCTCTCAAATTGCCACAAAGTCAGCCTTACTTTTTTTGACAGGCAGCTGGTCAACTGCTTATGAACTGAAGCTATTGAATTGTGTGTTGCCTCACTGATCTGACACATCCATGTTTTTTAAACCGTCAATGACACTGACCCATCCATGTTTCCACTTAACTCTTGATCATCGTACAAAATGATTTGGTCAAGTTATGAGAGGAGCTTTGTGTAGTTCAATGCACAGTAGACTTGCCAGCTGCCAGTTGGCGTCAATAAAATAAGGTTGCTGTGTTTTCACGTGACAGCTTGACGTCTCTTTGAGCAGAGGTCTGAAACTGTGACAGGACAGGAAATGTCATCATAAGCCAAGCCCTCCAAAGAGCCCTTGCTTCCTTCACTCTCATGTTGTCATTTTGGCTCAAACCTGAAGGCTGTTGTCTTGGATATCAGCTCAGTTTAAATGTAAAACATGCCCAGAGTGCAGTCTGTGTCTGAGACGCTTAGCGCTCAGCTCTCTCATTCTCTTCCCAAGTGGCAGCAGCGCCTGTGTGTAAGAAGAGCCTCTCAAGAGCTTCTCCACACACACACACACACACACACACACACACACACACACACACACACACACACACACACGAGAGAGAGAGAGAGAGAGAGTGAGACTGCTAGCAGACTGACAGGTTGGCAGATTTGGAGAGCAGAGATCAATCACTTCATCAGAGTTGGCCTCAAATCACCTCCCCCCTGACTCTGGAGCCTGGCGCTTCAGCCAAAGCCCCAGACAAAGAGAGAGTGAAGTGAGGAAGATGGAGAGAGGGAAAGAAAAGACACATTTTGATAGAGATGAATTATAGTGGTATGAGTCAAGCAAGAGACTGATATACAGAAAAAGGACATTTTAATAACACTGCGTCAAGACTCCGTGCCTTCCTCA
>JAODXP020000022.1:11043095-11048095 GCA_027497455.2 Sardinella longiceps | reverse complement strand
CATAGTGAAGGAGGGGACAGTGGAGGATGTGAAAGTCAAGGACAGACAGAACGTGACACTGGCCTGTGAGGTCACAGGTATGTCACATCATTACATTTTTTCCTGCTGTACTTTGCTTTTATTTTTGATCTGCACATAGAAATTCCTTTATGAAATGTGCTATAAAATAAACTTGCCTTCTGCACAACAATAGCATTAAGCTCCAGTCATTAAAACACATCAGTGATATACACATACTGGTATGTTGATGGCACAAATGCTCTGTGATCTGCTGTCACCCAGGTAACCCTGTGCCTGAGATCACATGGCTCAAGGATGGCTTGCCATTGGTCAATGACCGACGTCACCAGGTGATGTCACATGGCCGCTTTCTCCAAATCACAGCAGCCCAGGTGTCTGATACGGGCAGGTACACTTGCCTGGCAACCAACAGTGCAGGGGACCGCAGCCGACACTTCAATCTCAATGTGCTGGGTATGCGAATGAGAGAGTTGGTACTTTTGCAACTTTGCTGTATACTAGTATCTGACCATTTATTTCAATGTGTGTGTGAGGTTGTGTTTGTGTGTGTGTGTGTGTGTGTGTGTGTGTGTGTGTGTGTGTGTGTGTGTGTGTGTGTAGCCTATCTGAGTATGAATGTGTGAAATATTTCATCTGTGTTGCAGTAAATACATGAAAAAACATCTGTATGTAATAGGTTGTGCTAGTTATGACTGCAATAAGCTGTAGATTAACTTATGTGTGTGCTTGTGCGTTTTGTGTGTATGTGTGTGTGTGTGTGTGTGTGTGTGTGTGTGTGTGTGTGTGTGTGTGTGTGTGTGTGTGTTAGTATCTCCCACCATCCTGGGCTCTGGTCCTGAGGGCTCTGCAGAGGAGGTGACAGTGACCCTGAGCAGCCCCACATCACTGGTGTGTGAGGCTCAGTCTTACCCCCCCGCCATCATCACCTGGCTCAAGGACGGTGCCCCCTTCCAGTCAGGACGCAATGTGCGAGTACTTCCAGGTCAGGGGTCACATCATCCTGCTATTATATCAACCTGAACATTGTTATTGTTATGTACGGACTTACTATAAATAGTACTCACTTCAACACACCTCAATGGCACACAGTGTCAAATACCACAGTAAACGGGAGGCAGGTAAAAATGTACTCTAATAATGTGCTGTATGAGGTAAGCTTTTGATAATCAGTGCAATAAACATCATATCAATTTAGGTAATAATCAGATGCACTTGTTGGATACTCCTAGCCACCGGGAAATTAGGGAGGTAGTCAATTGATTTGTTCTACTGTCCTTGTTCTTGTGTCACAGTCAGTCAGTCAGACAGTCAATATCCCTGTTCTTTGAGGCTACCGAGTTATATCGATAGGGATCAGAGTAGCGGCGCTTGGTAAAGTGTAGCCCAAATATGTGAACTTACAGTTAACCTAACAGATGCGGGCATATGAAAACCCATATCAGTTTCGCTATTTGGTCTGTGTTGCACAAAATTTGGTCACTGTCATACCTATAAACAGCACTTAGCAATGTGAAACAACAGGGTTGTTTGATTTGCTCTGGATAATTTCTTTAAAGCGGAAGAATCTGTATGGTGTGTGCATGTTACAGGACTACGTAAATCAAGTAGCCTCCACCATGACCAATCCAACATATCAAAACATACAAATGAGGGTCTGTTTCTTGTGACATTAACTGCTAAGGGTTTGTCTCAATATCCACTGCATGATTCTGGTTCTTTTCAAAAAGAATATTATGTGAAAAGGAACTCATCATTCAGTGGCACACAAACAATACATTTACAGCATTTTTTATGTGACATTTCTTTCTTTTCTTTTTTTTTTTGAATGTACAAACGCCAGACAGATCTATTCAATTCTGCAGTCTCCAGATGATTTTTCCTTGTGTCCATGTCTTTGGGGTTGTTCATTGTTTTGACTGGATGCTGTGGGGTCCACTGGCCTGGAGTCAGTTGGGCCCTATGATCTGGCCTCTCGCTCTGCTGTCTGCAGTGCTGATAGACTGACTGGACCGGCTTCTGCTCCAGGCCTGTGATCAGTCAGTAATAGGCTTTAACGGCTTCCAGCGTTTCTTCCTTTAAGTCAATCCTCATGTCCCACCCACACACACACACACACACACACACACACACACACACACACACACACACACACATGTAGACACACTCTCGTGCACTGGCTAACGATGTAAGGGAGTGTTTATTAGAAGCATACTGCAGCCTGTTTGCTCCACTTGACGTCTAATCGACTGTGACTCTGTCTTGTTCTCGCTTTCTATCCCACACCCACACACATACATACTCTTTCCTCCTCTCTCTTTCTTTCTTTCTTTCTTTCATTCTTTCTTTCTCTCTCTCTCTCTCTCTCTCTCTCTCTCTCTCTCTCTCTCTCTCTCTCTCTCTCTCTCTCTCTCTCTCTCTCTCACACACACACACACACACAGGTGGGCGAACGCTGCAAATTCTAAGGGCCCAGGAGGAGGATGCGGGCAGGTACACGTGTGTGGCCACCAACGAGGCGGGAGAGACACTCAAGAACTACGAGGTCAAAGTTTACCGTGAGTGACAGAACAGCGCATCAGCACCACACATGGAAATAATTACAGCAACACTGCCACCTACTGTTCATTTGACGTCAGGAACCCACTTTTGGCTGCAATACTGTAATTCCTGCTGTCTGCCGTCCTATTATCAGCAGCAGGCCCATGTTTACAGTCTCTCTCACTGCTCTGCTGTGTGACATTAGACTTGATGATTGACGGATGTTACTGCGGCCGCTTGCGGTTTAATCAAAGGGCATTTAATTAGCGTTTGTAAAGAGGACGGACGGAGATTGAAAGAGTGTGTTCCTTGTGTTTGTCTCTGTCAGTGCCTCCGGTGATCAGTAAGAATGACGTGCCTGGTGAGGGTCTGGCACCGAAGGAGGTGAAGATCAAAGTGAACAACACACTGACTCTGGAGTGTGAGGCCCAGGCTATCCCCACCCCCACGCTGCTCTGGTTTAAGGACGGGCAGGTGAGATGCACACACACACACACACACACACACACACACACACACACACACACTGTACACACAGGCATACAATATATACAGTCATCAGTCTTGAATGACTGCCAGATTGCTCTCTGTAAAAGCAGTGACAGACCCTTCCACTCTGCATGTAGGCATGGTTGGATGCTGGTCTTTCTGTGGGTCTTGGTGGCCCTTGCTGTTAGCCTGACAAACCAGACTGGCAACGAAAGGGTAGAAAGCGACTCCATCCAATGGGGTTCAATCTTTCAATCTGCCTCTGCTCGCAACAGGATAGCGCTATGACTAGAGCCATAAAAACGCTTCCTATGGCTCTGGCTTCGACCTATAAGAGCAACGAACAAGCAAACGAACCCAACAGTTCTCTACACACATAGAGCCTTGTGATTGGTCCCCCACCACTGAGGGCTTAGGCACCGAGATTCCCTATGGCTCATTGCTAGACATATTAGCTGAGCAAAACTATTTGCTACCACTAGGATATGTCTAGATTTCTAAGATACCCGCCTGTAATACTTGCTTTCAAGATGATCTTTCTGGATACATGCGAGCAATTCACACAGCCTCTCCTCTCTCTTTTCTCTCTCTCTCCTTCTCTCTCTTTCTCTCTCTCTCTCTAGCTGCTGAGGAGTGATGACCATGTCAGCATCTCTGCTAACGGGCGGGTGGTGCGCATCCAGGAGGCACAGGTGTCGGACACGGGCCGCTACACCTGCGTGGCCTCCAACCTGGCCGGCGAGGACGAGAAGGACTTTGATGTAAATATACAAGGTGAAGCGGGTTCCTCCATGACCCTAGCTATGGTACAGTACGCTCATGCCATGTGCTATGCGACCTCCCTCTTGACCTTTGACCTTTGGGCCAAGTCACAGCAGGACAACCCAGAGGTTTAGGAGTGGGGTGGTCTCTTATTAGCAGAGGGCTCCATCTAGTGGCTACTTGTAGTAATAGCTATAAAAGTAGAACTTGTTTTTTTCCTCTCAACTCAGACGTGGATATCATTTCACAAATAGTGCAAATGGATACAGACATGGCCCCCACACACATTCACACACACTGTCCTCTCTAATCTCTGTTTTGACTCTAAGGGATCTAAGAGTCATACATCATTTGTGTTTAGACTCGAAAGCCACTCAACCCACGCATGTGTTTTATTAAAGACGTGTGTCTGTTTCTCTTCAGTTGGAAACTATGTGGTTGGGCAAAGTAGATCTGGACCTAATTCGTTTTTGCTGACATACAACTCTCTTCCTCGCTGTCAATGTCTCTCTCTCTCTCTCTCTCTCTCTCTCTCTCTCTCTCTCTCTCTCTCTCTCTCTCTCTCTCTCTCTCTCTCTCTCTCTCTCTCTCTCTCTCTCTCTCTCTCTCTCTCTCTCTCTCTCTCTCTCTCTAGTGCCCCCTACTTTCAACGGAGGAAACGGGGGTGCGGGTGGTGCTGGTGTGGATGTGAAGGATGTGATCCTCAATAATCCCATCTCTCTGTACTGTGAGACCAACGCTGTTCCTCCACCCACACTCACCTGGTACCGCGACGGACAACCACTCACCTCCAACGACAAAGTACTTATTCTGCCTGGTAAGAGAGACAGAGGAAAAAAAGAGAGGAAAGAGAGATCGAGAGTGTGTATGTAGTACTATGTCTCTGTATTGTGTGTGTGTGTGTGTGTGTGTGTGTGTGACTGTGTATGTAGTACTATGTACTGTCTTGTAGTGTATTTGTGTGTATGTGTGTGTGTGTGTGTGTACTGTGTGTTTAGTACTGTGTGTTTGTATTGTGTGTGTGTGTGTGTATGTGTGTGTGTGTGTGTGTGTGTGTGTGTGTGTGTGTGCGTGTACTGTGTATGTAGTACTATGTACTGTCTTTGTACATGTATTGTATTTGTGTGTATGTGTCTGTGTGTACTGTGTAGTACTGTGTGTTTGTATTGTGTGTGTGTGTGTGTGTGTGT
>JAODXP020000022.1:11028095-11038095 GCA_027497455.2 Sardinella longiceps | reverse complement strand
GAGTTCAAAAGTCACTAGCGGTGACCTCATCAGGAGAGGAAGAGAAGAGGTAGCAAATTAACGAGTGCTTGAACATGGAAAGATATTTAAGTCATTGGCTATGGATTTATTGATTTATTTCTCGTGTTATAAGTGTCAACTGTTATTTTCAACATGGTCCTTGATAAGCTTGTTTGGCTAAGCTTACTGCATGTATCTGATAACAGAATAATGAATTTGAATTTGTTTATATGTGTTACTATGCTATCATGCATTTAGTTAGTTTCAGTCAATTCAGTCATTATCAGTGTGTGTATGTTTATTTGTGTGTTGATGTGTGGGCATGTGTACTCTTCAGCATTGCTCGTGCTCAGGTGTCAGATGGAGGAAGCTACACCTGTGTGGCATCCAACAGGGCAGGTGTAGACAACAAACACTTCAACCTGCAAGTGTACGGTGAGTAGATCTCATTCAGTGTGCTGCAGCGTAGGCTGAATTTGTAGACTGGCAGCTAATGCTAGCAGATTTGACACTACCATGACCTCATTAGTTAGTATTGGCTGCATGGTCTACCTTACATGAATTTCTGTCATTCCGATATCTACCAACAGTGCTTGGCAATGTGAAACAACAGGGCTACAGGGTAATCCCTGTAACCAGAGGAGTTGAACGGAGAAATATTCCATGACTTTGCATGAACCGTGATTCACCTTTTTCACCTGGTCGCCATGTTTTGAACGAAAACGAGCTCGGGTGGTAAAACTAGAGGAAGTGTCAAGTAAACGTAAATGTAATTCAATTCAATTTTATTTGTAGAGCGCTCGAAAACAGTGCATTGTCTCGCGGCGCTTTACAGGCATCGGGAAGCATGCTGGGGACACGGGGGCAACGCAAAATGCCTCGCGTTGTAATATAATAATTAATAATTTCTGACAGATCCGGACAGAAAACTAGTGTCCCCTTCCACTGGGTCGGTGAAATGTAGATAACTCCCTCTAACCAGAGAGGGTTTACACCGAGCCTGTTCTAGTGCCTCTGTGCTGTAAAGGTAATGTCCCTAACATTTTCTGTCCCTCCTCAGTCCCCCCTACCCTGGAGGGAGCTGGTAGTGTTGAGGACCTCACCGTGGTGGCAGGTAGCCAGGTGATCCTAGCGTGTGTGGCAGACGGAACGCCCCCACCCACTCTTAAGTGGCAGAGGGAGGGGTTGACGGTGAAGCCGGATGCCCATCTGAGCTTGCCCAATCAGGGCTCGACGCTGCACATTCGCAGTGCTAATGTCAGCCACACGGGGCGCTACACCTGCACAGCTGCCAACCAGGCAGGAGAGGCCAGCAGACACTACAACCTCAAAGTTCTAGGTGAGGTGCATACACACACACACACACACACACACACACACACACACACACACACACACACACACACACACATACACACACACACACACATCACTCACACACACACACATACACATATTCAAGCATCAAAAACATTTTTAGAAATCTTTTCACTGCATTGTGGCAGCAAAAATAACATTATATGTGGTAGATGCCAAGGTAAAATATTCAAAAGATTCAAAAAGACTATTTCTGAATCAGTTATGTTCTTTGCAAAATAATGTACAGATATGTACACTTAATACAGCTAGAAAAACTAGAAAAGCGCTCAAAGAGCGCAGACCTCCGCCAAGGCAATGTGGTCACAGACACAATATAAATTCCAGATCATGTTCTGGATCACCGATCGCCACCAAAATCGAATCAGATTTTGCTTGTCCTAATATACGCATCATGCTGAAAATTTCATCCAAACTCACGTTCAGTACTTTTCGAGTTATAACATAACCTCCTTGGCAGAAGATGTAAATAGTTGGCAGTGTAGCCTGTACCCATGTTGTTCAATGCCTGGATCTCTTCTCTCTCAGCCCCTCCTCAGATCCGGGGTGCAGGCGCCCCCACAGAGGTGTCGGTGGTGGTGAGCCGTGTGCTGGAGCTGCTGTGTGAGGCTGACGGGGTGCCCCCACCCACCATCACCTGGATGAAGGACGGCAGGCCGCTGCCCCAGACTGATGCTGTGCGCCTGCTCCAGGGAGGACAGATGCTCAGAGTGGCCTCGGCTCAGGTAGGGTTAAAACACACAAATGTGCACACACAGACACGCATGCATGCATGACACACTACACACACACACACACACACACACACACACACACACACACACACACACACACACACACACACACACAAACACACACAGACATGCACACATGTACACACGGTGTTGGCTTATCACCAAAAAAGACACATTTCTCTGGAATCCAGTGGTTTCAGGTGTCCTGTTCTTTACACACACTCTCACAGGTAGAGGACACTGGACGGTACACCTGTCTGGCCACCAGTCCTGCTGGAGATGATGACAAGGAGTTCCTGGTCAGAGTCCATGGTAAGTGTCAATGTTTGGATTATTTTTAGTTTAGTCCTACTACCATAAGAACAACAGTTCTTCCAGTGCACATAAATTGTATAGTTATTAGCCGTTGCAGTGACGGCGTTGTCAGTGATGAAAAATACAGTAATAGTGATGACCAGTGATGACTGTGATGAAAAATGGTCCATGGACCATGATGATGATGATGATGATGATGATACTGTGACAGTTCCACCAAACATTGCTGGAGAGAGCACTCCACAGAATGTGTCAGTGCTGCAGAACAGACAGGTGACACTAGAGTGCAAATCAGACGCTGTTCCTCCGCCAACACTCACCTGGCTCAAGGATGGTTTACCTCTGCAGGTAAACACACCACAGAAACACATGTTACACACTAGAAGTAACGATGCAGCACCTACCTTTACTGTAACTAGTTATACACAAGCTTAAGTACTTAAAGTGATAAAAAAGGTACCAGTCCACTGAATGTGTGTGTGTGTGTGTGTGTGTGTGTGTGTGTGTGTGTGTGTGTGTGTGTGTGTGTGTGTGTGTGTGTGTGTGTGTGTGTGTGTGTATGTGTGTAGGTTTCTCCACGTGTCCGCATTCTCTCTGGAGGTCGTTACCTGCAGATCAACAATGCAAACCTGCCTGATGCAGCTCAGTATACTTGTGTGGCCAGTAACGTGGCAGGAGAGACCAGACGCAACTTCAACCTTGCTGTAAATGGTCTGTATTTGTTTTTATTATTTGCCTAGAGTCAATATTACTGCAAATTATGATATATTTACTATCTATTTTATATTAGCAGATTACTGTATAGTTTGTGTGCATTCATTCTTCAGCTAGTCAAACTGTCTTTAATAATTAAATTAATAATTTAAAAATGTGTGTGTGTGTGTGTGTGTGTGTGTGTGTGTGTGTGTGTGTGTGTGTGTGTGTGTGTGTGTGTGTGTGTGTGTCTACAGTGGCCCCCACTATAAAGTCCGGCCCTGAGTCAGTATCTGTGCATGTGAACCAGCCTGTGCTGTTGGAGTGTGTGGTGAGCGGAGTTCCAACTCCACGCATCACCTGGAGAAAACATGGAGCCATCTTAGCAAACAACAACCCGAGGTACAGTACACACTCCATCTCACACACATGTCACACAGTGATTTTGAAATGCACTTTGAGTATTCTTGTTCTCAGCATTGCACAGGATCTCTATCATTAGCCTGAGATTTTGTTTTGTATTGATGGTTGCATCTGCTGGTGATGTTTCCTATATTTACATACTTTATTTTACACTCTATTTTACAGTATTTTACACTCCATTTTTTCTCTATTTTGCAGGTACACGTTTGGTGAAGATGGCTCACTCCGTATTAGCTCAGCTGTGGTGACCGACACGGGCCGCTACTTGTGTATGGCCACCAACCAGGCAGGCACCCAGCGAAGGAGAGTGGACCTACAGGTGTATGGTGAGACAGAGTTTGTGACGCATACATACATATCATGCTCTCACAGACATCTTACACATACCTGAATCAGTGAATGAATTTCAGCATTCACACAAATATAGTCAACACACACACACACACACACACACACACACACACACACACACACACATCAATATCTACAGTCTTAACTTTCCTATTGTGTCCATATTTGTTCTGCAGTTCCCCCCACTATTGCTCAGAATCCCCGCACTAACATCACAGTGACAGTGAACGTCCAGACGACTCTCTCCTGCGAGGCCACAGGCATCCCCAAACCCACCGTCTTATGGACCCGTAACGGCCGACCCCTTCACACTGACCACAACCAGAACATGTACAGGTGAGTCCAGTCCCACACACACACACATACACACTCACACTCTCGGTTGCACACACTGAATATTTATTCTCTTGGACGGACCTCTTGAATGGATTCCTGATGTATTTGATATTCCATAGGTTGTTGTCATCAGGGTCACTGGTTGTCATAGCACCTACGGTAGAGGACACAGGGCTCTATGAGTGTGTGGTGACCAATGAGGCTGGACAGGACAACAGAACCATCAACCTCACAGTCCAAGGTGAGTCTAAAAAGTCAGATATGTTTACAGTACCTACAAAATGCACACATGCACATAGTCTGGAAAGTGAAAATAAAAAATTGAGATTCTTTTGTCCTAAAAAAGAGGTTTTTTTTTTGTTTTTGTCATTATTTTTAGTCATAGTTCTCTGCTGCTGTTTGGTCTTATTTGTTTCCTCACCTTTTCTCCCTTTACCTATGTGTTTTTTCTGCAGTCCCTCCCTCCATTGCGGATGAGGCCACAGAGCTGGTGGTGAGCAGACTGTCCCCGGTGGTCATCGGTTGTACTGCGTCTGGGGTTCCTGAGCCCACTGTGCACTGGACCAAAGATGGTCTGCGTCTGCCCAGCAGTGGACAGGGCTACACCATCCTCCCCTCTGGTGAGCCTCACACACACACACACAATATGATATAAACACACACACAGTAAGGAAGAAGCTGTGAAGTCTGCTCATTTTTGAGATCTTTGTTACGTAAAGCAAAATAGGGTTGAAATCCTACATGCTCTCTCTCTCTCTCTCTCTCTCTCTCTCTCTCTCTCTCTCTCTCTCTCTCTCCTCTCTCTCTCTCTCTCTCTCTCTCTCTCTCTCTCTCTCTCTCTCTCTCTCTCTTTCTCAGGTCCTCTCCAGATCTCTTCAGCTGAGCTCAGCCACTCTGGCCGCTACACCTGTGTCGCCAGGAACGCAGCTGGCTCTGCCCATCGCCACGTCCACCTCAGTGTGCAGGGTAGGAAACCTGCCCCAGTAATAACGCTTCCAATCTCAATGATGCTTTACTGTAAGCTACGGTGTACCTCAGTCATATTGGAGCACACGATCATGTTACTAAATAAATACATTGAAAAATAAAAATACAAATGAATAAATCGATAGACAGATAAATCGATAGATAGAGAGATGGATAGATAGATAGATAGATAGATGGATAGATAGATGGATAGATAGATAGATAGATAGATAGATAGATAGATAGATAGATAGATAGATAGATAGATATGTAAATTATCAAACATACAGTAATATAAAGTAAGAATAAAAACTGAGGGTTTTTTGGCCTTCTAATTGAACAGTGAAATATAACTTAGGTCTGAAATAGAACTCAGCTGAGTGTAAAGTGTGGTGTCTATCCTGCTCCCAACCTATCAGAGCCCCCAGTCATCCAGATGCATCCCCCCTCGCTGGATGTCATCCTGAACAACCCCATCACCCTGCCCTGCAAGGCTGAGGGCACCCCACGCCCCACCATCAGCTGGCAGAAAGAGGGCATCAATATCCTCACTACAGGTGTGTGTATGGGTGTATGTATGTTTGCCATAGTGTGCAATATGTTGTCATACCAATGTGTGTGTCTGTGTGCGTGTGTGTGTGTGTGTGTGTGTGTGTGTGTGTGTGTGTGTTATAATTAGTGATTAGTGAACTATTAGTTAGTTATTATAAGTGAATATAGTAATGATGTCTGCTCTTCTCTGCTAGGTGGTGGCTTCTCTGTGCTGCCCAGTGGAGGACTGCAGATCTCTCGTGCTCGGGCAGAGGACACGGGTACATACATGTGTGTGGCACAGAACCCAGCTGGCACTGCCCTGGGCAAGACCAAACTCAGAGTGCAAGGTATGTATAGTAGTATTGACATACAGACACTGACAAATGCACACACACACACACACACACACACACACACACACACACACACACACACACACACACACACACACACACACACACACACACACACCAAACCCCCACATACACTCCTCACATCGTCTCTTTCTGTCCCCAGTTCCTCCTGTGATCAGCTCCGACAGCAAAAGCTACACAGTCGCCATGGACACAGCAGTGACGCTCCAGTGCCAGGTAGACGGGCACCCAGCCCCCACTGTCAGCTGGCACAGAGACGGGCAGCCGGTGGAGGAGTCGGTGCGGGTGAGAGTTCTCAGCTCCGGTGCCCTGCACATCGCCTTCGCCCAGCCAGGGGACACGGGCAAATACACCTGCAGCGCTGCCAACGTGGCGGGCACAGCCAGCCTCGACATGAGCCTCACCGTCCAGAGTGAGTCTGAGTAGGGAGAGGATTGTGACAGCATCTTTAAATGAATGATAAGCACGTCACATTGTGTGATTTATTTCATTTTTATTATTTTATTTTATTGATGAATTGACTACAGTAATTTCCGCATATAAGCACATTGTGTATAAGCCACAGACAGTGTTTTATGCAAGTTAAAAACAAACCATATTAACACCATATTAACTGCTCCCCTGTTTTAACCTCATGGTGGAAGAAATTTTGCAAAATCATTGTATAACCCACGGCTAATAGTCGGAAATTACAGTACTTCTAGTTTGAGGTGTTAGTGCAGTAGAGGTTGAATGTATTGAATAGTGCAGGTTTTACTGCCATCAAATGTTCTGCCTTACTGTGTTGTAAAGTACTCCTTACAGACATTGATTGAATGGAGTTATTGGTTACATAGAATAAACTGGTTACATTAATTAACACAGGCAGAAGTGTAAACAAAGTCACCTAACCTTCCTCTCCGCTCTCTTCTCTCCTCCACTTCCTCCTGTTTTCCCCTCTTCCTTCTGGCCTCAGTCCCTCCCTCCATCCGTGAGGAGGAGCGGGAGCAGTCAGTAGTGGAGCACACCTCGGTGCAGCTGCCGTGTGTGGTGGAAGGGGTGCCCCAGCCCAGCGTGATGTGGGAGAAGGATGGCGCCGCCCTAGGGGACAGCTCTGGGGAGTACACCATCCTTCCCTCTGGGGAGCTGGTCATTGACTCCGCTCTGGTAAGGCTCAGGCACCATCTCCAGTGCTAGTTTGAACTTGTGTTGTGGCGTAATATTGCTAATTGCCACAGGGGATCAAATCAGCTGTCACTAGAAAAAGCGCTCAGAGAGTGCGCCTGTGTGTGTGTGTGTGTGTGTGTGTGTGTGTGTGTGTGTGTGTGTGTGTGTGTGTGTGTGTGTGTGTGTTTGCAGACCAAGGCAATGTGGTCACATATGGTGTTCTGAATCACGATCACCACCAAAATTGAATCAGTTCTTAGTTGTCCCAATACACACGTTTCATTTCATCCATGTAGTAATTCTCGAGTTATGTTGTACACAGACAGACACACAGACAGACACACAGACAGACACACACACACACACACACACACACACACACACACACACACACACACACACAGCAGTGAAAACATAGCCTCCTTGGTGGAGGTAATTAACAACTAGTAGATGTGCACCAGGTGAATTTGTAGATGTGTAAAGCACACATGGTAGTTGTCAACAGCTTTGGCTCAGAATAACAGTAGGCTACAAAATGTCTGTAGGCTCAAAATGGATGACTAAGAGACTTTTACTGTCTGCATGTAATCGGAGATATTTTTTAATTTCTGATCAACTTTAAAATAATTTCCTATGTCACTGCAGCCAGATGATGCTGGGAGCTACACCTGCATCGCCACAAACTCTGTGGGCCAGGACAGCCAGACGGTCACCCTGTCGGTCCACACGCACCCTGAGTTCACTGAGCTGCTGGGAGATGTCTCGCTCAATAAGGGAGAGCGCCTCCTGCTGGCCTGTGGGGCCACCGCCATCCCCCCACCCAAAATCACCTGGACCTTCAACAACAACATTATCCCAGGTAAAAGTCTTAGACCAGCATTCTCTAAACTCAAAATAAACCAGCAAATAGTTTGCTAACAGTATATTACAAAAGCCCTGATTTTAAGGCCAATCAGTGTGTGTCATGACAAATGTCCTGCAACCCTGCTAGCATCACTAACACAAATGTCCTCAGAGTTAGAATGGTTCACAGTAGCAAGTGGTTCCAGTAAAATCTAATTTTGTGTGTGTGTGTGTGTGTGTGTGTGTGTGTGTGTGTGTGTGTGTGTGTGTGTGTGTGTGTGTGTGTGTGTGTGTGTTTGTCTCCAGCTCAATTTGACCATGTGAATGGGCACAGTGAGCTGGTGATTGAGCGAGTCAGTAAGGATGACTCTGGTACGTACTCCTGTGTGGCTGAGAACGCTGTGGGCTCCATCAAGTCTCTGGGCTTCGTCTATGTCAAAGGTAAAATATCCCTCTACTCTCATTGGTCCAAATGCCATTTCATCACTTAAATTCCGTAACCTTCAATTTGGGGTTAAATCCAGATTAGCACATCAATAAAATCTGGATCAGACTGATCATGAATCATAATAAATCCCTCAGATATTAACTATGACATCATGATCTGTCTGGCTCTGTGTGACCTTTGACCTTTGCAAACCATCCCCCCTTTTTCAGAGCCACCCATCATAGACGGTGACATCCACTCCAACCGCATCGAGCCGCTGGGCGGAAACGCCATCCTGAACTGCGAGGTGCGGGGCGACCCATTGCCCACCATCCAGTGGAGCAAGAAGGGCGTCAACATCCCCATTAGCAACCGCATCCGCCAGCTGCACAACGGATCCCTGGCCATCTATGGCACTGTGGTAAAGCCCCATACAATCATACACAACACAAGTGCTACTCCAGTGGAACATTACAGCAGACTGTTTCACGCAGATTAGCCCAGTCCAGTAGGACTGGTAACAGCATCATATATGACACATCTGAAAAAAACTAAATAAATGTTGGAACCTGACATTTAATGCCAATGCCAATTCAAACATTGAATTCTTTATGAATACGGAATTGCTGTATTTAGTGTCTGTGTGTGTGTGTGTGTGTGTGTGTGTGTGTGTGTGTGTGTGTGTGTGTGTGTGTGTGTGTGTCCTTGTGTGTTGTCAGAGTGAGGATGCTGGCAGCTACATGTGTGTGGCCACCAATGACGCAGGAGTCGTGGAGAGGAGTGTGACGCTCACCCTGCAGAGTAAGAATAGTTAAACACACACCTCTGACTGGCATCAACTCTTTTGCAATTTAGTTTTTCCTCAGGAAAAGTTTTTCTCATTGCCTCAGCCCTTTTTCCTTCTGTTCTCTTTTTTAAGCATCCATTTTAACCCCTCTTCTCTTCTCTTCTCTTCTCTTCTCTTCTCTTCTTTCTCTTCTCCCTTTTTTATTAATTCCCTCTTTTCTTCCTTCTTTTTATCTCTTCTTCTCCTTTTTTATCCACCCTCACTTTTCTTCTCTTCTCCTCTTCTCTTTTCTTCTCTTTTCTTCTCTTCTCTTTTCTCTTTTCACTCATCTTTTAAACTTTCTAATTCCTTCATTTTTATCCTATTTATCCTTCCAACTCCAATCTTCATGTTCCTTTTCTCCTTCTCTCTCAGGCGCTCCCACTATAACATTAGAGCCAGTGGAGACAGTGGTGGATGCTGGCAGTACAGTGATGCTCAACTGCCAAGCGTCTGGGGAGCCAACGCCAGTCATCCAGTGGTCCCGCCTCGGCAGGCCCCTCCTAGCCAATCAGCGCTTCACACAGCTCACCAATGGCTCGCTGCGATTGGCCAGTGCACAGAAGGAGGACACTGCTGAGTATGAATGTGTGGCGCGCAACCTCATGGGCTCTGTATTGGTCAGGGTGCCCCTGACTGTACGGGGTGAGTGTAT
>JAODXP020000022.1:10990595-11023095 GCA_027497455.2 Sardinella longiceps | reverse complement strand
CTCATGATTAGGCCAGTGATGAATAATTGTTACAGTGATTAATTTGTAGACCATTACTGATTTAATTTCACATTGATTTTTGCAGGTGACCGCAGTAACCAGTGTCCCAGTGGTTTCCGTCTGGACCCCACGGGTCCGTACTGCTCAGGTATGTCAAAGCCAGATAACTCATCAAGTCAAAGTATCACCGTGTCCTAAATGAAAGCGACTGTCGGCTTGTCATGTATCATTGACTGTTCACTGTCTACATAGAGTTTGTTAAGTATGACGTTCTATTCTATTAGATTCTCCATTCAATCTTGCTGAGCAACGCCACTTGCACAACTAAAATAGAAATGAACAGAGGGACTAAATTATTTTTAAAAAGTTGCATAGCAATGCGACTAGTCACGTTGCATTGGATAACATTCACTTGGGACATTGTAATAGAAAACAAAGTGATGGAACTCTTTTTGACGCAAACATGCAGGCGCATCGCGTTCAGTTAGGACAGTGTTTCTCAAACTGTGGGCGGGCCCCACTAGTGGGGCGCAGACACATGACAGGTGGGCGCGAGACATCTCTTTACGATTGAACAACAGTTGCTCCATGCCCTCCGAATTCACAGCTATTTGTCAGACATGCTCATATGGTAGTAAATTCAGCTTTCCAATGCTGTTATTGCTAATTACTGTGATGAGGGTTCGAGAAAATTTGCCTTAGAATTAGTAACATGAAAATTCTAACACTGACAAAAATCCTGCACTTGCTAAGTATTCCTTGCCGAGATACATGTATTGTGCGCAAATTGACCCTTCCAGGTGGGGCGTGAAAATCTCTGCCTTCCAAAGTGGGGAATGACAGAAAAAGTTTGAGAACCACTGAGTTAGGACACGGTATGTGTTCTATCAAGCTGTAACAAATGCCTCTGAGAGACTTGTTGACATAATTCATCTTTATTTTCTTTTTTTGTGCCTGTGTGTGTGTGTGTGTGTGTGTGTGTGTGTGTGTGTGTGTGTGTGCACGTGCGTGATGAAGATGAGAATGAGTGTGCGGAAGGTAACCCCTGTTCTCACACGTGTCACAACGCCATCGGCACATACTACTGTTCCTGCCCCCGAGGGCTCACCATATCAGCTGATGGAAGGACATGCCAGGGTATGAGCTCACTATCTCACACTATCATTCAGCACACACACACACACACACACACACACACACACACACATGCACACATGCACCACTACACTGCACATAAGATTTATCTTTGATTGGTGGTTTCCTTTTCCCTAACATACACACACATGCACATGTGTATATTCAAATTGAAACATTGACCTCAATCTCATGGTGTTACCTATGCAGATATAGATGAGTGTGCTCTGGGAGGCCACATGTGCCACAGTGGGCAGGACTGTGAGAACACTATTGGCTCCTACCGCTGTGTGATGCGCTGTGGCCGAGGCTTCAGAAGGACCGCAGACGGACTCAGCTGCCAAGGTCATTCTTCTTGTTCTCCCTTATCTCACTAATATGGCTATGGTGGAGGACGTGATTTATTGTCAATGATTTATTTAATCTTTGGCAATGGATTGTAAGATTTGTTTTTTTGTTTTGTACTTTTGTTTTCTTCATGCTTTTTATTACCTTCTTTTGTACTGTAGATGTGAATGAGTGTCAGGAGTCGAACCCATGCCACCAGCACTGTCTGAACACCATCGGCAGTTTCCGCTGTGCGTGTGAGCCAGGCTACCAGCTCAGAAACCGTCGCTGCATAGGTTGGTACAGTCTCTTAGGCTTTATGTAACATTAAAACATCTCTCTCACCATTACGTAAAAACCAACATACAGTACCAGTTCCATATCACACACAGCCTACACCAAAGTTTCAATCTCTTCCTGGGGACTGCTTTTTTAGTTTTTTGGTTGTGTTGTTTATTTGAAAACGCTCCAGCTGTGTCTGTAGCAGTTGCTGAAAATGAGTGTATTTAGGTCACGGTTCTGCAGGCCCCCGGTTCTAGACTAATGTTGGCTCCATCTGTCCCCAGACATCAACGAATGCCGACAGCGGGTGTGCCGGTCCGACCAGCAGTGTAAGAACACGCGTGGCGGGTACACCTGCATCGACCTGTGCCCGTCGGGCATGACGAAGGGTGGCAACGGCACGTGTGTAGGTGAGGGCTTGGAGGCATGCGTCTCAAACTAGGTCAAAAGCAAGTCAAACTTACTGTAAAGGGAGCATAATTTACCCACACTGTAATTTGTTGGAGCATCAGTGAACTGCAGGCACGAATGCCAGAGTATCAGAGATGCCAATAATTTGTATGTACTTTACAATAAACTATGTTTATATAACTATAGTACACAGTATACAGTATGTACCGTACTACTGCATTGTTCAGTATGCAGGTTATATTACAGTCTATATATGTACTGTATTTAAACTATAGCTTTATATAACCATATACTGTAGGTTCACTTATATCTTAATAACTGAAAACATCAAAAGTTCAATAAATTGTATAAAATATTGTTCATTTTGAAGGGACTCATTTGAGTGAAAGCATTTAATTGAATGCACTCACATCCCTGTATCTTCTGCTGTATAAGGTGGTGGTATTTCATCATCTGTGTTTTTCTGTGTGGTCTTAGATGTGGATGAGTGCAGAGATGGCACGCACCAGTGCAGGTACAACCAGGTGTGTGAGAACACACGCGGCAGCTACCACTGCACCTGCCCACGGGGGTACCGCTCCCAGGGCGTGGGCCGACCCTGTCTGGGTATGTACACACACACACACACACACACACACACACACACACACACACACACACACACACACACACACACACACACACACACACACACACACACTCTCTCTCTCTCACACACACACACACACACACACATAGACTCATGTGTACACATTTACAATCATACAGGTACGGTATACATTCATACCTGATTTCCCTCAAACACACACACACACACACACACAAACACACACACACACACACACACACACACACACACACACACACACACACACACACACACACACACAAGCTCATGCTTGTGCACGTCCATTCACTGTAAGTGCATACCAGTGCAGACCAGAGAGTTCACTCACAAGCATGCGCTACATGCACTGACAAGCATCTCTACAGACGTGTCAACTGAAGGTCACACACACACACACACACACACACACACACACACACACACACACACACACACACACACACACACACACACACACACACACAGCCTCATTCCACAGGCTGCAAGGCTGCTGCTTCTGCTATTGGCCATTCTGCTCTCACCCATTCATTTTTCCCATCTCATTTTCTCCCAGTCCTCCACCCCTCTCTCTGCCAGTAATCTATGCTCTGTTGAATCAATAACAGCAGCAGTGCTGAGAATAACATTTTTAATCTCAGTCTCACTCTCTCTACATCATCACTCGCTAGCTACCCTCACTGCTTGGCTCACACCCCAACACTGCTGCTTCGCTTCTAAGCTCGACAAAACACTCCTAAACGATCAAGATGTTTAAGTAGCTGTCAAACATTTTGTAGGCAGGAAAGATCCATCAAAATGGTTTAATGCAGTTGTGAAAGATTTGAAAGGTCAATTTAGAATGTTCCGGTAGTTGTAAGATCCATCAAAATGGTAAAATAGTTGGAAAAGATTTGTGAGGAAAATGTATCAAAATAGTGTAGTGCTGTATTTTAATGTTAAGGTTAGGAGAGATCAATCAAAATGGTAATGGTATGTTTGTAGTCACGGGAATACTGAGTAGATTTTTGTCTGTCATCACAACAAAGCAACCCTCTCCCCACCTCTCTGCCCCTGTCTCTGTCTGTCTGTATGTAATTCACTGTCCTCTCCTTCTGTCCTTTATACAGTCTGTGACCTTTGGCTTTGACCTTTGACACTTGACCTTTTGCATTGATTTCTGGCACTGTCTGCTTTTCTAATGGCATTCACGGTCACAGTTGGACCTGTTGAAGTCCACTTGAAGCCTCTGACCCATCTAACGCCATTAATTCTTCCATTAACTACATATTCTTGGTAGAGTCATGTTGCCGTTTGGCATTGTTTGAGTGTAAGTGTACTCCAATGCTCATTCAGATTCACAATTAATCTGGTTCATCTGATCCATCCATGATCCATATTTTTGCCATGCATTTCATGTTTTTTTTCCTGCTGTGAAGTGAAGTTGGGGCGTTTCACTGATACCCCTTTTTGTCCTTCACCCCCTTGCTGTCTCTCTCCCTCTCTTGTCTTTTTCTCTTCTGTCTTGTGCTCTGTCATCCCTTCTTTCTCTTTACTCTTGCCAATATTACCTTTTCTTTGTCTTTCATTCTTTTCAACTCTCCTTCCCCCTCTATCCTTCTCACCTCACTAAACTATATCGCCCCCTGGTGGCTGCGTTGTGGTGGCAGACATTAACGAGTGCGAGGCTGTACCCTCTCCGTGCGCCCACCGCTGTGTCAACAGCCCTGGCAGCTTCGTCTGTGTTTGCCCTCCCGGCCAGCACCTCCTGGGCGACGGCAAGTCGTGTGCCGGACTGGAGCGCCTGCCACCCAGCTACCAGAGCCTCACCTACGGCTACCAGGGTTGGCAGGGCACCAGCGGTCGTCGCTACCACAGCATGGCGGCACAAAGTTTCGACTCCTACCCGCGCCTGGCGACACCCTCGCGAACGCGCAGGCACGCTGTGCTTCCCCACCTCCTCCGCTTGCACCCACACCCCCACACCTGTCCCCCAGGGTTCAGGTTAGGGGCTGGCCGCTGCCTAGGTAATTATGGGTGAGGATGGGGGGTAGGGTGGGGCGGTTGTGAGGGTGAAGAGCTGAGAAGAGAGGTGAGACTTGCATAACTCTTGTAGGAGTAATGAGGATGCGTGCAAGTCTGAAAGCAATTATTGTTTTGCATAAGGTCTCAGGTGTGTGACAGCAACAACAGAGTAGCATGCAACAGAGTAGGCCATATACAGATGTACTGTACAGGTAAAGGTGTGTGTGCTGATTATAAATGTGTGTGAGTGCATTAAGACGTGAGTATGTGTGTGTATGTGTGTGTGTGCATCTGCTTTTGCAGACATCAACGAGTGTGAGCAGCGGGACACGTGCCAGCACGAGTGTGTGAACACACCTGGCAGTCACAAGTGTCTCTGCCCATCTGGATACCGCCTCATGACCAATGGCAAGACCTGCCAGGGTAAGAACACACCGGAATCCACACAATATATATACATCATCAATATATGCATGTATTTCAGTTTCAATGATGCATAATGTCATTGAATGCCTTGGAAAACATCTGCTTCAGGGTTTGCCTAGGAATACCAAAATGCTGGTGTAAAGTCATTGTTGTCTGTCCACAGACATAGACGAGTGTCAGGAGCAGAACATCCAGTGTGGAGCCAACAGGATGTGCTTCAACATGAGGGGCAGCTATCAGTGCATCGACACACCCTGCCCACCCAACTACCAGAGAGACGGTGCAACAGGGTAGGCCTATGACACTAACACAAGCTCCATCATAGAGTCCAATATACCATCCAATCCACACTTCATCAAACCACTTCATCAAGCCACACTACATCAAGCCAGGCATTGATGGGGGCCCTAGAGAATTTTAATACTGTAATCAATGTCTGATGGGGTCCAGAATTATTAGGGCATTCCCTGTCATTGTAGTAAACTTGTACTATTGTGCTGATTATTTTTTACATGCATATTTGTTAGTATAAACAAACAGACATCACCTCTGTGGCAAATTGTTTGGTGAATTAAACAGCACCCTGGTGTCATCATCAACCCTCTATTTTGTTTTCTTTGCTCCATAGTTTCTGCTTGAAGAACTGCCCACCCAATGACCTGGAGTGTGCGCTGAGTCCCTATGCACTCGAGTACAAGCTTTTGTCTCTGCCCTTTGGTATCGCTGCCAACCAGGACCTGATCCGGCTAGTGGCATACACACAAGAGGGCGTAGTACACCCTCGCACCACTTTCCAGGCACTGGAGGATCAGGACGAGGAGATGCCGTTTGCGCTGCGAGACGAAGGCCTGAAGGGGGTGCTGTTCACCACACGGCCTCTGCGCCAGCCGCACACCTACCGCATGAAGGTGCGGGCGCTCTCCTACGGTACCGACGGTAACATCGACTACCATACCACGTTCATCGTCTACATCGCCGTGTCCGCCTATCCCTACTAAAGAAGCACTTTAAAATGGCATAGGGGGAGAGCGAGAAAGATAAAGGAAAAGAGAGAAAAACGGATGTAGAATGGACACAGAGTAATGTCTCTTTCTCAGAAAGAGGTGAGATAGGATGAGTGCATTTTTTTTGTGAGTGGGTGTAAATGGTGTGCAAGTTGTGTGCGTGTGTTTGTGTGTCTCTGTGTGTGTGTATATGTGTGCATGTGTGATCATTTTGTCGGACATCCGCCACTTGAACAAATGTAAAAAGTTGAATCCAAAGATGCAACCACCTGTCTGAGAAACTGCCCACTGACCAGCTATGGGGCATGACTCCACATCGCCCTCTGGTTCCTTGGAGATTCCTTCCAAACTTCCTGTCGTCTGTCTGCACAAGGAGCTTCAAGTGATGACGGGTGGCGACAGAGCCAAACGATTAAAGTGGCCGACTTAGGCATGTTTCAAGTTGTAGGATGGAGATGGGAGACAAAAAAAATGCAACCAAAATGGCTACATCTACCTATTAACTTATTAATATGTGCTTGAAAATGGATGGGGATGAGGGTGGACAATTTTTTTCCCCATGTCAGTCTTGAGGGGGACATGCAGTAGCTGAATAAGAGATGGTGCTTGTGTAGGTGACGTGAAAACTTCAATGGGCTTGGGTTGTCCCTCCCCCCACCCATGCGGCACCCAACCTCAGGTAAGCATCCGAACCCCGTGTATAAATAGCCCCACCGCTTTCACTCATAATGTGTGTGTTGATGCTTCTCCTCAGATATCGCTATTACTTCAGTCCACTACTCCTACTGTCTTGCATACCGCCACAGACGCCAGTCAGTACCTAAGATGTATTCTATTTTGAATATTTGTATATAAGTGTTTTTATTCTGTAATATGATTCTATACTGTACCCTATTCATGTCTTTTTTTTGTAAAAAATGAAACAATAAATGTACAACACAAATGAATTATTGTTCACTTTCTTGTGAGTATAACATAATGATCAAGAAAAATGGTAATATTCAATATCAAACTCAACTCCAGGTGCATATTTATAAATCTTTTAATTTCACCACAAAAGCACAAACATAAAAAAGGAATATTACGTAAGGCAATCTTTACACCAGTTTGGTACATTGTGATTTGTTGGTTGTTTTGTTTTTTTCTTCCTCTGCATTTGGTCACATGATTATGACTGGGTGCAAGTGCATTGTGGAAAAGTTGCAGGAAAGTTTTAAAAAAAGAAAAGACAAGACATGATAGTCCTTTCCAAAACAACAAAAAAGTAAAAACAATGGCATTTAGACAGGTGGTCCCTAATCATGAGAGTATCCGACATGATTAAACACTGATACTCCTGGATCTGCAGTGAGAAAGACAGACAGACAGACATTTTTTTGAGTGGTATCCATTGCACAACTCGGTCATTTAAAGGCCCGAGAAAAGTGGATTAAGCCCACCCACTCACTCACTCACACAAACACACCGAAACGGTTAAATGCCCATCACCGCTCAAATTCCATTAGGTTACAGAGGGATTAGGGCGATGCACTCTAGACAGGATGTGATGTAGAGACACCTGGAATCTTTCAGGGCAGCAGCCAGCTGATTCAACAGCTGTGGCCCAGGCAACTCGAATAACTCAACTCTTTAAAAGAAAAGTAATACAAACTAATACTAACACTAAAATTTGATCTTAATTTGTTATGGTTTTTTTGTTGTTGTTGTTTTGTGTGCATGCAGGTGAATGCTGTGTATTAAGATTGATGTCTGGGAGATCATGAGTTCTAAGCAAGCTAGCTAATGCACCTATTGCATGATGGGAGCCGGGATTAAGCGCGGTGGTGAGAAGAGAGCACGCAGCATCGTGGGTATTAATCCTAATCCCAGAGAGCAGCTCATACACACTACCAACCGACTCCTACCCCTCCTGTCTCAAATTCTCAATCCCTAGCTAGCCAGTCTCCGTTTCACCCCCCTCCTCCCCAACCACAGACTGCGCACTTTGCCGCTCAATCCTATGGCAACCCAGCCCCCAGTGCTCCCCCCCCTCCTCCCCCCGTCTACAATCCCTTCTCTCCTGCTGAACTACAAAGGGATGCGCGATGTAAACTAATCTGTCTGAATCTTAGAAGCACCGCTTTGAGGGAAATTGTTGTTATTGTTGTAGCTGTACAGAAAGTGTAGCACTTCTGTTTCCAGAGGTCATGAAGAGCCGTTAGACTGGCAAGAGAGCAGATGAGTCCCATCTGCTAGCACAGAGACAAGACAACAGACCAAAACAAAGAGAGAGACAGAGACATAACAAACAGGCATGCCAGAGGTTTCCAAGACGACACGCCCACAGTGCTGTCAGTTAAGTGGACGACAAAATCCAAAACTGCTTTCATAAGACAGCAGAATCTGCAAGGGCTGTTGGTTTGTACAAAAACACTCACAAAGGTCTCACTAGGGGTGAGGTGAGGTGAGATGGGGGCGGGGGTGGGGTGGAGGGACATTGTAGTCCCAGATGTCTGACCAAGTCTCAAAGACATTTCCATCTGCTCGATCATGAGAGGTGACGTCTAGTCCTTACAGGTGCAGAGGGCCTCTTGGTGCACTGCCCTTGAAGTTTCCGATCCCTCCAGGACCGCACCACTTTGACTAGGGGGATGGGGGAGGAGAGGAGGCAGTGGGCATTTGAGGAAGCAGAGTCCAAAGTCCAACACCATCGCTTTGTTTAAAATATGGTGTAGTAATACAAAAAAAAAAAAAAAAAAACGCTAGGTGTGTTCTTAAGGTGACAAGCCAGGAGGCTTTCCTGAGAGAAGCGAAGCTAAAAACCTAACATAAGTGATGGCACTGCTGTATGTGTGAGTAAGTACAATACGTGTGTATGGGTGTAAGTAGAACACAGATGGCCCAGAAGCTCAATGAAGTGTATGTGTGTGTGTGTGTGTGTGTGTGTGTGTGTGTGTGTGTGTGTGTGTGTGTGTGTGTGTGTGTGCACGCGCGCGCGCGAGTGTGTTCATGAAAGGTCTGTTAAATAGCTTGGAAACTAAAGAGAGAAAAACTAAGATATGAGGAGGGCATTTCATCACAGGACCCTGTATTAAAGTACCAGCTCTTACTCCTGTGTGTATACCTGCATGTTTGTGACTGTGTTCTGAGAGTGTGTGTGTGTGTGTGTGTGTGTGTGTGTGTGTGTGTGTGTGTGAGAGAAAGAGAGTGTATGGGAGGGGGTAGGGGGTGGGGTGTCTGGCTGAGAGTTTCCCGCCAGCTAGTTAAACGGTCTTCCTGGCAGTCAGTACCCTCACTATGCAGCCAACCCCTCCTGCCGATAAAGCCTGAGAGAGGGAAGAAACGGAGAGAGACAAATCAGGACATTTTTACTCAGATGTCAGTCTAAATGCAACATCCTACCACTACTACTATAATAGTAGTAATAACAGAAATAATATACCTTTATAACTTGTATAAAGATGTAGCATAACTAAATATCCATGTTTAGTTTTGTCTTTGAAGTTGATGTTCTATGAACATTCTATATGATTCATTAATCCAGATCCCATTTTGAGGGGTCAAAGGTCAAGCACTACTCACTCACCTTCTCATGCCACTGCAGCAAGACAGCGCTGCTGTTCTCCGAGGGCCGCTCGAAACCCTTGTAGATGTACTTCATGAGCAAGTCCACCGAACTCTTGTCCAGGGACTGCACTGCCTTCTCGATGTCGCTGCTCTTAAAGGAACTAAGTACCTTTAGTACCAAGCCCTCAGCACGGTCCTGTAGCACAACACAACCATGTCAAACACAACTTTATACACAACTCAAGGTAGGATTACACAAGACAAAAATATAACAATAGCTTAAATTAATGTTCTAATGCATTCAGGATGTATTTAGCCACAATAAACTCAGTCTCTCTCTCTCACACACACACACACGTTCATGCAGATACACTGACACAGACAGACAGACACACATAAATACGCACGTCGCACAGACTGTCACAGAAACCTCATGAAAGTCCACAGTTAATGTAATGAAAGAGGAAATAAACCCTAGATCAACGCTTCCATTCCAATCATTATTTTGGGAATTACTCGATCAAAAGCAAGACAGCAGCAGGAAATGTCTGAAGCTTTCAAGTGAAACAAGAGATGGCTGATGAACAGTTAAGTATCTTTGGCGAAACCTAGCCAAGTTCAAAGGAAGAGCACATCTGCCTTTCAACAGAGCACTATTTATAAAGGCTTTCTACACTAGCTTCCTCTGTTAGATCACGTGTCATACAGTCTTTGCCGCAACACTGTTTGCTCTGTGGCTTTTTTTTTTTTTTTTTTTAATTCTGAAAGACCAAATTCCAAAAGAAACTTCACGTGAGTACAGCACATTTTCTATAAAAACAGTAGTAAGGCAAAACTGTGAATTAATTAAAGGAAATAATCCTTCAGCATTTAAAGACTACCCGATTCATGTAGGCCTACAAAGGGCTGAACTCACCTTGACATTCTGGTTCTTTGTGTTGATAGGTGGGTTCTTAAGGACAGCTTGCAGGGCACCCATCAGGTTTCCCGTAAATATGAAGTTCAGGAAAAAAGATTTTGGCAAGAGGCAATAGGTACAGTACACACCACATTTTGACTTCACAAATCCCTCAGGACACTGCTTACTGTATAAAACACACTTGTGTTCTTGCATCCACAGGGTGGCTGGTATCATAAGGCACTACAGCAAGTATCTGATGAATTCAGGTTGTGCGGGTCATTCAGATGACAAATAAATGTACACATAACCTCACATCTGAAAGGTGCCGAACCTGAGAAAACAGAACAGCTTACTAGCACACCTGGATTTCTTGAGAAACACCCTATAGGACCTAGCCTGGGAGTTCCCATGCTCCTTTACGCACTCAATATCTTTTCACTCTGTGAAATCACCATGGTCATGTGTTGACCATGGCCGATTTTCTCACCAGTTTTTGGTATCCAATCACAGAACAAAAAGGGACTAGAATGGCCCTCGATTGCATTTTACGTCACATGGTGGCTCTGGTATTGGCTCTGAACTATGTACAGACGCTATGATAAACATTCGTAGCGCCCAATAATCGGCTTTGGACAATCGTAAACGGTGCTTCCGCTACAAGAAAAGCAATAGGTGGGTCTCCAGACTAAATATCACTTGTGATTTTAGTTTGACGATTGCCAGGCTATATAGCCTAGGACCAGCCATACTGGTAACCTCAAGCTTCTGCATACTTGGCTTTTTACTAAGGCGACCTTTGAGATGAAAACTGTGGACATTTCCCTAAATTTTCATTGGGAACCAGGGATATTCCCATTTCTACAGTCAATGACATTACAAAAAAATGTTGTTTTCGCTTTAAATTTCGGGAACAAGTTTTCTTTTTCTTTCTTTTTTTTTTTTGGTATATTAGCCTACCAGGAATAGACCACTACTGGTGCTGACCCCCAGAAATAGGGGTCATCTGGTCACCCTACGTTTTAAACCATCAGGGCAGACACCAAATACACAGAGTGACATATAATACTACCTTCTCAGACAAGATTTAGGCTACCATCAACACCTGGGCTTCAGGAGAGGTTTGCTAGGATTAGCACAAGACCAACAAAAATATCAAACCTAGTCAGTAGTTGCAGAAAATAGTCCCAAACCAAAAGAAAATAATTTCAAGATGTCTTCATGGGGGCCTACACTGGTCTACATGAAACAGGAAGTACCTCGAGTCACATACCGACATATATGGACAGAAAAATGTACTTCCTCATAGTGATGCTATTGTGGGTGCTACACTGAATCAGCTACCTGCAGACAGGAACATTTCTATAAGAGGCCTTATATCACCATGCAACATCGTTTAATGTTAAAGCAAATCATTATGCATTTCTTTCCCATAAAGAATAACGTTAGAGGTAAGGACCACAAAGGTGGGCTAGGAAAGGCTACAAGGAATGCAATTTAAGACAAGTCTGGGCAGATGAAGTTGCACCAAAACGTCTCGGTTTAGCTACACGTAAACTCCCCCTCCTCCCTCTATAGTAGGTCGAGAGAAATCATCTAACGTTACTCTCCAATAACACCAAATACTATCATGGCTTTTTTCTTCGCAATTCGTTAAGTTTAGGGATGTGAGAATACTTTATGTAAAGACTATGCACAGTCGCCATCCTGTGCTGCTACACTGCTTCGGAACACGTCATACTGCAAGGAGACAGACTTGACATCAGTGTAGCCAATTAAATATTCTGAGCACTTTGCAATTTTGCCACCATCAGTAATTCATCCAACACAGTTGGAGTGCTAAGCAGCTAGCTTCAGATCTTGTCCATTCATTTACATTTTCTAAACACGCAAGGCAAATAGACTAACAAGTCTTTACATGAAATCTGATGGACTAACGTTATCTAGTACAGACAGCAATCAAACTCAACTCTTGGTAACGTTATTTCCGTAAAATATGAACAATACAGGCATGTAAAGGGAGAAAAATCTCACTACTCCACCACACCCTACAGCTAAGTTAGCGTAAGAGCTAACGTTGGTCTAGACACATTCTGTCATAACAAAGTAAGTATCATGAATTACGTTGCATGCACACTATGAAAGCATCTGTAAGCATAAATAGATGCCGTGATATTACATCTAAATCTACGAAATGCATAAACATGTGGTCAAGAATTTGAAAGGATATTGCCTGATAAGCGAGTCAACTTCTGCCTCATCTGGACCGAGTTGATTCTCGCCCCCATCCTCTTCGTCTACAAACTTGTTCTCGTCGTATTCATCCACATCTACCTTCCTGAAACGATCGGACACAGTGTTCTTCGACATGACTGCGTGTTTTAAAACAACACACACAAAGCTGATTTTATTAACGATATCAAAGGCTATGAAAGGCTGTCGGGTGGCTCGATTCTTCTTCCTTCCTCTGTCAAAAAGCGAATCAGCATTCCAGCTACTTCCGCAAAGAGCGCCTCTAGCGGTGGTGGTGCAGCATTGTGTCGTGTAGACCTAATGAACTGTAGCAGGCCTGAGTTAGATAACCTATCAGAAAAAAATCATATTGATCACTGATTAGGCCACATAGCCTATGCCTATTATAGTATACTCATAGTTAGATAGATACTGGCAAACATACTTAGTTGCATGGGCAGGAGATGGAAAATCTGAAGATGAAGAATGAATATTGCCAGCAGATGGAGCAAGAGTCTAAGCTATAACTGTCCTGGAATTGTTTTTTTCAGTCCAAAAACTGCTCAGCTCTTAACTTTGCCCAACCCCCACAGGCTCAGTGCCTCACAAAGGAAATCCAGTAGTTTGCTGAAACGTTCAACTTATTTTCAGCAAGGCATCATATAGCAAACTTGCAACAATGACTTAGAAACACAAAATGTACAAAGTCAGACAATTTGGCCCAAACACTCTCTCTCTCTCTCTCTCTCTCTCTCTCTCTCTCTCTCTCTCTCTCTCTCTCTCTCTCTGTCTTTTCAACTGAAATGGTATACTGTGTTGTATTGGTATAATGTTATTTGTATAGGCTACTCTTACTCATGCACCAATTAGCAAACTAGACACTTGTCAATAATTTGTGTGCTTGATGTCGTTTACCTGATACACTAGTCAATTAGTCCTAGCTTACACACACACACACACACACACACACACACACACACACACACACACACACACACACACACACACACACACACACACACACACACACACACACACACACACACACACACACACACACCACATCACACACGCTTACTCTCACAGACCACACACACACACACACACACACAAGCACACACACACACTATCATCTCCGGAAGTTAAATAAACTTCTGGCTGACTCATTCACGGTCATTCCTTTGCTCCCCTGTTTTTTTAGCGTTGGCGGAGGAGTGCCTCATCCATCTGACCATCCTCAAAGGTGGTCAAGATTGATGGACACCAAAGTGAATTCTCGTTTTAGCCCTTGTGACGTCCACAGTTACGTCAAAGAAGACTGCAACTTTTTCCTCCCCTCAATCTGTAAGCAGCTGGACAGGCTAGCGAGCCTATACCTCATCATTGAGATATGTGACCTCAGTGAACCAAATTATAAAACCACTTTAAACAAAACTAGGTTTGTAGCAGACATAGAATTACTAGCTGAGAGGCTGAGAATGTTTGGAGTGTTATGAGAGACAAAACTAATTCATTCCATATTGGTTGTTGTTACCTCTCCTCTAGTGATAACCTTGGAGACTGCACAGCCAACAGTCGCCCAGCTGGTGATGGTTCTCTGAGGGGACTTATGTCTCTGTGTCCACACATATATTATAAGTGCATATACAAATGATTAATGCAGGTTAATAGATGTGACACAATTGACTTTTTGACTGCTCAGCCTCCTGATCAGGTTCTTTGCTATTTGTGTTTTTCTACTTAGATGAAAAAAACTGCAAGTTTCACACCCCCTTCCCCTTTTAAATGTTAAATGCAGGAAAGTAAACCATTACATTTTTGATAACAGTTTCAATTAAACAATGTTTTGTAAGATACATGTACTGTGGTTGATATATCCTATCTACGCCTTTTATGTAGGCTACCATAATAGTGTACTTAGTCATTATCTAAATTGAGCATTTATCCAGCCTTAAGGCCCCCAGTTTTCGAGCTCTCTGGCATTTGCCTGCCCTCTTCAGAGCCTATTCTCTATCACCAATTTTTTTTTTTTTTTTTTTTTATCTGTCATAAGGCAAGAACTTGTCTAAGAAAAACAGAGATAGCTTTTCTCACATTCGCATAGGAGAGTTTGTTTGGGTTTGGGTTTTAAGGTAGAGGACATCATGCGTGCATTAATTAGGTCTAGGTGCTTGTTGCCCTCTGCATTTGCATTACCATTTGAAGCTGTTGCTTTTGAAACATTGGCAAGCATAGATTTCCCACAACCCAGGAAAAAAATATTGTGATATTGTAGGCTTGGATTCACAATATTATGAACGAAGTGTTTATTTCGAAGGAGTGAATTCAAACATAGCCCTGTTGAAAGAGCTTGCTAAATGCGCTAGTTAGCGAGTGGAACAAAATAATTTGGTACAGCATAGACCGAACGCGAATGCAGAAGCGAACAGGCACTTTACACTGAATCAATGGGACCTGACTGTTGGAAACCGAAAGTAAGATCTGAGGTTACATTGACTCAATGTTAAGTGTTTCTCGTTTGCGTTAGGTCTGTGCTGTTCGAAAATCTTTCATTTCATGCGAAATATATTGCTGTTAGAAGGCTCGTGCAGCAGGACTATGCTTAAACTTACTCCGGTATATTGCTTTAAGTTCTGTTTTGTTAAGTACTCAGTCATTTATCCCTTGATACATTTTTGTTACATCATTCTTACCTAATACTTACCCAGTAGGCCTACTTCACAGGCTGTAAATTAAAGCGTTACCATAAGAGGAAGTGAAAATCAAACTTGGCGTGAGAGCATAGTGGAGTTTATGGGAAATCTGTCTCAATCATTTTCTAATTAACTTCAGTTAACGTCAGTGAAAAGCATCATATCGAGACTGGAGTTTGTACATGTCTGTTCTGGAAATTGGCTGAAAAAAATGTGTCATGCGTTGTGCCATGCATTGATTGATTGTTTGCGTGGTGGGACCCCCGGTTTGAGTCCGACTGGAGGTCATTTTCCAATCCTTACCCATCTCTCTCTCTCTCTCTCTCTCCCAATCATTTCCTGTCACTCTCTGCGGTCGAATTAATGCAAAGTTATCATATATTGTTACTGCAACAAACAGAAATTGAAGGCAGAGACAGGTTTACAGCTCAAAGAAAGTGTCCACACACCATAAACTAAACTTATGAAAATCGAGAGTGTACATACTGTTCGCTAGTCTGGTCAATGCCATTACCGTCCTACATGCTTCCGCACGATTTTCATCCCCCTCCAAGACTCTGTCTGGGATTCTGTTCTCTATAGACCATTTCCAGAGAGTTTCATTAACTGTTCCAACAGGATTTCTGTTTTAGCATTCCATATGGCTATTTGAAGAAGGGGTAGTGTACTGCATGTATGTGGGGAGAGGGCTTACTGGTGGGGGCAGAGATGTATGTGTATTGGGGGGGGGGGGGGTGTGCAGTGTGTGTGTGGTGAGACTTACAAGTGATAAGGGGGGGGGGGCAGTGTTCTGAGAGTATGTTGGGAAGGGATTAACTAAGACTGAGGTGCCAGGCAGTGTGCTCAGTGTACAGTATGTGTGTGAGGGGGGTGCAGGAATATTATGTGTGGAGGAATGCAACACACATCCATCTATTAGAGGACCTACAACAGTATTCGATGGCAAAATAGTTATTACGATTTATTTTTCCCATATTGAACAATATTGATAATTCATGATATAATGCACTGGATAAAAATGGCTATTTTACGAGATAAAAATGGCAAGTATTGTATTCGACTTGATATATAATAATATAAAGGAGAGAAAGTACTGTATAAAGAAATAAAAAAACAAATGTTTTATCACAGTTTTATTATGCCAGTTGAAATCATCTGTGAATTTACTCTTACAGTATTCCTACAACAACTACCTTTGAATTTAAACACACAATACCAACTATTAGAAAATAATAATAATATTAATAATAATAATAATAATAATAACAATAATAATAATATCAACAACTACCATTAGTGCCACAATGAGAATTGAGAAGAAAAAGTGTAATGACTATGTTTCGTTCAACTACACACAAATGAAAGGAAATATTTTTTAAAGAAAAAACAGTTTCCAGTAAGTCGTTTTTTTTTTTTTTTTTTTACTTTTCCCTTTAGGCGTATAATGTAACTAAACTATTAAGTACAACATAACATTAAGAAACAAAATGTATTGTCACATTGATATGAGTATGAAATACCGGAATGAAATACAAAAAGGGCAACAATTGCATAGTTAAAAAGTGAAATCGAGTACAAATACATACAAGTATCTGAATGGCACGATATTTATTGTACAAAAAAATGAGAAAAAAATTCCACAAACCCCAAATGGAGAGAAAATATATTACAGCAGGTTTTGTATGCACTACATGTAGCCTAGGCTTGTACAGTACGTACATACGCATGTGTGTATGTATGTATGAATGTATGTACTGTATGTATGTATGTACTGTATGTATTAGGATTATGTAAGCCGACAGGGGGCTGTGATATTCCATGTGCTGGAGCAATGGTGATTCTGCAGAAAAAGAACATTCTGAGCCCTGTACGTCTTAGTTGTAAGATGGTAAGATTCAACTGACCGTGCCCAAAGGGGAGGATTTCTATTAACATGAAAACAAGCAGTCCACTCCCACTGCCACACACACGCACACACACACACACACACACAGATTGCATTACCCTCTATTCACACTCATATGCATTGAGAAACGGAAAATCTTTCTCTTTCATTCTTTTTTGCTGTGAACTGTTGGGTCACCCAGTTAAAGTAGAGGAAATGACACAGCAGGAACGTGCAATCGCCTGTAATAACAAAGACAAGCCAGCCGCAAACACCTTCTAACCTTCTGAGACCGCATGTTGGAGACACTGCCAGAGGGGAGAGAGAGAGAGAGGGAGAGAGACAGGGAGGAAAGTCACACACCATGGTTTCCATGGTGTTGCCACCATGTTTTCTTGTTGTTTAAAGGGACCCACTCTAAACCCACCCCCAGTCTTTCCTAAACACGGCTGAGGTGATGAGAGTGTTTACCGACTCCTTGAAAGCAATAAGCAAAACAAAACTAGTTCCCCAACTCATGTGATGAGGCTATTCAGATAAGACAGATGGAAAGCGAGAGGATGAGTTTTATTTATATTTGAATGACCAGATGGCATTAACGTGTGTGGACATCTTTAAAAATTCCTACACTTAGCAGGGCCAGAAAATGACGCAAATTCAGACTTGTGTTTGTATGTGTGTGTGTGTGTGTGTGTGTGTGTGTGTGTGTGTGTGTGTAGTTGTGCTTGTGTTTTTTCCAGTCTTAATCCACTGCTACAAGTTCTCAATTTAAGACTTTCCTCAAGCATGTCGTTTGGAAAGTCCAGCTACTTCAGCCCACACATGGCCTGGATCCAAATACAGCCTCAGGTGTCAGTTCAAGTTGAGTTCAAGTAGCTGTTCACTGATGAGATAGTCAGGCTGGGAGGTTGTGAGATGTCCAGGGATGCCCTCTTTGTAACACACTGAAGAAGGCTGTACAGTCAGCTGAGAGAATCATCCAGACCAGAGAACCAGGAAATGACCAGCAACAGCAGCCCCTCCCCCCCCTCCTCTCTGCCCCTAAACCCCTCTCTTGTGATTGGTCATGCCAAAGGTCATGAAAGGTCACAGAGGGTCACTGCTGTCACCACATGGGAAAGAGGCTTCACTTGCGTGCCGTTCCGCGGGTGTCTCTCTTCAGGAATTTCTTGTTCTGGATCTCATTCAAGGAGAGCGAGACGGAACAGCGGGATTTGTTTTCCTTGCGGTACACAACACTGTCCTTTATGGCCTCTTTAATAACCTAAAGGAAGAAGCAGATAGGATATTATGGAATGTTAGGATTATGGAATGTTACTGGAATCATCATGGAATCATCAAAACTGGGGGGGGGGGGGGGGGGGGCTGTGATACATATAAAAAAAAACTTTCAGGTTTCAGGTAGACAGGTTCTTCTGTTTTGTCACACTTCTAAATTTAGCGCTGCAGAAAGCCTGAATCAGAGCGAGGTATGTTCCTATCACCAGTATCGACTATAGACGTGGTGATGAGGTAGTCTGCCTGCTATGAGTAATAAGTAAAGAATCAGACTCGGCTTGAAGAAAATGAAGAATGGAAACAAATTGTAAAGGGGACACGTTCATACTGGCTTCTTGAATTTATCCAGAGCTATGAAACCTTTCCAATAAAAATACAGTTTGCCCAAATTATGGTGAAATGCTGATTTATGGTGACATGTCTGCTTGTGCAGCCCGATGCGGGGTGGATGCTGTTTCAGCGCTAACAAGATTCAATATGAATTAATGACATAATTGCTTGTTCGGGCTGAGATGTGGCTGATGGCAACACCCTCTTGTCTCCTCCCATCCCCGAGAGAGCGCTTGGAAGATACGAACAGCTCATAGGCAGACAGCTAGCTCACACTGACACAGCGTGATATATGTGCTAAAGTATGCACTCATAAGAAAAGGAAACGCAATCATGGTTAGAGCGCATTTCTTTCTCACCCAGCTGAGGAAAAACATACACATCAGGGTCATTCCCCCATGGTGACCCAGGCAGTAGTCAGACTAAGATAATACACCCAAAGTCAGACTTCCACCCTGAAAATAATACCACTGTGTTGGATGGAGGCCAGACTTGTTCTCTTTCGAAAAAGCTGGTATTTAAGAACACCAACAGAGGCCCCCAAATGGTGGCCCGTCTGTAGGCCAGGTCAGGGCCAGGACCCCTTAACCAAACATCATGGAATACTGCTCAGCATCAACCCTCTCTGCCTTAACTTATGGTATGATGTTCTTGCCGGCTGAGCCCTGGCGCCCCAATGATGTGTTAACCATGGCCGCTTTCAACACATGGTTTTTCAGTGTTGAGCCCCACTTCACCTGACCCCATCAAAGTGTCCTTTAGCGAGATACTTACAGTAACCCCAAGTTGTTCCTGGTGAGCAGGCTCGCGCCTTACATAGCAGCCTCCATCACCGCTGTGTGAATGGGTGTGAGGTTTACATTATAAAGCACTTTGAGTGCTTGTGGGAGTATAAAATCACTATATAAATGCAGTCCATTTACCATATCTTGTACTTAATGAACTGAACTGAACTGAATCGGAAATCACATTTAAATGGGGCGGATGAGGAACTCAAGAGACCAGTCCTCATCCAGTTTGTGAAACATGGCTGAATCTGCAATAGCAATGGGCTGGCAATGAGCTGCAATGAGTTCTCTTTCATGTGGTGGCGAGTGGCGGCAAGCTGTTATCTGCATGCTTTACATGCCTTCAGTGTAAAAAGCACACATGATTTGCATAAAAGTCCAAATATATACACAAAAAGAGTGATGCTTTCCTGACATGGTATGGTGTTATTTGGATGTTTATAGCTACTATACAGGAATCCTGCCTGGTTTTTGGACTGTAAATGGCCATAGGACTGTAAATCGCCGTAGGATTTTTTAATTTTTTTGCCGTACCTCAATGTTGTTGAGTGCGTTGAACTCCATGAGGTCGTGCAGTTGCCGGAAAGCCTGGTTTGAATACTGGAAGTTGAAAGTGGAATATGGTGTGTTGGGATCATCGAAGATGTCAAAATCGGCAAACTCCTTGTCCTGCTCGGTCTCTCTGGGAACTCCTGCAAGATGACCAATATTTTAGAAATCCATCAGCCAACTGTCCTGCTGTGAAAATGTTAGTCTTATCGCAGAAGATCCCTGATTTTATTGTGTTTTTCTTACTCTTATTACTAAAGCAAACTAAAGAGTATGTTACATGTAAAATGGGGGAATTAAGGAGTTGACTGAGAGAGTAATCACACTGCAAGGATCTGTATAGCGCTAGTGGGACAGTGCAGTAGTGCTGTATTAGTGCATTCTATTTGCATTTACAAGCTGTAAAGAGGGATGTGTGTTCTTGTAGCTCTACATGCACAGGGGCTTACAAAAGAGGAAACTGCATGACTGACAACAAGACGCCTTTTCACTGAAGAGAGAGCCTTTATAAAGTACATATCTGTGTGTGTGTGTGTGTGTGTGTGTGTGTGTGTGTGTGTGTCTGACTGATGATTTATCATGTTTACTGGGTTCCACATTTGTGAGAGATTCCCACAGCACTTTTAGTGGGCCATAATTTTACCTAACAGAACCCACACACAGATCCATGGTTGTAAACTCTAAACATCGGTCTAATAATTTACTTAAGCATACCCACTCACCATCAACACACACACACACACACACACACACACACACACACACACACACACACACACACACACACTACGTAAGTGTGCACACACATGCACGTACGCACACACACTAAAACACAGGCGGAAGGGTGGTTTGCCCTGGAATGCACCTCTTGACATCCCACTATAACCTTAAGAGAGGTACATCCTGATGCTATCACAAGTTCATGGGGCCAGGATTATGCAAGTAACAAATCAGAACAAGAAAAAGCTCTCCCTCTCTCTATCTCTCTCTCTCTCACACACACACACACACACACACACACACTCACACACACACACACACACACACACACACACACACACACACACACACACATACATACCAGGGGCTTTGAACTTCCTGAAGTTGATGTTAACCAGCACAAAGTGTATGACAGTGGGGCAGTTCTTGTCATCCTTGTTGGGTTTGAAGACGTAGCACTCCTTCAGGCCCTCGCGGTCAAACACTTTGGGGTCGATTTTAGGGAAGGGCAGTTTATTCATGCGAGCCCACTTCTCAGCCAGCAGCAGTTCCTGTTACAATGACACACAAGAAGTGAGGAGAGGACCTAGAGCTACTCTCAGACACTAAATCCATGCATCATCAAAATCAGAAGCAATATTGTCTCTAGCCTTTTTGCTGCTCTAGGCTAGATTAGAACAAAATAAATTAAGTGAAAAATCGAAGAAAACAAAGTAGGCTACTGTGATGCAGAAACTTTTATCCCTAAACGATGTCCTGGGTGGCCTATGTCCTGATAATTAGCGTGTGTGAATGTGTCCATCCAAATGGTTCTGCACACAGGTGTCACTGTTCTCTGTTCTGAGTCTATGGATGTTCTTCATGTTTATGCATGTTTTGAGTGTGTAGGTTTCTGATAAAGTTATGTGTGCGTCTTCCTCCCACACAACAATGATCAAAAAACAAAACAAGCAAAAACATTTGAAGCTATGTGACAAAGGTAACTTCTGTATTTATTCTCTTCAACTAAAAACATTTTTGTTTTTGAATAATTCTCTTTTATTCTTATATTTACAGAGAAGATTAATTTACTGTAAGTGGTCTTTGAAGTAATAAGTAATGTGTGTGTGTGTGTGTGTGTGTGTGTGTGTGTGTGTGTGTGTGTGTGTGTGTGTAGACAGGCTCCTTTCTGACCTTGAAGGGCGGGCTTGAGTCGCTAGGTCGGGCTGAGAAATCGAAGGAGATAATGAGATCGACACCCCGTTGAGGTCTTAAGATGAGCGGATAGGGCAAGTTGTAGGTCAGACCGCTGTCCACCACGTGAATCTTCTTACTCTTCACGTCCAGAGGCTCATAGATGCGGTCAAACTCGTCTGGGTCTGAGAATGTTTCAAAAACAGAGAGGCATTAATCTGACTGCCGACTATCAGTACTGACGTGACATGTACTGTAGAAATACACAATTGGAAATGAACTAGATTAGGATTATTTACTACTGTCCAAAATGAATTGGAAGATATCAGCATTGCAACATTCTATTTTGTACCCTTGTCATACAGCAGCATGCAAACTGCTCATGGCAAAGTGTGCTTTTCTTAAATTTCTTTTAAAGATTAAAGGGGAAGTAAATTTTTGCATGTTTAGCCACTTTTATGGAGTGTCTAAGATGAAATAGAATCATTGACACCAAAATTTTGACGATTGGTCCTGTCTCGAGTATCTTGCTCATTTAGAATCCCCCCGTCTGCTTCAGAATGGCTTCCTGTGCATTTCCGATAATGTCCTTAAAACAACCTTAAACCTTTATTTTAAAACATGTGCTGCTCTTCAAGTGGTTAGTGTTGTCCGTTGATGTTCCAAAACAATTATTGTAGCAATATACAGTTTCTCTCACATTTGAACATTCTGGAACTATTTTCATTTATTTATTTTGTAATACCAACTAGCATAACAAAAAGGCAAATAAAACAGTATAGGAACTGTATTTCGCTACGATGGTGATGATTCTTTTGCCATGAACTGTATTCCATTAGCCTCGTGAGACCAAACTGATCTCGCGAGCTTCAGGTCTTCACTCGCAGCTCAGTCTGGCTACTCTCCATTTACGAGAATTTGGAGCAGGTTGCCAAACAAACGAATCAATCAGCGTTGGCTTAGAGGCAGGTTGAGGTGTGGCACAACGAGAAGCGGGTCTAAAGACGTATGTTAGCACGTCATATGCTTTGTTGGTCTGATTGGTTGATTTGGCCCGTCTATAACCAACATAGGTGATGATAGACAGATGCTTTATCCAATCAGCCAAAACTAAACTAACGAAAACTAAACTAATGAACCAAAACTACTTCAACAGATGGTTCCCAGATGGAATTGCGGGAGCAAGTGCATCTGTCGGAGTCAGGTTAGTATTCCATGGCACACATGCATACTCTCTCTCTCTCTCTCTCTCTCTCTCTCTCTCTCTCTCTCTCTCTCTCTCTCTTAATGGCAGTAATGGCAGATACTAATCAGCCACTTCTTGTGACCCCAGTTGGACAGCCCATCATCATCATCGTCCAGGTCCCCCATTGTAGCTTCTCTAGCCTACTCAGTGTTGCCTTTGGCACACACACACACACACACACACACACACACACACACACACACACACACACACACACACACACACACACACACACAGACAGATCATCAATCTTGCTCAGACTCTAATCCCTCATCTCTGATCTGAATAAAAGGAAGAGTGCTGAGGGGCCAAACATTGCGTCTATGCAAAACTGCTTCAGATAAAAAGGCATTGTTGGACTTTGGCCAAACCACATAGTGCCACACTGAAATGTTTCAGGTTAGTAATGGGGACTGAATTATATGAATGTGTATATGGCGGAGTGTGTGTGCGCGTGTGTGTTCTGGTATAAACTTGTACCTTCGTCTGATGTCAAGCACCTTGTATGTATGTCTGCATGCGTATTTGTGTGTGTGTACCGACTATCTGTATGCACAAAGAAAGGTTCAAATCAAATTTCCACACATATAAAGTTACCACACCACACCTCAGAAAACAATTCCTGGGAAAGGACTACCCATGCCCAGGAACTGACGGGGCTCAGAATAAGCAAACCGTTTGATAAACAGCCAAGAAAATCAGACTTATCGCTCTGACTGCTGAGAGGAGGCACCTCAGGAAGAATAAGACCCCACAGTTTCTCATGTCTTGACTCAGCTGGTAGTATGTTAGTAATAAGGTCCGTATGGATAGACTATCTCCGGTGACTCTGTTATACCATTAGAACATTGCGTGATACAGGTTTACTAAGAAAGTGGTTTTTCTATGGTCTTTGTGACCTTCAAATAACAAGGGTGTTTACCTTTTGTGAGCTTTTAAGTGCTCCTTTATCTTGTTCAACGTAACATCCTGTCTAATTGATGCTAACAAAAACCCTAAGAATAATGTTGGGAAGTTAAGTCACTGTTACAAGTCAGTGCGCAGACAATCAGTCATAGCGTGACGAAGTGTATTTTGTCTGATTGGGTTTCCTTCAAATCTTTTCACTCAGGCAGCAGCGAGTGAGTTCTTGGGCTATGCTTTAATATTGAAGAAAAGTGATCAAGTTAATTATGAATATTATGGTCATAGTATATCATAGTTTAAAATAGAGCAATTAATGAGATAATGTATGACCTTAATAAAAAATAATTATTTTTAACATCTTAAATCCTCTTATTTTCCTATTATTTCTGTCTCCTTCCAACTTTTCTTCTGTTAAGTGCTTGAATAAGTGGAAAATAAACCAGTCACAATTTTATACTTAACTGAGAGGCAATCGTTGCTGTCACCAGATTTACACTTTATATGAGTGATATGTGATACCATGTTTTAAGGCGAATTTATCATCTGAAAACAGATGCTCTTTCCTTGTTTATATGGCTCAGATTACGGCAGTTGTCAACCATTCATCAAGTTCTATTCTATTTTCGCAAGGAGGAAGGGGAAATATAATTTTCCCTTACATATTTTCAAAGAACTTGATATTATCAGCTAACCTCACATCAGATGATAGATTCCGCGGAAGCATCTGAGATCGCACCCATTGAAAGGGATTTCAGGACTGAGATGGAACCGCCTAAACCAAATAGGAGACTGTAGGAACTGCCGGTCGTTATTTTTGACGTTTTTTATCTCTTACAAATGTACAAAACACAACTATAAAAGCTATATGAAAGTACAGTATATTCTGCGAGTTAAATCCATTATTGTGGCAATTATACCACAGATACTGACGTTAACGGTTGTTTGGAACAGTTGAGAAATTAGAAATCGCATTGAATCAAAGGCAAGTGAAGTTAGCCAACAGAAGCCAAGCAATTGATTCACTAAGGGATGAAACTATAAGATGTATTGCTCAATTCATCATAGGCTTAGTCAGCACAGCGCTTCTCAGATTACCCAACAACGTGAGTCCGAGGGGAGTTTTCACTGAGTTCTTGATGTGTGGTCTGGAATTCAGACAGCTCTAACTTTCTCAGTAATGGAGGGCTCCTGCTTCACTGGCATTTAATTTATTATGGAAACAGTTGCATACCACATCACAAATTATTAGTGTAGGGTGTCTGCCATTAGCCATCAATGGCTCTTATCAGTCATCATAAACCACAGAGGCAAAGACAGAGCCAGGAGGAAGGTCCGCTCTCCAGACTGTTCAGCTCTAGTCTGGCAGCCAGAGGAAACGTGTGTGTGTGTGTGTGTGTGTGTGTGTGTGTGTGTGTGTGTGTGTGTGTGTGTTCTGGCAGCAGAGCAGAGCAGTCTGAAAGAAACTGAGATTGAGCTCATCGAGTGCAATCACCTCCTTCTAAGACTCAGAGACTTGATCATGAACTCGTACTTTGAAGATGGTCAGTGTCCAACTGATGAATCATTGCCAATTTGATGACTAAACTCACTGGCTCCCGTCATGATGAGCACTGTAGTGTATTTGTCTTCCCTTGAATTTTTGAAAAAAACTTCCCATGGCCTTTTTTTTTGTTTGCATTGCTGCGCTCTGGTAGTAATCAGGTAATCACTGTTTATTGTTCCAATGCCCAACGAAAACCCTATGAATTAGCTTCGTGATTGCCTTACTCATGCCCATTAAGTCTTTAAAGGCTTCAGGGCTTAAGGTTGGGGGAACACATGTGTGTTCATGCCTACAGCAACTCTAGAACAATGAGCGTCACAGCAGATGAGACCTTTGAAGGAGCACCACGAAGATGCAGATGACAGTGCAGAATACAATTAACCTTTGACTCCCACCTGTCACGGCGTCAACCTCCTCCTCGGCCACGGGCGAGCACATGTAGTCGCTGAAGGGCGAGAAGGGCATGGAGGTGTTGAGGTTCAGGCCCAGCATGAAGTTGTGTACCTTGCCGGCGCGGCCCTCGCGGGTATTGAAAAGCGCCGAGTCGCTGAAAATGGATGTGACCATGCGCTGCACCCAGCTGGCCTGAGCACGCTGGTGGAACTCCTCCTCCGCATCCTTACTCTCTGATCCTCCTAGGAGACAGGGGAGGGGAAAAGACAAATACATAAATTTAGGCAAATTTATGAAGAGGATAACCCCTTTGAGATGAAACATCTTGTTTCGAATCCCAAAACATCTCTAAACATTCCAACCAATAAATATTTAACAAAAGGAATAGAGACAGAGGGAGAAAGAGAGAGAGAGAGGAAGAGGGAGAGAGGAGAGTGAAGAGGAAAGAGAGAGTGAAAGAGAAAAGCAGCGAGGAACTTGTTATTGTTTCTGAAAAAGGCTAAATCTACAATAGTATCTGTTAATCTGGTCATGACAAAGAGGTGGATGTCAAAGGACCAGTGAATGTCAACAGAAAACGGGCTGTTTGATGTGACTGTCCATTGTAAGCAGGAATGTTTTCCCCTGTAAATATACTGTAGCTCATCTGCAAGACTAGTCTTGACATGGTCTGCCTGGAACAGATGTTCTCTGCTGGGTAACTACTAGATTCTCATACAAAGATGGATTATTCCTTTAATATATCAGTAAACCCTTACTGATATATTAAAGGAATAATCCATCTTTGTATGAAATTGGGTTATTCATCGTCTTCCCTAGAGTTACATATATGGGTAAAAGCATTTCGGTTTCAGCGCTTGCGTTTTCCTAGTCTGGCAACCCTAATTGTAGTTTAAAGGAATGTACCAGAGTGAATTCAAGCATAGCCCTGTTGAAAGAGCTTGCTAGATGCGCTTGTTAGCAAGTGGAACAAAATAATTTGGTACAGCATAGACCGAATGCAGAAGCGAACAGGCACTTTACACTGAATCAATGGGACCTGACTATTGGAAGCCGAAAGTAAGATCTGAGGTCACATTGACTCAATGTAAAGTGTTTTGTGTTCGCGTTAGGTCTATGCTGTTAGAAATTCTTTCATTTCATGCGAAATATATTGCTGTTGGAAAGCTCGTGCAGCAGGGCTATGCTTGAATTCACTCCGGTGCATTCCTTTAAGCTTAGCATAGGTGCTGGAATGTAATTTTGACAAAGAGTTGCTATCTGGCTTCTTTACATTCCAGCAGCACCTATGCTAAGCTAGCCTGACACACCGGACTATATAATAAGAATGTATAGTCTGAAGACCACTGATAGACTGTACCTCAATGGAGGGGCGGGTGATTGCGTTATCTTTCAAACTGCCTCTCCACGTAATAGGCTAGCGTTCCGGCCAGTGGTACGAGCTGGTATATCAAACACGGCAAAGACATCTTTTTCAGAACGAAAAAATTCAGTGCACTTTCTTGTTTCACTTTCAAAGAAAATGACAAGTGCAATTCGTCCAAAACTAAAGCCAAAGACAATTCTGCTCTGGTTTGAGCAGGGCTGTCGCCATCGTACAAAGCCCGCCTTGCGATTTCCTGTACACATACCGCGCTGTGATTGGTTATCCTCCGCCAGAGGAAGGATACAACGGGTTTCTATCAGTGGCCTCTAGACGTACCTGCTGTGCAAATTCAAATGTGCTACCGCTAGGGGTACGTCTAGAGTTCTAGGCTAATGCTAAGCTAAAGCTAAAAAAGAGACCAATATGCAAAATCACCAGGTAAGGGGGTGAATAGCCCAATTTCTTATTACTGGCCTATTCCTTAAACCTAGAGAATGCAGTAAACTGGCTAATAGAACAGCTTATTGGTTTTGATTAGATAAGAGAATGAATGATGACTATAGGCTCTTTTATCATCAGGTTTACCACTACCTTCAGCTTAACATAACTTTTAGAAGCCCATAGATTTCCTTATGATAACATCTGTGCAATACTGTGAGTGGTTTGACAATCATTATTAGTTTTAAATCAAATTTGCTGCTCTGACAGCAAAAATGAAAATTACTTTAATAAGGCATGATCTTTTTCATTCCAAAATTCTTTATTACTCACTAATGTGGCTTGCACTCCAAAGTAACTTACAGACATCAACTGTACCGTGCCAGCTACCCTGGAGCAACTTGACGGCTTAAAGTAAGTGCCTTGCTCAAGAGTACAATGGAGTTGGCTGGGGCTGGAACCCGCAAATCATCAATGCATTATCACCGCCTTCATTTCTCAGGCTCGAAATTGTCAACCTTTTCAACTGAAATTGTCGGGCATAACTTAAATTCCTCTGAAGGTCATGCCATAGAGGAAGTCAGCGAGCCTCACTGCCGGTGCCGTTGTGGGTGTAATTATGACTCGTGGCAGGCATACAGCCATGGCATTTATTTTTTTTTTCTTTTCTTTTTTTTTTGTTGCTTGGTAGAAACACCTGTCAATCTTTACCTTTCCGTGGCTCCTCATCATTGTCCAGGTTGTCTGCTGCTCCCACAATGTCTGCAGGCCTGATCTGCTCTGTAATGCAGACAGAATTAATTGTCCACAAGCAGAACACACTGTACTTTTATACAACACTATCATCAGGCGTACACAAACACATACACCTTGCACAATCATACCTCACACACTCACAATTTCACATATATGTTTTTATTATTATTATTATTATTATTATTATTATTATTATTTTATGCTGTGCATTTCAGAGAGAACTGACACTATGTGTGGGTGCTTGCAGGGTGTGATAATTCTGAGTGCAAAATTGTCAGTTTATTCGAGTGACAATAAAACAGCCGCAATTATATTTTCCTTTGAAGCATTTGGCACATCAATCATTACAGGAAGCTATTATTTACTCTACACTACACAAACACACACGGAATTCTTGGTTGGTAATGCAATAACATAAATCAGTATGCAACAATGCATTCCAAGAGAATCAATAAAGGGAGCAGTCCTGCACACACACACACACACACACACACACACACACACACACACACACACACACAGTCATATGCCTGCAGAGAGGCTATGCTCAGCCTACATAGCTTGGCCAGTTTGCCCAGCCGTCAATCATCCAGCAATGAGAGGTGTTCCCCAGACACAGGAGAGGCCTGAGAACCTAACTGAAATACCTCCGCTCATGATTCTCCCACCTGTGGTATTTATTCTGGACATAACTGCATACTTAGTCATAATCCGCGGCACCACAACACACAGAGAAACAAATGAAATTATTGGTACCTAAGCTTCGTGGAATCTGAATCAGTGTTGTGTCCTATTAATGCCAGGACAGGGTGTCAACTTCATACTGTAGGTTTAACTGTCGAGAGGCATACCACACGTGTTTGCTATTAATATTCTATTATATGTCCTAAGCATCTACACCAAAGGCCACGTTTATAATAATATTGTTGTGGACATTGTTCCTGCAAAATTTGCTGTGTTGTGGTTACACAACTAGATGTGATAAATAGCTCCTTCAGGGAGTTCCTCCCTAGCAGAAACGAGGTGCACTTTAAAGGTGAAATCCAGTGTGAATCAGACAGTAGCCATGTGGGTCATGGTCACTGAATGCTGTGTGTGGGAAAAATGACATAGACCCATACACAGACCCATAACGAATCTATAACTCATTTTAACGGAATGGGGCATACAGAAATGCAAGCGAAAGTAAGTTACGGTGCCCTGTTCACTAAGTGTTGTTGATTGCTTTTTCACGATTCGGTCTGTGTTGTATCAACTTTTCTTGAGTGTACTTTTAATCTTCTATTATTGCATTTCAAATGTTTCAGTAGTACACACTTTAGTACACACAAAAACACTTCAAGTGTGCAGTTCTCTGCACTTCTTTTACATTTGTATGGACAAACTGACAGTAGCAGTGCATCCTACCTAGTAATAAAACTTGTACGTTTCATTACGGAGTAGTAGCTGAATAAAAAATTTTATTGCTAAGCATTTACTTGATGTGTTAGAGGCTCAATGGTGTTTTTTGCCCCCAACGGCACCCTCCAGGCAGCACAGCCTAAAAGGCATTACCTCAACCCTTTTCCTAAACCTAACCCCCTCACACCTCATCCTAACCCTAAACTGAGGGGAGTAGTGCCTCGAAGGCAGCGCTGCCTGGAAGGCACCGTTGAGGGCAAAAAATACCAAAGACCGTGAGCTAACTTTAAAAAAAAGCCTGTCTTCTGCACTGTGGAATGTATCAAGTATCAAGTTAAGGACTCTTCAGTCTGTGTAGTACATACTACCATTAGGCCTTTTTATCAGATATCATGATGTGTAAGGTCTATTGTCTATCATGATAATATTCCGCTTTCATTTTGGTCTCTTTAAAGGTGACATAGAATGGATTAATGGAGTATTGTACCTTGTTTTCTGATGTTAAAATGCAATATATTCAATTGTATTTTGTCAAAAAGAAGATCAATTGATAATTTACAAGCCTAGTCAACATCTCATATTTAAGACGTGTATTGAAATGGGTTCTTTGCCTAAACAACGCCTCACTCTGGCCACCTTAATTGAACGGCAATGGCTCTGTGCTATTTGAAATCATTTGTAGACTTTGTTCTAATTCGCCCATGATTTAGTGGCTATTTTTAAATGTAGGATTATCATATGAAAGAGGGCAGAACTATGCCTCATGTTCATGATGGCTCTTTGACCATGCACAACCTCTCTTAATTCATCAGAGCAAATGTAAAAGTGGTTTTCCATTCTATGTCTCCTTTAAGGTGTCTGAATTTGATCTATGAATGCATCTGACATTAAACACATACTGTACACAAGCATAAACACACGCACACACACACACACACACACACACACACATAAACAGAGGGATACAGCGGGCAATTGAGGCAGAGAGAAAGAAAGTTACCTAATTCCTCCTCCATGGTGCTTCCACTCTGCCCCGTGTCCTTAACTCCCAGCACTCTATTGAAAAGAATGGAGAATGCACTACCCCATATCCCTGCAGAGAGAAGTCATCACCTTCAGAGTAACATCAATCATTTGCAGGTTTGTATTCATATGATAGCTATTCTTTTTTTTTAAAACAAAGTGTTACATACCCATTAGAAAGTGTAACGGGTTCTCCTCATATTTCTTGACTGCAGTTCCCATGAAGAACTTGCTGCCAAAAAGGTCAGGTGTCATGAAGGTTCCGTATTTGGCCATGCCAATCTCATATGGACTAAACTCTACCCAATCTGTTGATGAAGAACAAACACATGAGTAAAGCATTCAACACTGATATATGGAGGCACAATAAATGAATGAATGAATAAATAAACAGCATGGTAAACTGATATGCGCGCACACACACACACACACACACACACACACACACACACACACCCCCCCCCCCCCCCCCAACACATACACACACACTTTCTTTAGAAGTGGTAGTGACTCATCAAATATTTCCGAGTGCAAATTCCCCAACACACTGATTCAAAGACTACACTGGAACCCAAACGACAGGTTTCCTAGACCTTGGCATAACCCACAGCGGACTATAGTTAGCCTGTGAGTAGGCGTCATTTGAATAGCAGCCTAAATAAAAGTTATTTTTTCGCCCTGTGCAAGCTGAGATGAGTGACAGTATGTAAACACTGCCAGGCTGACTCACTCGCTTGCTTGTACAGCCCTTCAGCAGACAGATCCGCTGTGGCATCTGATGGTGGCAACCACCCCGTGAGGCGATGTGAGGAGATACCTGTGGGTGCATTGCCGGTCATGCCAGGGATATCTCATGACATGCATATCTTCCGTTGTCAAGGAAACGCAGCAAACTCATGCCATTCGAGTGTGTATGAGCGTGCAGCCATTCACAATGGCACTCTAATCCAACCGTCGTCGTTGTTTTTATTTTTTTTTCCATGACACTTTTTCTGAGGGACTACCACTTGCGTCTTCAGTGGCACCTCAAACACACCCATCGTGTGACGCACTAGTCTCAAACTCACTAAACCGTGTTAAGTATCCCTTATTCTATCTCTGCACTATTTATACCACTGGATTA
>JAODXP020000022.1:10850595-10985595 GCA_027497455.2 Sardinella longiceps | reverse complement strand
TCATCACCCCGGAGAAACCCACCATGGCCCTGAAGCCGCCGCCTGAACCTACGACAGCAATCACTGGCACCTACGGCAAGGGGGAGAGGTCTGTTACGACACTTACCACAAGTGTAACTTACCACAGAGAGTTCCTCAATAATGAGGGGTGCTCATTGCATCAGTTCCTGCTCTAAGAAGGAATTTCTGGGCCATCTACTCTAGGTTTTCAAACATCAAACCTTACAACAGAAAACAGATATCTTCTCTTCTGTGAGTGTGTGTGTGTGTGTGTGTGTGTGTGTGTGTGTGTGTGTGTGTGTGTGTGTGTGTGTGTGTGTGTGTGTGTGTGTGTGTGTGTGTGTGTGTGTGTGTGTGTGTGTGTGTGTGTGTGTGTGTGTTAGCGTTTACATTACAAATACAGCAATTGTGTCATAACTAAAATAACGACATTGTGCAAATGACTGGAATAGCAACCCAATGTCACAGAGAACCATTTAATGCTACCAGTATAATACCTGATTTCTTCCAGGTAATTCTATGACTAAATTTCTCTCCTGAACACAACACGACAAACTCACACTTCAGGGTGTGACTGACAAACACAAGCTTACGTCAGTTTTTACATCCAGTCTGTCATCATATACTGTCTCTCTTACCCCAGGGACTGGCACATAGGGGATGATGCTTTTTCATCCCCCCACCCCACCAACACTCCTACACACACACACACACACACACTTGATTTCCACAGAAGACACAACTAAATGGAACATGCTTGAAACATGTTCCAGTAGTTTCTGATGACAGGGGTGAGGAAAGACCCCACACATCTAGTGCAGGTGGAGGAGCAATGGGAGCTCATTATCTTCTTTTCTGTCTCCTAATAGATCTCCTAAGTCTCAGCCTGCTGTTATGGCCCAGCTGTTGTGACCACAACATACAGTATAATAATAAAAACTGGAGGCAGACAACAATGTTACTCATGACTAAATGAGCAATGTAACTCATTACTAAAATATTACTAAGAAAATGATGTAGATGGTTGCAACACACAGCTTTCAAGATCTTCAACATGTAGTTTTCCTTGCACTTGCACTTGGTGAGCTCAAAAAGAAAAGCTATGGTTGGAAGAGCTCTAAAGTATCACTTTAATGATGGTAATTATGAAGGAATAATTATCACAATCATCTGCAGAAGGCTTGTTAATTTTTACATAATCACCTGAAGCCTATTTTGATATCTATTGCTTGGTTATTTATTGCTTGGTCATATTTCTCTCTAACCTTGTTCAAGAGCAAGCCCCTTACACTAGTGCTTCTTGACACTTCATCTGCCCTACTTTAAGCCCTAGCTGACTCAAAAACAGAACTACAGAACTCACACCAGCAAATAAGATAAGTGTCAAATTAGGGCAACAACCTTACTGTACTTGAAGTGCTAACTTGCTTTGACTGTAGTGTGAAAGCAAAGGTTGGGGGGTAGGAAGACACAAAGAAAAGAAGGTGTGCCCCCCGTACAGAGCTATGGTTATGGTTTCCTGATCACGGAGACCCTTCAACCACATGAGGGACGGCCTGGGTTCTGTCTTGGGTAATCTATCCTCACCTCTGTGGTTACCTGTGGCCAGAGACCAAAGCTATTCCGAAGCCACACATTTCCCCCAAACTACAAGATATAGATGGGGACTACTGTGTGGGAACTTGAGTTTGCAGGCGTCTTCTGCACGCAGGAACTTCTCTGTGTGTGTGTGTGTGTGTGTGTGTGTGTGTGTGTGTGTGTGTGTGTGTGTGTGTGTGTGTGTGTGTTGTGTGTGTGTGTGTGTGTGTGCGTGTGTGTGTGTGTGTGTGTGTGTGTGTGTGTGTGTGTGTGTGTGTGTGTGTGTGTGTGTGTGTGTGTGTATGTCTGAGAATACCACAGAGAGCAGGGGAGGAGACTGCAAGTAAGAGAGAGAGCACCACACTGGTTTCTATCTTTAGGACCCACTGTTTCAATGTTCAACTGCATTGACTCAGCAGTTCACTCTCACATACACACACACACACACACACACACACACACACACACACACACACACACACACACAAACACACACACACACACACACACACACACACACACACACACACACACACACACACACACACACACACACACACACACACACACACACACACACTCTCTTTCTCTATCTATCTCTCTCTCTCTCTCTCTCAGCCCAACAGGAAATGCGCAGAGCCTACCAGATATGCAAAGCTGAGGTCAGGCCTTACGATGACGCCCCCTCGTCTACTATTAACACTTCATTTCAGTAATGCTGCTATCGCATTATCGCTCTAGCCCTTACGGCACCCACATTTTCGGGGCCAATGGCCTGTTGGGCCGTGAGATAAAACGACAACGACGACGACAAGCCATAACACAGCCTATGTGTCATTATGTAAGGCTATGTACATTTATAGCATGAAGCCATTACAGTACCAAGTTCCTTGGCTAAAGTCTAGTCGGAACATCTCCTTCCAATTGCATGTAGAGGAGTTAAACTTGTGCCGTTGTCTGCCGGTGACCTCATCCATTTGAGAGCACTTACAGTATCTGTATCAGCTATTTAGATATTGACAATGTCATGTGAAGTCTTTTCATCCTCAACACTGACTATACTATTTTTTTTTTCTTTCTTACTGTACCTACACCACACTGTCACTGTCAGGACATTGACCCTCGCATTATGTTGGTCAACATGCTCATTTCAACATGTCAAATTGCAAATGAGGTGGCAGAGGTCTGCCAATGTTGGACACTTATTTACACATCACCGACAGGCCAAACATCATCAGACATCTGACTGCTAGGCGTGTAAAGAGTGTAAGAGTAAGAGTGTAATAGTGTGTGTGTGTGTGTGTGTGTGTGTGTGTGTGTGTGTGTGTGTGTGTGTGTGTGAATGTTTGTACAAGGCAGAGGATATCTGTGCATGTGTGTAACGTGTGTTATGCCATTTTTGAACATGTTGAGATGGTGGTGGTGGTGGTCCTGGTGATGGCCATGTCTGTACCTCTTGCGGTGAGCTGGGCAGGTAACTTGGTTTCTCCATGTTTAGGAGCTTCTTGATCCCTAGCATGACTTTCTCCCGCCGCGTCTGGCGGAAAAGCTTCTCCTTGTCGCACAGGGCCAGGCTGAAGCGCAGGTCCAAGTCCGAGCTGTGGAGAGAGAGAGAGAGAGAGAGAGAGAGAGAGAGAGAGAGAGAGAGAGAGAGAGAGAGAGAGAAGGGCGAACAAGATGGACAGAGTTGAGAGGAAAGAGGAGAGAAAAGAGGAAGAAATGGAGAGAAGCAAAAGGAGAAGAAGATGAGAGAAAGAAGAAGAGAGTGAGAAGAGACAAAAAGACAAAGCTGGGTCAGTGCATGTCTGAGTCTTGAGATTGAGAGATTTAGGTGAACTGACTTAAGGTATGAGGAAAAAGGGCAACTACATGTCGCAACAGGACCTCCATTTTTTTGGGTGCTTCTCATTGTGTAAAAAAACGAAATTAACAGAACTGAACCAGTGCTATAGATCCTTAGCACCTTACCCTAAGGCTCATAGTTCTCACATGTTACTGATGTGTTTCAAGTGCCAATTAGGGAACTGTGTGTGTGTGTGTGTGTGTGTGTGTGTGTGTGTGTGTGTGTGTGTGTGTGTGTGCGTGCGTGTGCGTGTGCGTGTGCGTGTGCGTGTGTTTACAAATACAGTAATTGTGTCATGACTAAAACACAGTAATTGTGTCAATGACTGGAATGGATTCCCAAGAAAATCTAGGCACTTGTAGGCAGGGCAACTCAATGTCAAAATCACCTACAGTAATGCTACCTGTATAACACATACTTCTATGACTAAATTTCTCTCCTGAACTCAACACAACAAACTTACAGTACAAGACTCAAGAAAAACGCTTCAGGGGGTGACTGAGATACAAGAGTTTACGTCAGTTTATCGCTCTCTTTCTTCCCTGGCACATGGGGATTGCTGTCTACACAGCCATGACGTTCAACCCATCCACCCCCCCCCTTCCCCGAAGGCAGAGCAAATATCTTGCATGAGCTATGCTTTTCTTGTGTAAAGCAGTCAGTGGAACATGGAAAGGGAAGTGAGTGAAGGGAGGGAGTGAATATGATTCAGCTCAATCGCAGCAAAAAAAAACAGCTTAAGGGAGAAGTACTGAATTTCAGATGAGGATGCAGTGGTGAACACAGGATGAGAATGAAGTGATGAATAAGGATGTCATACAGAAACTAGGGTGTACAGCTGCTTACCAGACTTCCAGTGACATCTCCAAGAACACTTTGGTTGTCTGTCAATTAAAAAAGTAACTATTAATCAATGTATTTATTAATTTATTACTATTGTTGTTAACAACAAATAACAATTAGTTTTACTACCATTATATCAATACCATAAAAACAATGGCTGATCTCAAACTTTTTTTTGACAGACATAAACTTGACTAGGCCTGTTCATACAGATACCACCCAGTGCAGGTGACGCCCAGTTCCAATTAACTCCGCTGGCCTGGTATGCAAGGACATAGAGGCCTTTCTAACAGAAACTGTGCGTTCTCTAGAACAGGGTTTTTTTTTTAACTGGTGGGGTTCAGTGTCATTAAGCGTGGGTCAAGTGGATCATATGGCTGAAAATCATATCTTGCAGTTACCATGTCAGATCTATTGTCAGGCATTTAGAAATTGCTGAAGACCATCATATACAATCATACATTGAAATTGTCAAGGAAAAAAAAGGAGATCCCCAATTTTTATTAGTGACTAATTAATCAATAGTTTAGATTAACTGCTGGAAGGATTTGTTGAGTTGGTTTTAAAAAGTTGGGTCATGAAACATTGGAGATGGGAAATTGTAGGTCCCAGGGTCTGTCCAGTTATGAACCACTGCTCTAAAAATAATACTTGACCAAGATATACACTGCAGCACATCTGATGGGGTGATAAGCTGTATCATCAAGCTCCAACCACTATGTGTGGACATGTCAAAACATTAGCTTATGTAGCAACACACTGAACACCTGAACGCCTGAATGCTGGGGCAAAATGCCAGAGAAAGATTTGGGGTTCACAGTAAAGCAATTATTTAGAGGCAATTTTCCTGGAAAATGACACTACATTGACACAGAGACAATGACAACACAAACACAGACACAGATAATGGGTGGGTGCACTATAAGTTAGGGTTAGGGTGTTTGCTACACTGTGACTCACCTTGCCAATGGAGAAAGGCACAGTCTCCGTCTGGCCCACTTTGAGTTTGGAGATTTCGTACGTGACTGAGCCCAGAGTCTCGTCCATCACGTAGTTGGCATCCATCAAAGTGATCTGCCAAAGAAGTACAGTATGGGGCATTACTTTTGATTGATTTTGATTTTAAAACAGAACCTAAATTACTATAATAACAAATGGTGTTGCTATTCCTATGACTCATCATACAGAGAATAGCATCTGATATTGCCCGGAATTCCGGTATGACACCATGCAAAGTTGATGTTACAGGTAGGAACACGATCCAGCATCAGTTTCAGACCCTGTCTTGCTGCCTTGGCCATTAATGGCAATGAACATAGATGTTGAGGGCTGTAAAAAGCACTTAATAATGTAATAAATACTGATGCTACTATTGTGCTGTCTTTATTATATTTATTATTTATATCACTTTTGTTTGTGGCACAACTGGGATTGTAACAAGTGTCTGCCACTATATCTCTCTATCTACAGTATCTATATTTATGTGCTGCACAGAGGTGGAAACTGTGTGGTAAACCTCCTGAAGCCTTAAAAGACAAGCTTGTAAGCAAAATTAGCAGCCTCAGTTTTAAACTGTTTTCGTTTTTTGTTTTAACACCACTACGTCCTGCATTTGCATGGGCTTGAACCCACGGCAACACTAGTTACACAATGGTTTGGAAGTTGCTAGTTTAACTTACAAGCATTACTGTAAAGCCTTGTTACAAGTAACACAGGAATCAATGTATCTGTGATGCATATCGCGATTACTGTGAATTTACTGTGTCTGTGTGTGTGTGCCCCCCACCCACCAGAATTGGTGCAAGCCAGTCTTCTGTCGAATTTGGTTGCGTGCAAGGATAGGGTTTGATCATGTTGATGATGTCACCAATTGCATGTGCGAGGTTTACCAACTCAAATGGAGCATGTTACTGCCCTAACCTAGCCTGGCAGGCCATCCTATATCATTGAAATGTATAGTCTGGCATCGAGAGATAGACCAAACTCAATCATGGGCGGAACAAGGCTGTTATCTTTCAAACTACTTCTGCATGCAACAGGATAGCCTATGGCCAATCGGAGGAACGAACAAGATGTAACACCAAATCAAAAGGCCGTTGTTTTTGGCGAAGCCCGCCCTAAACACATAGAGCGTTGTGATTAGATGTTGCTAAAGGCGTCATCCAATCAAATTCCCTTTGGCTACTAGGCAGCATTATAATTTGGAGACCGGGTGTGTTAGGAAAAGTAAACATCCTAATCGCATGTACACAAACACACATAAAATGTACATAAAGCTTGAGTGATGTGAGTATATTGTTTATGCCTAAGAAATCGTTATTCCTCAGAAATAGAATCAATGTTTTCCCTATTCATAAGTCTGTTTACTCACACACACTTGCAGTTATGCAGAACTGTGTCATCAAAACAACCTGAAATGTTTTCTCGACACACAAAACGCCATTCTGAGAAGAGAAGAGCATCACCTACATATTTGTCTCTGAGAGGCTTGATAAGTGTTAGAGCAGGTTGGTATTTGGTAGGGAGGTACCGGGTTCTGCTGAACACCGGATACACTGTGAGATTTGGCCGTAACCAAATCCTAGAATCTCAATTCCTTAGACAGTTTGTAAACAGAATGTGACCTTTTTAATCACTTTTTTTTTACTATACTGACTTAGGGTAATAATTGTTCAAGGATGTAAGAATAGTACTTGGGTACCTCTACTCCTACACCGATATATTTGTCTGCTCACCTTCATTATGTTCTCCTGGTTTGGGTCCAGGATGAAGGTAAACGTCTCATTCCACTCTGGGTTAATGTTGTTGTCTATGTGTCGGGTCCTTTTCCTGCTCTCTGGGGCCGTGGGGATAAACAACTCCACATAGGGGTCTGGAGTGTCCACTGCAATGACAAATAGACGATTAAACACACACATACACACACACACACACACACACACACACACACATGCGCGCGCACACACACACACACACACACACACACACACACACACACACATGCGTGCGCACACACACACACACATACAAATACTGTACATGGCAACACAAAGGTTATTAAAAGGTTATTAATGCACTTGGAGACTATTATAAGAAGACATGCACATCTGCAGAAACACAGAACTGTCCCTGCGCTGTGTTGACATTTCAGTTGTTTGGATTTAAAACACACAAACACACACACACACACACAGACACACAGACACACACACACACACACACACACACACACACACACACTCAGCACACACACACACACACACACACACACACACACACACACACACACACACACACACACACACACACACACACACACACACACACACACACACGCACAAACAAAACTAATGAACACCAACTCACAGAGGTCACCAATTGCTCCTTTGGTGACATTCTGGGCCCGCAGCACTGTGACTTTGTACTTGTGGGAGTACTGTTGCTCCACCTGCCACATGAAACACACAAGCAACATGTGAGAACAGGTGACTGTAAGGTGCAAGGGGTCAAGGATCCATAGCACAGGTTTAGGTGTCTGACTTGAGCTAGAATGAGCTAATGAGCTTAATTAAATGAATTATGCTGTGCAACTGGCAATCTCCAATATTAAAAACAATTCTAAAACCACAACTACAGTTGTATATCCACAGAGAAACAAATACTGGGCATAATAACAGGTAATTCCATTAAACATACAGTAGATTACAGTAATATAAATATGCAGTTATTACATGAAGTGAAAGAGTAACTAAGATCATACTTTGCAGGAGAAAGAGTAACTAAGTTCATACTTTGCAGGTGCTGCATGTTGTAATTATAATTCTAAACTATTATAACTCACAAAGCTACCATGGACATATGGCTTCAGTCAGATGAACTGAAGAAACCTTCCAGACAAATAAAAAAAACACTCTCTATCTTCTGTGACAGGACAAACCAGGAAGAGGAAGTCGGTGTGCAGAGTGGCCAGGAAAAGCATATTATACACTAATCTTGAAAGAATATTCTTTCATTCCGTTGAGATCTGTGATATGACACTGTAACCGTTCTCTGGGTGTTGGCCTGAGATCAGAGATGACTCTAAAGAGTATCTTTATTGTATCATCACAGACAGCTGATAGGTGTGTACTGAATGAATAAACCCTTATTGTTTCATCTGATCTAAATTTGAAGGTTCCCTAGAAAAATTCCAGTGCTTCCTTTCAAGGAACAAAAGTAGGCTATTTGATAGCTATCACAGAAGTTTGAATAGAGCAGAACCTTTAGAGTAGGTGGCACTGAAATTCACTGCAGTGTTTTATAAGGAAAATCAACTGTTTTACTGTAAGGGGAATCCCACACAAATGACTGTCCCGACATCTGGGCACTGTGGCTTATCTGTACAAATGCACTGAGGGTCCTCTATTTTGGGATTTGTATAAAGCCATGTTTTGCCATGTGACCCTTATCAAGGCTGGCAAGATAGTGCTGAAGCCAAAACTGTGAACCTATGGAATCTGCACGATAACAACAAGAATCTCGTGGCACCATGTTGCACATGCAATCTCTACAGAACATCATCCACAGGGGAAAGATGAATAGACAAAGCTAGAAAGATGAAGAGACAAACACAGAGAGGGGGGGAGGGTAGATAGAGAAAGAGATGGTGTGAGATTACCATAGTCCTTGCTCTATATGGAGGACTCTGATAACATCTGCATCTGATAGCGGTTGAGAAAGAAACTAGTGCAAATGTACCATACACTATCTGCCGAGTCTGACACTGCTAGTACTACAAAATGCAATTACATGTAAAGCAAAATTCAGGCTCTTGGTGTAAATGAAGTGGACTATAGTAACTGAAAGTCATAAGGAACCTTCCAAACACTTCACAGAGCCTTACTGGCACTGCAAGAACATGCTAATTGGAGATATACAGTCAACAGTTTCCTACCCGTCTGGATACACTTGTAACACTTGTGCTTATCCAGTCCTGATATGGTATGACTGCCATGAAAGGATACCTCAAATAGTGGTGAATTGCTAGTGTTGCTTTAATAACTTTAATAGCCAGACATTTAACTCCTTTAAAAGGAGATTTTTTGCTTAGCAAAAAGGGGAAAATAATACAACTGAAATTGATAACAATGTCACCAATGTCTTTCTCCCATTTACCATTTACCACTTTTGACAGAAGGCTATTGGTGATCATAGTTCCTATAAAATTAAGTGATTAATGAGATTGAGGACAATGTAATACAGCTGGAGCGTTCAGTATTATTGCTGTACAGGATAGCAAGTCCTTATTGGCACAAGTTTAGATATTTAGGAAAGGTGGTTAATCACGGCCATGCGTATTTTAGGTAATATTGATTTAAGAAGCATAGAAGCAGGGCAAGATAATTTGGTGTGTTTTAGTCCAACGGAAAAACGTTCTCCAAGCTTCTGATTGACGACTGCCTTGAGAAGTCCTAACCAAATGCACTCATGATGTTATGGGGACATGTCAGTTTCATCTTAACTTGGCAGAGGTCTGTTTGACCGCTCACAGGTCTCAAACCTGCCACCTCATGAATTACAATAAATTCACGGTCGGCATGATAGTTGAATGTTCTAACAACTGAGTTAAAATGCCCAGGCTTACAACTCAGTGGTTAGAAGCATTTTTAAGGCTAGGGATGTGAGGATTTACCACATATTGCCGCTAGCTAGCCTACTCTAGTTGGCATCCGTTACTCTCATCCTCCTAAATCCTTACTCATATCCGGATCACAGCACCAATATAGCAGAGGTCTGTTCGACCGCTCAAAGGTCTCGAACCGGCCACCTCATCAATTACAACAAACTCACGGCATGGGAGTCGAATGCTCTTACCACTGAGCTCAGGTTAGAAGCATTTTTAAGGCTAGGGTTTTGATGATTTACCATGTACTGCCACCAGCTAGCGAAAGCTAGTTGGCATCTGTTACACAAAGTTCACATATAGTGTAAATCCGGGCTTTAACTTAAAGGAGCTAAACAAATTTGCAGTCCTGTCTTGTCTTTCTCTGGATGGCAACAACCCTTTTAAAGCAATTAGTGAATCAACACATCCATAGTTGAGATGCCCTTGAGTAAGGCACATAACCCCTCACTGCTCCCCAGGCACTGCTGAGATGGCTCACTGCTCTGGGTGCTTCACCTCACTGTATGTTCACTGTGTCTCACTAAGTCACAATGCAGAGGCCAAATGTCCCTTACAGGATCAACAGAAATACTGTACTTGTATGATACAGTTATTTCCAGTCACCAACCACATTTTGCCAGCTCTGGTTCTTTTTCATGGCTATTTTCACATAAAACAGCAAATTAGTTCAGAAAGTCAACAAAGTTTCTGTTACTACTGTAAGTGGTTATGGAATAGAACTCACAATAATGTACTGGTAGGGGTCTATGGATGACATGACTGGGGTTCCGTTGAGACAGCTTCAGCAAAAGCTCACTTCTCACTGTGACTGAAATGGAAATAACTCTTCTGGGTGTTTTCACACAATCTGTTGGCGCAAACAAACAACAACAAAATTAAAGATACAAACCATCTATTGTAATAGTCATCTTTTATGCCTTTAAAATATTGTCAAAATTGTGATATAGAAACTGTAAGGAGACCATACTGTGCAAGTTCACACTCCACATGAACTAATTTAAAGTTCAACTTATACGGAATAGAATTAGTAAATTCATCCATTCCATTTAAGTTTAAATAGTTTTGATTCACTTTTTAATGATCTTAAGTGAAGTCAACATTTGTGTGCTTTCGAAATTAACCTCTTCATATCATCCCTCTTCATAGCCCATCACTTTATCTCCAACTATTGTGGATATGCATTTTTTTGTCACAATTAAGGCAATAACCCTATAACAAATTTTTATTTAGACAACAGCAATTCAGAATCCCACAAAAATCTACTTCAGGTTCAAGTGCTTCAGTTATAAACAGTTATAAACTTGTTTCATAGTTCCGTTAACTAGTGAGAAAGTGAGAGAATAGGCCTAATTCAGAAACCACAAATATGACACTTGATAATAAAAGACATAGGGACAATATATATATAAACTCTGACACACACACAAACAAATGCAGACAGAGAGAGAGAGAGCAGCCGATGGCACCGATTGATGTTCATCAACCGGGAGTGGAAGCTGCGTTGGAACCTGCTTAATTGAGCATGTTATCCCTGCGCCTTCACGCACGTTTGCACCATTTCCAGCAACAGCACTTTTGTGCATTTGTGCAAGCGGTCACGTAGTGCACCGGACGAGTCCGGAAAAAAAATTGGGGTCGCGAAGTATGAGCCTCTTTCCGTGGGAGGCTGAACGGCAGGCTTCCAACTGCAGTGGTATAACAGCTTGACTAACAGCAGTGGCACATGCATTGTAACATTACACAATTCGCTTCGACATGCGACATTGCTTCCCTCCCTCTATGACAGCACACTGCAGCCGATATGAGTGACACTAACGGCTTTGCAAAATAGTCTATATTGTCTCAATATATGGAGCGTCTCCTCTTGATGTGTTTTAGGTTAAAAAGTAATATTGTCCTACAATGATTCCATTCACCTCGTCTCGGTCTGAATGTCTAGACGTTAAAGGGGAAAAGATAGGCAGAGCATATTGCAAAGTATTGTAATCATGTACTCATCTGCTAGTTTGTGCAAGTGATTGACAAAAAATGGTTAGAGTAATAAGCTATTTGGTGACGTGACAACAGGTGGACTGTAAATACTAAAGGCTACAAGTGGCAGGCAGGTTTACCAGGTAGGCTGCAGGCTATATTTGCGCTGAATGGGCTAAAACTGGATAAAACTATGCTCGGTACATTTACCGAATCTGAATGGCATGTAATTGGCTACATAAATACATTATTTCGTTTACATTTAGTTGAGATACGGGAACTTAATTCCATTAAAGTTGCGACACTTTTGGATAACTTTGGGACGGAAACCTTGGACATAGTTGGACAGAGTAGGCTAGTGCCGTTCTTGACGCACACATGCGAAAACTGACACCGTTCTTTCCACTTATCTAAGTAATTTCTTAAAAAGTTACTGTCCAACTGCCAATGGGCTATGTAAAATAATGCCACGAAAAAACTAAATCTTCACCATAAAGAGACCTACCTGATCTAGGTCATTTGCCCCGAAGAAATTGTTAGCAGTCACATTCCTTTGGAGCAAAGGCAGTGCTTTCACTCTACGACAGCCCGGAGAAAGGAGGCAAGATCATTTCGCTTCCTCGTACCAAGCAGATCCGAGCCGTAGGTCAGAACTCGGACATTTCAAAACATTTCAGAATTCAACAGCAACACACAGATGAACCCTTACAAAATTATTTCTAACTTGTAGTCTAGAGGTCCAGACCGGTCTCGTCACAGGTGGAAGTTGCCAACTCGGCGTCCCGGTTTACACAGCAGATACTCAGCCTGTCCTCGCCCGCCTACCGGTCTCACCCGCAGTCATCGCGGCGTAACGCAGATAACCTGCCCAGTAGAGGGCATCCCAAGACTGTCGCTGTGAAGCGTTTCTGACTTAGGAGCTGGTAGCATATACGTTTACATGCCAGACATAACCTTGCTTTCAAACAATCTTTGTCTTTATAACCGACAATTGAGTGCGCATAAGAGTGCGCAATTATTTGGGTCAAAATTATGTGTGCTTGTAATGCAACAGAGCTAGGACAGCTGAGTTATGGGCTTAACCCTTTGAGTATTACGTTAGATAATAGTAGTCACCAAACAAATACACTCCCAAACACAAAAAATCAGTTGGCATTGTTTTTTTTTCCAGTTCATATCGTTTCACACAGAGATTTGAACACATCTAAGAGTTATTCAGAGTTAAGCCTGCTGATGCATTCTTGATATAAATAAATAAACAAAAATCAGGCCATTGAAGATGCACAATATCATCAACAATTTTAGAAAGCTACGTTTCATAAACATATCATAAACACCATTACCATTAATAATATGCCTCATACTAATGATAGAAAGTTAGTGTGGTAGTAGTTTTGTGATTTTATTATTCTAAAGGAAATAGTGGCAACGAATATAAAACCATTAAATTAGTTTTAATAAACTTCACTGCACTACATTACTTCAATTCATCCCCCACCACCACCACACACACACACACACACACTGACACACACCTCCACCCCTCACCCCCCCCAACACACGCACACACAGACAGAGAGAGACGCGGTGACTCTTTTTGTGAGTGAGTCAGCAGCGACCAATCAGCGCTCAGAGGTGTGTTCAAGGCCAAGCCTTTTAAACCAGGATTTCCAACATCTAGGGACATATCGAGAGGTGAACCTCGACTAAGAGGCACAACTAAGGAACATAAATTACTTGTACTACTACTACGTCTGGATCACACGTTACTGGAATGAATAAAGCTATAGCGTTTCTTTTACTCGCACACCTGGCATTGGTGTTTTGTGGGGAAGGTAAGCAAACTTCATATTTTATTGGAGAAAGTTGTGAAAGTAGACATTTGACTGTGGCTAAACCATTATGGCTACTGTAGGCTACCATAATTAATATCCATTGGTTAATTTAGTTTAGGCTTATTTAATGTAGGTTATTTCTGTGTAGGCTATGGCTGTTTTGGCTGAGCCAACAACAACAAGATAGATATAAGACTCTCAATTGTAGACTATAGAAACAAGGACAAAGTTAACAGGTCTATTCTTAATTCGACAGGGAACCCCTGCTGCTCGCAACCTTGTCAGAACCGGGGAGTGTGCACGGCGCTAGGAAGCGATAACTACGAGTGTGACTGTACGAGAACAGGTTTCCACGGCCAAAACTGCTCTGACCGTAAGTGCACTACCTCTTGGAATACATCATTAAGAAAAGTAATTTTATGAGAGTGATTTTTGGAATATAGAATTCAAGAAGCATAAAACCTAAATGTATTTTTTCCCCTTACAGCTGAGCTTTTCACCTGGTTGAAAAAAACTCTGAAGCCGTCCCCAAATACGGTCCATTACATTCTCACTCACTTTAAAGGACTATGGGCCATCATCAACAAAATATCGTTCCTGAGGGATGGCATCATGCGTTATGTTCTAACGTGTAAGACAATATCCTATATTAGCATAAAATCTAAGATTAAATCACTATCTATAAACTTTTTTTTTTTTTTTACAGCCTAATATATATATTTATTTATTTTTTCTTTCCACCTTCAGCTCGGTCACATCTGATCGAAAGTCCCCCAACATATAATTCAGAGTATGACTACAAAAACTGGGAGGCTTACTCCAACCTCAGTTACTACACACGCACCCTGCCTCCAGTACCTCTGGATTGCCCAACACCTATGGGAGTTGTGGGTAAGTTTCCCTCCATCAGTTTCTCCTGCTCATCCTCTCTTGTAAACCTGTTTTTTCAGATTTTTGAGATGTTACCAAGTTTATGTCAACATATGATATACACCAAGGCTTTAAGTTGTTTTTTTCTTAGAAAGGTATTCAACCTTGGGGGCGCTGAGTCATAGGCCGGTCATTGCACTATATATTAACAAAATTAGATATCAAGCTGATAGAACTCAGGGAATAAAGGCACCAGAGATTCTGTCATTTAAGTTGTGAAGTTAAAGTAGAGAGTTAGCAAGTTCCGTTCATTTAATGTGTAGTCTTTTCAGTAGGTATTTTGTATTTCAGTTTGTGGCACTATAGTCTGTAATATTGTAAGCTCTTGGTTCAATGATCATGTTAAGTGAAGGTGTTGAATTTAACATGCTTCTTCCTGATTGCAGGAAAGAAGGAGCTGCCTGATGCCAAGATGCTGGCAGAGAAACTGTTGCTAAGGAGAAACTTCATCCCCGATCCACAGCGCTCTAGTCTCATGTTTGCCTTCTTCGCCCAGCACTTCACTCACCAGTTCTTCAAGTCCGATATGAAGAAAGGACCAGCATTCACTCGCGCCCTCAATCATGGAGTAAGTGGAAAACCTATGATGGTATCTGGGCTGGTGGGTGGATGAAAGGATTGTGTATTCATGTGGACAGGATCTAAATCTTCTAAGACATGTCCTGACAATTTAATCTTATCATTTCACTTGTAAAAAAATCTTTGTTTGTTCATTTTTCTTGAGAAGAAAGAATAGAGTTTTAAATGTTTGTTTTCTGGGTTTGTATAGGTGGACTTGAGTCACATCTATGGTGAGGATCTGCAGAGGCAGCATAAACTCAGACTGTTTAAAGGTGGCAAGCTGAAGTATAAGGTAAGACAAGAATTATACATATCATTTATACACCCATTTTGGATTAAAATAATGTGAAATGAAACCACATTACTGCCTCTGCGCTGTGTGTCTTTAGTGAGTGCTCTATGGTTTGCTTATGTCCTTTTGGAATTTCTCCTCTCTCTGCTTCAGGTGGTTGACGGTGAAGTGTACCCTCCCCTTGTCAGTGAGGTCGGTGCAGACATGCACTACCCGCCACACGTACCCGAGTCACAGCGTTTCGCAGTGGGCCACGAAGCCTTTGGCTTGGTGCCCGGCCTGCTTATGTACGCCACCATCTGGCTGCGCGAGCACAACCGTGTTTGTGATGTCCTCCAGGAGGTTCATCCCGACTGGGACGATGAGAGGCTCTTCCAGACCACACGTCTCATTCTCATCGGTAAGGGCATGCATGCATGTGCATGCACATCACACACATTCGCACAGACGCACATAAACACACATAAAGATGTACCGGTAACTGTAAAGATAAGCATGTGAAGACATGTGAAGGTAATCAGGAATCATAGATTACATTGAAAAGCACAGTAAGCTTGATTTGTGTCAGAGTCCACATTTGGCTTGTGGGGAAGTTTTGGCATTGAAGACAGAGGTGTTACAAAGCCTCAGGTTACCCATTACAAACATTGTTGCTCTGTTGCTCATGTCATGCAGCAGCACATTTGTTTGCAACACTTGAACGGATGCAAAACAGTGGAAGTATTTTCTTGTGTTTGAGGAAGCAAGCATGCATTAGGAAACAAGACTTTACATGTATCCATTATTATTAGTCTTAGTTCCTCAACAAAGTTTACCACAGGATTTCTTTAGCTAAATTCAGTGGTCTTTAAAGCCTGAGTCATCAAAAATGTTTAGCTGAATTCACCTGTCTGTAAAGTCATCAAAATAGCTTTGTAATTATTTACTAAATTGCTCTTTTTTTTGCATTAGGCGAGACCATCAAGATTGTCATTGAGGACTATGTGCAGCACCTCAGTGGCTACCACTTCAAGCTCAAGTTTGACCCAGAGCTGCTTTTCAACCAGCAGTTTCAGTACCAGAATCGTATCGCCTCAGAGTTTAACACACTTTACCACTGGCACCCACTGATGCCCGACAACTTCCACATCGAGGAAGAGGTCTACTCCTACAAGCAGTTTGTCTTCAACACCTCCATCCTCACCGACCATGGCATCAACCACCTGGTGGACTCCTTCACCCACCAGATCGCAGGCAGGGTAAGCATCGCAACTAGACTTCCAGAACGGAAGCTTCAAGACCTCTAGAAAGGACTCTCTAGATGAGAAATAGTTAATGTTGTAAATTATTGACACTTATATTGAGTGAGGAACTGTGTAGTCATCCTCTTACACCTGCTGTCCTGTCAGAGATGAGTCTAACCTGTGACATGAATGTGTTTTCTCTCCTCAGGTGGCCGGTGGTAGAAATGTACCCCCCGCAGTTTTGATGGTTGCTATTAAGTCCATTGAGAACAGCCGTCAGATGCGCTACCAGTCCCTAAATGCCTACAGGCAGCGTTTCAACATGAAGCCTTACACTTCCTTTCAGGATCTTACAGGTAAGAATATTCAAAACGTGAATGATGACTTTCTCTCTCCCTTCCTTAATGTCTCTTTTGCTCCCACTCGAAATGAGTGAGTTCATGTCCTGTTTGTTTACATGGTAAAAAATAAATCTTCAAAAAATGAACATATTTTGCCAGTATGCTGCAGTTTACATTACTCTGTAAAAACATTTGTAAGCAGCAGTAGCTTTAGTAAGTTATTTTGCAATCATTTTCCGAAAGCTCTCCTGAGGTAATTTATACAGAGCGCATTCCTTCTCTGGTTGTTTTGCCTCAAGCATAGATTTAAATCAACACACTGAGGTGAATGTAAACTGTGTCAGACCCGTGAAATCACTCCCTCTCTCAGTGTCTCTCAACCTCTTCTTGACTGAGGACCCTTTAGACAGCTATATGTGCACAGCTATCTATTTGGTGCTTGTGTAAATTTGTGTGTGTGTGTGTGTGTGTGTGTGTGTGTGTGTGGTTAAGCAACACATATACATACATTTTTTGGTTTGGTAGCAAGATCTGAGCAACAATGGAGCAATTTGTGGAGTACTTTGTTAGATTTCTGAAAAAAAAAATCAATAATAGAAAAAGCATAAATGGAGGGGGGCAAAGATTAGAGAAAATGAGTGAGATAAACTTAATGACTTAATGAGATAAATTGACTCAATGTGTTCTTTCTCACCATCAGGCGACACAGAGATGGCTGCCCTACTAGAGGAGATGTATGGCCATGTGGATGCTGTGGAGCTTTACCCTGGCCTGCTGGTGGAGAGGCCCCGGCACAACGCCATCTTTGGGGAGACCATGGTCGAAATGGGAGCCCCTTACTCCCTCAAGGGTCTCCTGGGTAACCCCATCTGCTCGCCGGAGTATTGGAAGCCTAGTACGTTCGGTGGCCAGGTGGGCTTTCAGATCGTCAACACCGCCTCGCTACAGCGGCTGGTGTGTAACAACGTCAAAGGACCCTGCCCAGTGGCGTCCTTTAATGTGCCTGACATAAAAGATGCTGGAGCAGCCACTATCAATGCCAGCACGGCACACGCGGCCACCAGTGATGTCAACCCAACTGTCATTATCAAGGAGAGAGCGTCTGAGCTCTAAAAAATAGCTGAAAATCTGAATTCTACTGGATTTAATATTTTTTATTTATTGTCATATTTATTAATGTCTATTTATTGTTGTTTATTTATTACATTGATTTGTCTGTAGTGGCGCTGTGTGTGTGTGTGTGTGTGTGTGTGTGTGTGTGTGTGTGTGTGTGTGTGTGTGTGTGTGTGTGTGTGCATCTTAGATCATACTGTACTTTCAAACTGTAAAAACTAAAAAAAAGTATTTATATAATTTAAAATATATTTTGTATTGTCCTGTGTAGCACTGCCATTAATGTTGTCTGGATTGTTTTCAACATCCCTTGTTGTTGATGTTTTTCATGGATTTGTTTGTAATATAGCCTATACTTGAATTCTTTTACGGTACAACAACATCAAGTTTAAATCAGTGCTTTGTATGTTTATATTTAAATTGTATTTAAAAAAAATTGATGTTCTATGTTTAGTTCAGAGGAACTACCAAGCAATAAATTGTGTTTTTAGATACTGTGCCTTTATTTTGTACATGTGTACATTTAGTTTACTACTGAAGCTAAGTTTTACTTGAAAGATGTATGTAAATCTTTTGTAAGTATTTTTAATAAAAAAAAGTTTATAAAATGTTGGATCCATTGACTTCTTCTCTGAAAAGGGCCAATGATATATTTGGAGAAAACCCTCATACAAATTTTGTATGTTTGCTCTCTCGCCCCGTCAAGTATGCTCTTAGTTTTAGTATGCACTTTCTTAGCTTTAGTATGCTCTTTTCTAGCTTTAGTACGCTCCCATTGAGATTTTCACCACCTTAAATACTACATAGGGATCACTAGTTTCTTTTAGCTTGGGGAAATGTGTTTCAGTTTCATGCTCTCAAACTCACAAAAGACAGAGCACAAGGAACATCACTTGACCCAATCAACAAACATCTCAATCTTGACTGAGAATGACAACCAAAACTCTCCCTTTCTCTATCTACAGTGTATCTATCTCTATCTGTCTTTCCCTCTCCTGTTTTTTTTGCCCAGAACATTCTCTTGCCATGAGGCAACAGGCTTAGGTTCCCAGCACTATCCCATGCAGTTTCCGTCGTGAGGAACATGTGACAACTTGCCAGTGCAGAGGGAAAGAGCTTGAAGCAGGGGAGTGGGGCTGAAGACTGAGAATGGAAAAGAGGAGAGGAGTGGGGGAGAGGATAAGGGAGGATTGGATAATAGGCTACTGAAGAAGAGTAAAGAAGCACAGAGATGGAAGAGGAGAGGAGAGGAACAGACCAGACCAGAGTCAAGAGACTCATGAGAGGTTAATGAGGAGGCAAAGAGAGGCCTTCTTGAGCATCGTAAAATGTGCTTTTATAAGAAGAGTGATTGATGAGCCAGTGAAGTGGCGAGCTTGAGTTAGGCTACTACACAGTGAAACGTCTTACTGTGCCTGCGTCTTACAGCGAGACCAGAGCTGGATTTCAGATATTGCACGTCTGTATGTAGAAACATCAATGAAAAAGCAGTGAATGTAGCACAGATGTGCAAGGAGCTTAAACAGATGCAGACTTGTCTGCTAGAAGAGTTTGTGTCTGGCACCTCAGCTGTTCGATGATTTATGTCCTCTTAAAAAAATGGCTTCCCGCCTCTGGCCCGAGAAAGCATCTGAGCTTTAAAGTTCACACTCTCCTGTCAGGCAAACAACTTTTTGGCACGGACTTTCAGTCTTCCTTAAGGTGCCGTTCATCTGAGAGAACTATTTGAAGATGGCAGTGGATATTTTAGAAGTATTATTTGGCTTATTTCAGCTAGTTTATAGTTTAGCTGGCACCACTGAATTGAGGGTCGAAGTGAGGGTGGAATCGAGGGTGCAACAGAGGGTGGAATTGATTTGAAAGTTATAGATTTGACAACATTTAGATGTGAGTTGGTTATGATGTGGGTGAGGCTGTCCCTGCAATATTGACTTCAACGGCAATCCCTGACTGAATCATCCAAAGGCCTGTACACCCTAAACCCTCAAACCCTTCAATTAACATGAATCCACTTCATGATTGGCAGGTTCATGGCAGTCAAATATTTATGGATTCAGGGCCTATTAGAGACATGTTATGGGGGTTCACTTAGGCTATAAATACCTTGTGGACTTGTGGACAGGTATGGCCGGCAGAGCATTTGGGTGTGTTTTACCTTTCTCATCTTTTTTCCCCTCCATCTCTTTCTGTTTCTTTTTGTTTTGCTGTCCATCGCTGTCTCCTAGGCACCGGTGTTGATGCAGGACCACCTGAGCTGTGATCCTGCAAGAAGAATGTGAGGAACGTGAGCTGCTGCGGACATCCCTCTGGTCTGAACATGTCATGGCAGTGGAAATGATGGGTTGACCTACATGGGCTGGCCCAGGTCGTCTCTGTTATGTTTCGTTTCTGTACGTCTGGTGCGGAGCCTTTATTTATCTTTTCAAAAGGGTGCAGCCTGTGCTCACGGCTCCTATCCTATAGTTTTGCAAGCCTGGCATTTGCACTGTTTGTACTATGTCCTCTATGGATTCTATATGTGCCATGAGCTTCATCCCTGTTTAGGGTTCAGAAATTTTCCATTTAGGTGGATTAGTAATGCACAAGGCATTATTATGACTCTTCAAATTAAAAAGAAATCAATCATGCATGGGTTATTAGTCAAGGTGGAACTTGCTCATGTTTGGTTTAAGGTACTGACAAAATTTAATAATTATGAAATAGTACTGTAATTGCTCTAGTATTTCAGATATACTTCAGATGTAAATTTCCTGGACTATAGGGATGGAATTTCCCAGAGCCTGGTTAACATTACAACATGAGGCAAGACACAACAACCATAGACAACACATTTGGCTGGCAGCTATACTGCAAAGTTATTAATCAGGGACCGTGCGCACCATCCAAATTAAAGGTAGAGTAGGAGATGTTTTCCTGGAGCACTTTTTACTACGTAGCTTAAAACCCCCTTCACACCTGGATTGAAACCAATTCATTAAATGTTCTAACACAAAAATAAAAGTAAGTCACCTGTGAAACGAACAGGATGGAAAAACACCATCCAGTAATTTTGAGTGGCCCTTTCAAAGCGATTGAATGTGACGGGTGATAAGTCAATCAAATGAAATTGCCATTTGTCCCTCCCTCATCCCCTACGCCATAGATACAAATGGCAAGTCTGGTTGAAACCCCTTTTAACCCACAAAAAAAAGGCTCGTCATGCATGTTTTTTTTCATCATGGCGGAAGACAGAGGTTCATTTTGGCAGCATGTCAATCAGATACTCTGCTAGCAGTTATACTGAAGCATTTAGATGGAGCTTGACTCACTTTTTGTGAGCAATGCTAAGATCTATTTTTGGCATTCAAACTGTGCATACTGTGCATTATCAACTTGGCATACCTCCAAACGTGTTATTGACGACCATTTTGGTTGATAATGATGCTGATGTTGTTCATGCTGATTCAGTCAATCATGCTGATTCATTAGCTTGCTTAGTTGCTGTCTTCATTCATCACCAACCCTAACCCTAGCCTAAATAAAGAAATCTGTTTGGCTAGATTGCGCAGAATAGCGTGTTGAAACTCTTCATGAAAAGTACAGCATGGATTTTGGTGAAATTTTTTTGAACAACAGGTACAATGTGTATTACTGTACTTTAATTTAGAAATGGTAACAATGAAAATTATCTGATAAAAAGGATATCTCAAACAGTGGTGAAAAGTGTAGTTATCCTTTAAATAACTTGAGAACTTGAGAAGTTCTGTTCATGCTCCTGGCTCCAAGCAAAGGCTCATTTGGCTCAGCCATCAACAGACTTCTGTCAGGTTTCGTTTATGTTACAGTAGTTGATGCATTCAAGATTACTTCTTTGTAGTTATTATGTAATACTTTTGGTTTTGTCTTTCACCAGCCACCATTATTGGAGTCATTGGTCTGATTGATTGTAAGTCTGTCATGACAACCAGGCTATATGACGGTAATATCGATGTTTCTTCATATTGCATTATATATCTTTCCATTTGTATTACCTGGTGCTTAGTGTGTCTATGGTTTAACATTGCCATCATTGGTTGTGCAAGTAGTGTGTGTGTGTGTGTGTGTGTGTGTGTGTGTGTGTGTGTGTGTGTGTGTGTGTGTGTGTGTGTGTGTGTGTGTTACTCAGATGAGAGCACAGTAGGAGCACCAAAGCTGTGGTTTGTGTTTCTTCACTACTCCTTCCTCCCCTGCTAGCATATAGGGTATTGGTTGGAAAAGCCCTTTCAGAAAATCAAGTGACGGCAACGAAATTGCAGCATTAAGAAAAAGAACCGTGGGATTTGTCTTTCACAATCCATCATCTTAGAGGTATCACCTCAGAGATACAAATCCACTTCCCTGTGTGCAAACAGTAATTTACTGTAATTGACCTTATAGGATAACTTGCAGGCAGCACTGTCTGATAAGGACCCTTTAGCTGAGTCTTGCAGAACAAAACATTGTTGTCCCATTAATGAGGCCATTCAAATACTAACTATAGACCTTCCCTAGCATAACAACATTATTGTTGTTATCAGTTTACAGATGCAATGTTAACTGTCAGGTAATTGATGAACCATGCATTATGTAAACATAAAAGTCATGCAAGCAATGTAACTGATCAGTGATTATAGGCCATCACAGGAAGAGTGGGTGTGAGAGTTGATTTCCTGTTTCTTTTCGTTTTGATGTGTGTTTGTGGTCCAGGGCCACAGGAAATTATGTTAGATAATGTCTCACCAGATCTCTCACATTTTTTTTTAAAAAAAGACAAGCAATCAGTCACATGACCTGTGAAAAGAATTAAAAATGCCTTTTCGGACCGTCTGAAATGCCATATATTTATTTGAATATGGAGATGTGTGCATTTTAACACTCACACAGCCACATTAGAGGAGGATAGCAAAGAGAACGTGCACAAAGTGATGTCATTCCACCTGTAGGTACTAATGGTACTATTGTATACTTGAATGTTTACTTCTGAATCCTGTTGTTATAATGCTTCCTTGAAATGCACTATGATGCTTTATGAAACTTTATTTAAAATGTGATTCTCTTCAGTGGAGGTGTACTTGGGATTATCAGCATACATGTACTAAGCAAGAAGTATTCATAGTTATTTGATTAGGCCTATAGTATAGGCTGTTGTTCTGTTTTAAGAGGTTACCTCAGTACATAGCCAATTTTGCTCTTCTGCTTTCACCATACAAACATTTATTTTCATTTGCAATTTGTAGTTTGTATGACTTTTTGAAGGGAAAATGTCCTCTTTACGTGTATCTATAGGATGAAGTGAACTTGGATGTGGAAACCTTCTGATATAACAGGCTTAGTATGAACTGCTGGAGTTTAACATGGCCAAGGAAGAGGGAAATAGGTGGTACAGCCTCTTATTCAAATTCACATTGTAATCTTTATGTTGTGTCCATGTTGTCTTCTTTTGTTGTCTTTTGTCTAATAGTGTGAGAAAATTAGGCTTTGGTGAGCTGCGTGCTTCTTCTAACCATGGTGGCCATCAAGCATGCTGTCAGGCCTGTTCATCGACTCCACCTGGCTCAAACACATAATAAGAATGCTAAGCATCTGCACATGATTCTGTGGAGTGTAGGCTGCATGTCACCCTCAATTTGCATAAATGTTATTGGGCAATTTTAGTCATGTCATTTTCACATTCTTTTTTTTTAGCAATTAGGGCTGCAATGTTCTGGACCATTTATTGCACAGCCTTAAATACCATTATTATTTGCATAATGTAACAATTCAACCAGTATCAAGTAAGTATTCTTGTCAACCTTGTTTTTGTGAGAAACATTGTATATGGAAACACATTGGTGTATCTTTTGGCACTGAGTCAAAATAGTTTCTTTGTCCATTATCCAGGGATGGTGTGGTACAGCTTTTGAGACCAGTTCATACCAAAGCGCTGGGGTATGAAATAGTAGTGAACTATTTCTGAATAATTAGCAGTTTTAGGCTGGACCTGCAGGCTTGCTCTGGAGTGTGGTATTCAACAGCACCATATAAATTCCACTTTACAGTATGATTGCCACCCAAAACTAGAAAACTCTGACTATCAATGAAGTACTAGATGCTAATTAATTTAACAGCATTATAATTACATTATACATTACATTACATTACATAATTTAAGATAATGAACTGATTCATGACACATTTTTGCATTCTCTTTTCACCCTGCAGACAATTTCCATGACAGTGCATGAGAATACTTCAAATAACTTTGAGGACATTACAAAATGGATGACTGAAGCACATGGATATTTAGGCTATGTCTTACTCTAATACAAAACTACTATCAAAAATGTTCCTAATCTGTGGCCTTGATAGGTTGTACACCAGAGGATCGGGGGGCTTTTCCCCAAAACTTCCTGTCACATAAAATCAGGTGTGAAGGGAAATCAATATGTCTGCATTTGCACTGTGAGTGTAATGGTTCACTTTGGAAATACGTCAGAATCAGAGTCATTCGGCCATTACATATGTGATTGTGATGTGACAGGCTTCTTGACAGATGTCTTACTCAAACTTTTATGTCCAGGCTTATGTCAGTATGAGGAAATATTTTAGTCATTGGCAGTATTCCTACAATACAAACACACACTCACTACGCGTGTAAACACACCCTTGAAGGACACACATGCAGCGTAGGCATACTTACGAATGCAGACAGAGAATAACAGACTACGAAGTGTGAACATAGTTGATATAAGCTACAATTCATAGGAGAGATCAACAATTTGATTTTATCTTCTAAGTCTTACATGAGGTGATTTACCATAGCTTTTAGGCAGCATGATGATTAGGAATCAATGAATTGAGATGATATTGCAAGATCTTATCCATCACAGTGGATATTCCATCCCATTATTCATGACTACTGTAAATGACACCACAGATTTACTAGCATTGCATTTCTACACAGCAGGACAGGCAAGTCCACAAGCCGCTGTAAATTGTTGCCAAGGGAGAGCAAACAATATGCGGTTGCTCTGTGGCTGATGTAGCCTGACGTGAACATTTACGGGTGAAATGAATCTGAGTCTGAGACGGGGCCCATAAAATGATGACTCAGACCTCCGTCTCTGAGCCATTCAGTGCAGAACACACTAAAGCACCATTCACAGATGATCAGACAATGCTGCTCTCTGCCTGTCACCCACTATAACAAATGCACAAGTGAGATCTGCTGGCCCTCATCAATACAAATGAAAGAGTCTTGGCCATCAGGCTACAATTATCTTTTCACAATTAACAAACCTGGCATTATAGGCCATGTAGTGAAACGTGAAATAATATGGTAACACCATGTGGTAAAAGTCTGGTATCATTAGAATTATTGGTAGCACTTTATAATAACCGTCTTCTATAAATGGTTATTAAATGACTTATTAACATCAGTAAGCAGTTATTTAACTGTGAACAGATAACAGTTAACAGTTAGGTAACAGTAATTAATAGGAATTTTACAGCATAGTTAATTAGTTAGTAAGTTAACAGTTCGTTTATAGTTTGTTAAGGCTAAATGATAAAATGGAAAAACTTCAAAGTAGTAGCCTAGTATATCCTTATCCATAGCTGTGTATTTGTAATATTTCTTCTTGACAAGAGCCCAGTATCCTAACATAACAAGGTGTAATTGAATGATTTACCTCTAATTGCTGACACTATCAGAGTTGTGGTGGTATGTGAAATTCTGTCTGTGATAACGTTTGTGGTTTGGCTTGGGAGAACTAGTATTTCCAGTGGACCATGGGTTTTGGAATGTAAGTCATAAATATTCTTCTTTCTTATCATGCATAAGCATTCAGTTTCCCTTCAGTAGTTGTGAATATACACAGCTTAAAGTAAACACATTTTTTCTGCTTCAGAGATTTTTAATTTATTTTGATAATATTTTTTCCCATGGACTCTGTGGCAGGTTGACCACCTAACCATTGATTCATGAAGGCAATAAAACATTGTTGTTTCACCTTTTACAGCTCACAACCTGTTCCAAGAAATGCACACTAGCTTGTGTACACACACAAACACACACACACACACACACACACACACACACACACACACACACACAAGAGGAATCTGCTTAATAGTTCCCATGACATGACAAATGAGAGTAGTAAGTCTCTATTTCTTCCAGCATAAATGCACAATAAAAAGACTCCTGACATCAAAGAGCATATCTATCATCAAGTATAATTATTTATCCCCAAGAAGTTGTTCTGAGGGGGATTTAAATGCATCAATTACTCAATCGTTGAACCACACACCACTTGCGTTGAGGCAAAAACCTGAGCAAGGGGAATGGCAGAGCCTCTGACACAGATTCTGACAGAGTGAGGCAGACGGTGGCAATGGGCGACGAGGGCAAGAGAGGGGAACGGCGACGTGCAGAACAGCACTGGGCACACGGTTTGACTCAGCACCAAACGCCAAAGCGACAAAGCCGTCATCTAATCACTGTCTGAGCGGAGGGGATGCACCACCACGTACAGAACACACACCTACGCACTGGCACACATATGCCAACACATACACACAACACACACACATACGCGTACACACACACACACACACACACACACACACACACACACACACACACACACACACACACACACACACACACACACACACACACACACACACACACACACACACACACACACACACACACATATTTACACACACATATACAGTAGCTGCATGCACACACAAAGACAATGCAATTATTAATGTAGCCACACACACACATACACACCTACATACAATATGCATTCATGCACATGCCCACACACACACACAAACAAACAAACAAACACACACACATACAGACAAGTGGCACACAATTGTCAGCAGACCCCATAATGTGTGTGCATGTGCCGATGAGAGGTGGCGACCCCTCGTTTGGCCTTGCCAAATGCCTCTACCCAAAAGGGAAGTTGGGCATCCCCCATCTGCGTCAGTGACGTGGTTTCACAAGGGTCTTCTCCTCTCGCTGCCAGGGACAGGAAGATCATTATGCTCGTCTAATTGGCGTGAAATTCCCCAGTGCCTCGAAGCTGGACCACTGCCGTCCGGAGATTATCCCCCTGTCCCCCGTGATTGGCCTGTCCGACACGCTGCTCTTTCCCATTAGCCAAGTGCTCCCATCTCCCTCCTCTTTTTTCAGCGTTGCCCACTGCTGCCGTGGTGCTGAGCCTGGGATACGTGCAGAGTTTCAGGTAGGGACAATATGCGGGAAGCTGCTAGATTAACAGCGCTATGTGAGAACTGGATGTCTATCAACAACCACTAACACCAACTCTGAGCATGCCCATTCAAACACACACAGAGCCCTTTACAACACAAACACACACACACACACACACACACACACACGTGAGCATGCACACACACACACACACACACACACACACACACAAACACACACACACACACACACACACACACACACACACACACACACACACACACACACACACACACACACACACACACACAATTGCCTCTCACATACACAAATTTAATAACAGGTTTTATGGTATTGTTTACACTGTAAGTCAATTAGTTTTTGAATGTTTGACCACAAGGTTTACGTGGTCGGGACAGGGGTTTAAGTAAGATGATTGTATAATACAATTGTTGATTTTTGTTTTGAGTAGTTGTTTTTTTAGAAAAATAAACCAAAATATTTAGAGAGAGAGAGAGAGAGAGAGAGAGAGAGAGAGAGAGAGAGAAAGAGAGAGAATCTCAGCCATTCACGCATCATACATATAAATATTACTCCTCCCACAGTTTCCCACCAGACCATATAAGTCAGAGATGGTCACATCTTCCCGGTCATTGTGGGACTGTTTAGTGTGTGAATTACAAATATCTGAAAGGGTCACCACACACACACACACACACACACACACACACACACACACACACACACACACACAGAGGCAGCTTAGACGATGCACTGCCACAACACACATACGCTGCCTGTTATAAGATTCAATTGTTCCTATTCTTAACCTTTGTGAGTAACTTGAGAACCCAACCACAGAGGATGAGTTGATATCAATTAAACCTACCACAGTGCAGACCTTCTCCATTCTTAACATGATGAATACGACACTGAAGTCACTGGAAGCTTTCAGGAGGAAATCGATTCAGAGAAACATTCTGAGATGGTGCAATACGGGCCTTACAGTGGTATTATGCCATGTGTCAATGCAATTGCATGTATTTACAAACTATTTGCCACTGTATGTAGCCTACCCACAGACACACTCATACACACACACACACACACACACACACACACACACACACACACACACACACACACACACACAGGGGTGCTGCTAGAAATTTTGGGCCCTATGACAAGAAATAATTCTGGGCCCTTCATATATTGATTTTAATAATAACATTTTCTCTGGCCCTCTGTCAGTGCCAGGCCCTTAGAATCATCCTAACTTTCCCCGCTAGCGCGCCCTGCACACACACACACACACACACACACACACACACACACACACACACACACACACACACACACACACACACACATACAAAGACATACAAGCACCCACACACATGCAGGTGCATAGCACCCAATTCGGGGCCCTATACACTAGCAGTCACCATGGGCCCCCCTCACTACCTGGAATATAATTCCATACTCTGCAAGGGCCCTCCCTCCTCTTGGGGCCTTGGTAACTCATTCCCCCTTTCCCCCCACTACTACGCCCCTGCGCACATGCACACACAGACACGCACACACACACACATATACGAGAGAGAGAGAGAGAGAGAGAGAGAGAGAGAGAAAGGGTGAATTGCTCTTCTTGCCCAAACATGTAGGTTGTCGAGACAGCCCAGAGAAAGCACTCTCTCAGAAACCTCTCTCTCTCTCTCTCTCTCTCTCTCTCTCTCTCTCTCTCTCTCTCTCTCTCTCTCTCTCTCTCTCTCTCTCTCTCTCTCTCTCTCTCTCTCTCTCTATCTCTCTGTGTATGTGTGTGGTTTGCATGACTCATCCTCTTGTGAAGCCCATCTCACTTTTAAGCCCCGGGGGAAGGAGGGTCCCCTGAAGCTTTCTGCTGCTCCTGATGAAATAACTGTGGAGCTCCAGACACGTGCGGAGCGGAGGAGATGCCCGGCACAGGGGCCACGTCAGCAGGAGTCAACGAAGTTTATATAAACACACTGACTACTCAACCTGGCAACGCAGGCAAGGTTGCCATCATGTGACACGGAAGCGCTATGGAAAGCCGCTCATCCCACTGAAGTGGGTCCAGAATATGGATAATTCATGCACAAATCCTGCAATACATTATCATGAATCTTTTAAATATTGGGAATGCCATGAAGTAATTAAAAGCACAGGTTTAATAGATTTTACAAAAAAAAGTGTAGGCTACAAAAAGTGTGGCATACTATTATTTCTTGAAAGTTGGCATGAAATTATAATGCTGGTGGGATCATTACATTTAAAATATCTTATTACGTCAGAGATGTATTATGTTGGTGGGAAATAATTACATTGACAAATGGTATAGTCATAACTAGCCCCTCAGTCTACACTTCTCTTTGTACAAGGGTCTGGGATATCGTTGTTTAGTGGAGGTATTTAAATTTAAAAAGATTGGATCAGACCTTGGTAGATAGCCTATTGTATTCTCACGCTGCGTTTGCGGATTGGATCGCACAGGACGCATCCGATATTACCGAGGCCAATGTCTGATGGAGTAGGAGATGTATTACGTAAGAAGGAAATGGCCAGGCTATGGATGGTGGTAGGCCTACAGAGGATAGCTGAAAGAACTCCACATCCTCATTCTCAAAAACCTCAAGACTGCAGGTACCTAATCCTTTCCATTTGATGAAGCTATGCCACTCCAGACATTTCAGGTTTGGAAATTCCTGTTCATCACTACCAGATGGAATGTGTATCTAAGCTGTCAGTTCCTGTTATAAAGATGATCTGTTTGAGGCAGTGATCAGCATGGTACTAGAGGTAGCAGCATGGTACTAGTTTCGCTAGTACAGACTTCCCCCACATAATTGAAATTAAATATAGGTATTGCATTGGCAGACATGCAAATGTGTCTATATGATATGAATATGGTGTCTTTCTATCCTTTGTGTGTGTGTGTGTGTGTGTGTGTGTGTGTGTGTGTGTGTGTGTGTGTGTGTGTGTGTGTGTGTGTGTGTGTGTGTGTGTGTGTGTGTGCAGTAATAGTACAGTAAGAGTACAATCACAAAGGAAACCCTTGAAAGAGCAGGGGTGAGAGATGTGGAGTTAAGTGCAGATCGACATGTGCAGTAGGTGCAGTAGGCTCTCGTAGAACAGCTGGGCCCTTGAGAGCTTCTTGAGGCTAGACAGGGATACACTCCAACTCTGGTAGTGCTTAGTAGGTCATTCGACCTATGAGTGGATTGTAATTGTGTGTGTGTGTGTGTGTGTGTGTGTGTGTGTGTGTGTGTGTGTGTGTGCATTTGCTCTAGAGGTTAAAATGGACTACAAAAGGCCAATTGCAGCCCATTCATGAAATCTAAATGCAAAATGTAATGTGGCCCATTGTTACCTTAAAGGTTAAGTTCTCTTTTAGCAAGCCATTCTGAAGCAGAAAAGGGGGGGTTGTAAATGAGCCAAATATCAGGACCAATTGTCAAAAATTTTGGTGTCAGTGATTCTATTTCATCCTAGATAATACAGAAAAGGGGCTAAACATGCTAAAAAGTGAACTTCCCCTTTAGTGTAATATTACATCATTGAACTTCATTTTTAAACTGATTTTGAACAACATTGCCATGGATTCAAGCCCAATTTCCATACATGCACAATTCATTAAAGGTATCTGCGCAAAAAACATGCTCATCTAAATTACTGTAACATTTTTGTCAATAGCATCATTTGGTACTTCATATAATATATAGAATGTAGTTGTTCTAAACTGCAGTCTCCTTACATGATGTTACTGGTTAAAAATTCGATCTAGATAAGCTTGGCCCCGGACATACACTAGGGACACTACGTTATTTTTTGAATTAAAAGAGTGATGTAGGATTTTAAACCTCGCTCTTTGGGAGTCTAACTTTCAGCGAACTGGCCCAGAACAGCAATCCTCTGTGACCTCTTGCACTTCCGTAGAGCCAGATGTTTCTGGATGTTTGTGTGTGTGTGTGTGTGTGTGTGTGTGTGTGTGTGTGTGTGTGTGTGTGTGTGTGTGTGTGTTTTGCACTTCAGTGGGGCCAAATGCCCATGGTGATCTCAAACTGTTCCGGAGCCTTATAAGGTCACAGCCAGAACCATCTAACCACACTACACGGTTGTGCTCATATACACAAACACACACGCACACACACACACACACACACACAGAGAGAGAGAGAGAGAGAGACAGAGAGAGAGAGAAAGAGAGAGAGAGACTGGCAGCATGACTGTGCAACTGGATGGCAGCACATCTGAAACTCTCTCTCTCTCTCTCACGCACATACCGTCAGTCACCATCTTCAGACAGCAGAGCACCATTACATCACCATTCACACATCTGTCACGCTGCTCCCGGTCGGTCGGTCGGTCGGCCTCTGTGGAAAGTGAGACGTGAGTGCACAGTGGACGTCTGCTTTTGCTCATCCTGGATTTCGGTCCAAGGCTCACTCTCCCAGAACACAACTAAACAAGGACCTTTTTAACATGAAGGGACAATGAGGATCATGTGAGAAGGAGAGAACAGGACTGAGGCTGGGGTGGGGTGGGGTGGTGCGTTATGGGGCCGGTAAAAGTGGTGTCAGTTGATATGATTAAACAGATTATTCCATGGAATCATGTGGACAAATCTGCTTTGTGAAGCATAATTGCACTTTTGAAGTCATAACGTTTTGATTATGCAGAACAGTTACCCAGTAAATTCTACAGATCAATATATTAGAAATTACCCCAGAATGCTCAGCAGCACGATTGTCTGTTTATTTCAGTCATTCAACTTGAGCTGACCTTATTACTGGGAAGACTTACTCTGAAATGTGTCTGAGAAAGAAAACATCCGGTCACACCGGCTGGGACAATAATTGTATTCACAGAAGTGACTCAAGGGCTTGGGAAGACTGATGAATTTGCAGAGTAACAGGAACTTTTCACAGACACGAATGGGGTATTTTCCCCAGGCCTTTTAGACAGAATATTTAAACACCTTTGAGTAAGTAACAGACTAAACATCAACAAAATTGCTGTCAATTAGAGGTCAAACTAGCCTTGAATTACTGGATGAGAGTCGGCTAAACGGCTATATAAGGTATATGAGTATATCTGTGCTATTCAGGGGAAAAGGTAGATAGGGAAAGTAGCTAAAATGTCTCTTGTGTCTGATAGGTTAAAATAGGCTTGTGTCATTATGCCCAATTTTGACATTTCAGCGTGTTTGAATGACAATTCAGGATATCACCCACATTCTTCTTCTTATATATCACCACCAGGTTGAGGTTGTTATAAATGGGTTTTCCACTTTAAATTTAGCACAGATCCAACACATTTCTCAGGACAATGGTGTTAAACCAGATATGGTGTGACACCTTCATACTTTAAACAGCTTTCATTCCTTTCATGGTGTACAAGTCACATGTTGTACCTTGCCTACACACTTACATGCTGCCCACACACACACACACACACACACACACACACACACACACACACACACACACACACACACAATGCAAATAGAGTGATACCACTTTTCACATATTTTCCACCTTACAGACTGTCAGGCGACTGATTCAACATCAAACTATATGCTACCTCAATTATGTAATCAATTTGTATAACTACAGTATACCAAAGTCTATTTTTAGCTTGACCGGGATCCACTTTCAAAGAAGAAGAAGAAGAAAAAAAGGCTTTAGACAGACTGGCATTGTGTATCTTTAAACCACTTTTTTCATGTTTGGCAAGGCGTGGGCATTCTTTCATCAAGTGGGAGACCTCATATTTACACACACACAGACACACAGACACACACACACACACACACACACACACACACACACACACACACACACACACACACACACACACACACACACAAATGGCTCAACTGTGACCTCATAAATCTGGTGCCATTGTCAAACACATTCCTCAACACACCCATTTCCTGTGGGTGTGGTCTGTAGGGGAAAACTACCTGTGACCAATCAGGTAACGCATACCACCAGCTTAACATATTTACAGAGTACGTCAGGAAATGGTTAACACCTGACTCTCCAAGCCGAAGGTGAAGCTTTTACGAAATATGGGTTTTAAAAGAGTGAGTGTCTACTAGAGGAAAGGTCTGCACTCACATGAGGCTTTGTTATCTGAGGCTGCCTTTGTTTAAGGTTGACTTTGAGGTTGAGTTTGAAGTGAGGGGATGGGGGATGAGGGTTAGACCGGAAAAATCCGAGACATTTTTCACATCTCTCACCAAAAGAGTCACCACGATCCATCTTCGCCCTGTCCACACACACACACACACACTGAGGCATAAATACAAACACACCATAAACAAACACCCACACCTCTTCACCCACCTCTTGTTAGTTTCACTCCAGGTAATTTTAACAGATAACGTTATCAGTGACTCACACTTTTTCTCACACTCTCCCTACACCAACACCGCCACCATATTCCTGTCAGGGCTGCATTGGCCTAATCGCCGTGTAGATAAATCACTGCTCCCGCCTGCGACAAACGTCATATACATACAATTAGTCTGCTACTGTGTGGGAAAACTAGCACAACAGTGTTAGTATGGGTGAGGTGTCTGCCCTGTCTGCTCTCTCTGTGAACAGAATATCTCTCACCGGACTAGTTTGACCTTTGCAGCACTGTGGAGACTTAAATATACAGTATCAGAGCATTAGTTGAATAATAGCCATATAATACAGCGCATTAGCTGAATAATAGTCATATATAAATTTAAAGTTCAGTTAATTTTTATTTTTTTTTATGTACAGTACAGACCAAAAGTTTGGACACACTTTCCCATTAAATTATTTACTTTATTTTCATGACTGTTGCCTTCAGTGACAATCTACAAAATAAACAAACTTATGAATGAACACGTGGCATTATGTACTTTATAAAAAAAAGTGTAAAATAACTGAAAACATGTTTTATATTCTTGTTTCATCAAAGTATCCTTCTTTTGTTTTGATAACTGCTTTGTACTCTTTTTATTTTTTTAATGAGCTTCAGGAGGTAGTCACCTGAAATGGTTTTCCAACTGTCTTGAACAGCTATTCATTCCCAGAGAAGCTAAGAACTTGTCGGCACTTTTGCCTTCACTCTGCGGTCCAGCTCACCCCAAATCATCTTGATCGGGTTCTGGTCCAAAATATTGTCATAACCTCACACTTTTTTGTTAAGTAGGCCTACATAATTTCATATGTGTTCATTCATAGTTTTGACGCCTTTAGTGAGAATCTACAATATCAATTGTCCTGGAAATAAATTCATCGCATTGAATGAGGGGGTTTGTCCAAACTTTTGGTCTGTACTGTAACATAAAATTATATAATACTCACAAAAACATATTGAGTAACATTTAAAAACATTAATATCTTCCTCTGGATTATGCTCCTTCCCAAATGTGACACTCCTTTGGCTGTGGGCTGGTAAATTAGGCTGTTGCTATGCAAATATACAAACAAGTGGTGGGCTTTAGTACACGAGTCCCTGCCTAGAATTTCGTGGCTAAATTATGAGGGCTCTAAACCTTTGTGTAAAACTTTTTTTCCTCAAACACACACACACGCACACGCACACATGTCCAATCTTGCCCTGGGGCCTATTGCTTTGGCTAGGGAGAGGAATAGATTTTCTGCACTTCCAGATTTGGCTATCATTTAAAAGGAGCAGGTAGCCTACAGAATGGAACATCTAGCACCTGCTACTGTTATGAAAATATGTTGAAATGTTATGTAGAAATAAAAAATATTATAACAAACCCCTTAAAATCAACGTTGAGTTAAGCTATAAATTGGCTTGTGATGGTTTGTGAGCAATTTATAATAGCTGCTATGAAGGTTTTATGTTATCCAAAATTTTGACAAACTTAAGAGTGGACTCGAGAGACTCCTCTGTGGTCAAGATGGTGGACCTTAAGACACAGTTAAGACACAAAACCGCTAGAACATTATGTTTTTCTAAACAATTCTTCAGATACACGTCGGCAAAAAAATGATCATGCGTGAATTCATGCATGAAATCATTCATGATAAATTCATGATTCATGCATTACTTCATCTCTGAAAGTCTAATGAGTTATCAGGAATTAACATGAATTCATTGTTTGTCATTAATAACCTCCTGCTGAAATAGCACATGATCTTAAGTATTAGTTACTCTGGGTACATCATCATGAGTCATGATTAATTAGCATGATCATGATGAATTCATCATATTTGTGCACCCTCAACTAAAGTGTTGACATGGTTAAATTGGTAAAAATTTAGTTGATGTATGGGATAGATATGAGGAACTAGGCCAAAGTAGGCTAAATAAGTACTTTTATTTAATCAAATTATATCAAATTCTTTTGAACAAAAACATCATGATCATGTGTAATTAGTTATAACTCATGATGATGTACCCAGAGTAATTAATGCTTAAGATCATCTGCTATTTCAGCAGGAGGTCATTAATGATAAACAATGAATTCATGCTAATACCTGATGAGTCATTAGATATTCAGAGATGAAGTAATGCATGAATCGCGAATGAATCATGAATGAAATCATGCATTAATTCATGATAATTCATGTACACTTACTGCAAAGTGTTACCAAAAATTTTATGAGTACAGAAGTGTAATGCGCACAAAAACGGATTACCGTTGAGTTGGAAACAACATTAATTTTCTGAGAGGAAGTATGATATGTAATAAGAGACACCTGAAGCATTTCTGCAGAAAAATAAGGAATCTTCCAGGCAAGTTATATATCCAAGTTACATAATGCTTGATAAGCTAACTTGGAGGTACCCAATCTTCAAGACAGATAATATGACATTTTACAAGAATGGCCTTCATTCAGGAACCCTGGAGAAATGCCGAAGAAGGTGCTCTGTTACATGAACCCAGGTCACGATCACTTGTTCATTTGGTTGCTTGTCAGCACTGTTTCCAAGTAACAGTGGTGTAACTGTAACAGGTTCAGTAGGTGCAGCCTAACCAGGGCACCTCTAAGGGCCCGTTTTTTTATTATTATTATTATTATTATTATTGTGAAAGTTTTGAGTTGAAACACTTTGGAAGCTCTATTATGCTTTGGCTCCAATGATGGATCACACACAGGTTACCCCTAAAATGGATGTGAGCGAAGAGTACATTTGCAAAGTGCAAGCTTAATTTTAATGTGTCAACAGTGTCCAGATGGAAAATATAGACCTAGTCAAACAAATGATTCATGCGTTAGTTATTGTGGCCTGTGAGAACGTTGTTTTATTGTAACTTACTCAAATACATTATGTTTTTTTTGTCTGGAATAGCATAAAAAGCATGCAGTAAAACATTACAACTTTGTTAAAACCCTGTCATATATTGTGTTGGTCATTGCCTTCTTTCAGTGCACACTTAGTGTTCAGGTTATGCTATAATGAGAACACTGATGTTTAGTTATACAGTGTCAGACCGCATTTTTCCTCTGATATTGTGGAAAATAAGTAATTTAGCTTTTCAAAAATGTTCAACCCTCCACCAAATGGCTCATGATCTACAGGATGTCTAATAACATTTTAAATGTTACTGGCACATTCTGAAAGCAACAATTAAAAGTATATTATGGTATATAGGGCTTTTAGCTCTTTTTCTGGGGGATTAAATAGAATGGTTGATACTGAAATTTGGATGATTGGTCCTGTCTTAGCTGTTTGACTCCAACCTGCTACAGAATGGCTAGCTATGGGCATTCTCAATCCTGTCCTTCAAACGACCTTAAATGTTTGTTTTGAAACACGTGCAACTCACCATGTGGTTACTGATGCTCCTTGATGTTCCCAAATAGAGTTTCCGTCACATTTCATTTGGTATTTAGAAAATTGTTTTTATAATTTTCTTCCGCTCCATTATTTAAATCTGAATGTTGAACAGTAGAGGGCTGAGCTCACAGCCTTGGGGGCCTCCTTTGTTCAGCATGATGGTGTTGAAGGTCCTGTGTCCGATCATGACTGCCTGCAATCTAGGAGGTTCCGAATCTAGTTGCAAAAGTTGATGTTCAGTCCCAGCTGATTCAGTTGCTCTACCACCTTTTTAATCCACATGCGTTGGAGCCAGATGAATGGATTGTATCAAAAGTAGAGCATTGGAGCACTGGAGTCACAGACTTGATTCTGAATTGGAATGGGCGCTTTTATTGCTTTACAGTTGTGTACATACTAGTGCTGGCAAAATTAACTGATTAATCATGTGATTAATCCAAAAAATTTAACTCGGATTACAAAAATTAACTCAGATTAATCCTGTGGATGGTTCCACTGTATGTATTATGTTCAATTTCAGATAGAAAATGGCTCGGCATCAAGTCAAACTTACAAAGATTAGGCCTTGCTCCTGACTGTCCAACCATGTTTGGGGAATCCTTGGGGTGGGGACAGGTGTGAAATGCCCATTTGAGAAGAACAAGCCAGCTATTTAGATCAGGGCCTTTACAGGGCAAAATAAGGATCCAGCATACCCTGCCATCCAAATTATTACTGGAGAAATGAGTTGTGATTAAAAGTGATTAATCACGATTAATCATTGCAAAATTTTGTGATTAATCTGATTGATTTTTTTAATCGTTTGACAGCACTAGTACATACATGACGTAGACCATGAGACATAGACATCAGATGTGGGTGGAAGGATAGCCATTAAAATGGTCCGGCATAATTCAAGCATTGTCCTATTATAAGAGTCTGCTGACTGCACTACATAGCCAGTGGAATGAAAGAATTTGGATCTACATAGACCAAACACAAACACAAATGTGAATGAGCGCTTAGGCCTAATATTGAGTCAATAGATCATACAACATTTGAAAACGAAAATAAGATTTGAAGTGACATTGATTCAATGTAAACTGCTTGTTTGCTTTCGCATTGTGTTTGGTGTATGTTGTTCCAGGTTCTTTTTTTCCCTCGCTTTCTAGTGCAGTCAGCAGATTCATAGCCTACAACAGTGATCCTCTTCAGATAACATAAAGGAGTGTGAAAAGGGGCATGTTGAGCAACCACACCAGTCAACACTAAAATCCAAGCTGCTCTTATCCCCGTAGCAGGTAGCTGGGACTTGATGTGTTTGAAGCACTTCATGACGAGTGTAAGTGGAACTAGGAGATTGTCACTGTGGATGAGTACAGTCATCTGAACGTATAGAAGTAGTTATGAATTCTAATGTCAGTAGTTATAAGCTTTTATGAATGCATTTTACAACCTTTTATGAATGCATTTATAATGCGCTACTGAATACTGGGTTCAAGCGTTATAGCCTACAAATATATTGGTAACATGAATGTTAAACATTAATTTAGCCTAATTCTATTGAATACTTGTTTTATATACAGTTAATGCCGATGTGTTTTGACATGCAACTGAAGTTTTTACCCCTGAGCATAGAATTAATCAGATACCTGAGGAGAAAGCATGTATCTTCTGCTTTCCCTTTATGTCATTCAGGCTTTGTGTGGAGTGATTGGATACGTGGCACATCTTTTTGTTGAGTTATACTGCCCCAGGGATCTTATGTTACAGTGACACACTTCCTTCACAAACACACACATACACATACACACACACACACACACACACACACACACACACACACACACACACACACACACACACACACACTTGCACAAGCACAACAAGCAATGAAAGCTTCTGATATGATGATTCAAAACTGTTCTCAGAACAGTCTCAGAACACTCCTATTCCCGAGAATATCAGAACCAGTTCTGTAGCTGTCTGCACTTCTCTTCAATTCTGCACTGCAGTGTTTGACTGTGTCAGAGCCTCAACCTAACAATAAGCATGCCAGTGCCAGCACCCCCCCCCCCCCCAGCATGAACTTGCATACCTTAATGACTATGAGGCTGCAGGCTGAGAGGCATGATGTAACTTTAAATTTTTCCCTGTTGGCAGCCTTCATTGGAGAGGAAGGCGATATCAGGAGAGGCTGGCGTGTTAGTTTAAGTCGGCCTCACCGCACAGGTGAGGGGCAAGGCGACCTGCTGAAACGCTCACTGACTCAAGTACAGGTAAAGGTCATTATTATGTGTTCATCGCTCTTCACGCTTGCTTTTGTGGTTATTGATTCATAGTGCTTGGGCAAGCAGCAACTCCTTTAATTGAACACATTTCCTGCCTCCTTCCTATTTGCAAATTGTTTGTAGAGAATGCTCATATTTTATCAGCACATATTGTATACTACACAAAAAATCCTTTTGTCTGAAAATGCCGTGAAAATCCAGTTTATTTTCCATGAGCATATGACAGTAAACCGTTGTGAAAACACTGGTTGCTTCGTTGCCCACATAAATATCAGCAGACAATGCATAAGGAAAAACAATTGGGTGGTTGTCTCACTGAGTTACCATACCATGTTGTTTGTCATCATAGTGATGTCACACAACGTCATATTTCTCCTGAACAGTTAAAGTTAACAATTGGAGAGAAACTGGGGAAAATTGCTACCTGGTTATGTTTTTATATACCTGTGTGTGTGTGTGTGTGTGTGTGTGTGTGTGTGTGTGTGTGTGTGTGTGTGTGTGTGTGTGTGTGTGTGACCAGATGTTTCCTCCACTTATGAGGAAAGATAAACTCTGATATACAATTTATGAGACCAGCTGAAAAGCCCTAAAAACATGTACCCCAAACTACACACTATACATACACATACGCAAAACAAGCTCTGCTCACCACACACAAACGTAAACACATTCCATTTACATTAGTGAGGATGCATGATGTGTGTGTGTGTGTGTCTGTTTGTGTCTGTACGTGCATGCGTGTGTGTGAATTTCTGCTTGGCTGAGTGTATGACAGCCGGAGATAGGCACAGGGCACGGGCGAACGCTTCTGATGCGATTATGGGGAGGTTAGGCCAGCCATCGCAATCAACCTTTCATCCTGATTCAAATCCTCCCGTCACATTCTGTCACGGCCGTCCCCGCTCGGACCTGGGGGCGCTGAGAGGAGCTACCTGATTGGACGGTGTTGGCAGAGTATGGGCGATCTGACCCGCGGGGCATGTCCGGTTTCGTGGAAGTACAAAATGAGGGGTAGACCCTCGAAACTGTGTGTGGGCGCAAGCCAGGCCAACCCATGAAAATCAGATAAGGTAAATGGAGTGTGGAAAGAGCATATTTAACGGGTGACTCAACAGGCAAACTCTGCCCCACACTCAAATAAAAAATTACCTGCTATTTCTTACCTTTCTAATACCTCATTGACTTTCTCTGATGTGATTATGGATGGGAATAATCACACGTTTTTAGTGTTTTTGAATTTCTACTTGTATTGTTTGTACATATATGTTGCATGACACATACCATGTGGGCATAGGACTTAACACGTGTGGGTGGGTGGGTGGACGGATAACCATTAAAATCTTCAGATAACATAAAAGGAGCGTCAAAAAGGGCAAGTAACATGACGCATCAGCCCATTCGTCTCCACGCCCCAGGCAGCCCAACAACACGCTCACCCCCATGTTCACCACCCACACCAGTCCACAATAAAATACAACCTGCCATTTTAGACCCCATATGTGTACCTGTCAAATTTGCCATTATACCTACCATGATTACATATTTTATTCTGTTAAATTTCACAAGTGTCAAAAAAGTTTTGTGCTCTCTTCTTCACTCTCTGTTGCCTCACACACTCTATATAAAGTAAGAAGACACACATGATGTAATTGTTGTTGTGTGTATGTTGTGATCATCTCGCTGACGTGCAGTAGTGAGACACTACTTATTACAGTCTGGTCTACAGCCATGGCTTTATTTATTGGCATGTGTAATGTTAAGCATATGCCATTGCATTGTTGTCTCATGTTAGTGGAAGATACAGTATGTGTGAGGATCATGGTGATGTTAGAAGACACCCGCAACACACACACACACACACACACACACACACACACACACACACACACACACACACACACACAGAGAGAAATATGCACACAAAACCATTCTCACAAACACACACACACACACACATGTGAGGCATGTCCCATCACATCTAGCTCTTTGAGGTTTTAGCAGAAACAAATAACTTTATCAGTATTGTCAGAGTTTAGGTTCTGTAAAGTGGATTCTATTGAAAGGGTCTGTAATGCTCCTTCTGAAATAACAAAATGTTGGTTAACATGCACATAAAAGCATGACATAAATGAAAATATTCATTTCCGTCATTGTTTATCAATTCACCAACTACAATAAAAGTAATCAATTAAGCCCAAGAAGTCATTGACAGTGTTTTTTATTCACAGTGCTTTTCTTAATGGAAATGCAAATGAATACGAGTATACGGTCCCCAGGCTGACATTTGTTACAGATTTGAAAACAGTTCAGTCATAACTGAGGACTATATTGATGGAGTGTCAACACTCCCTGGAACAATTCTAAACAGTGAGCACAACCCATGCAGCACGTACAAAGTGAATAAGTGCTTTGGGATTCATAAGGTTTGACTGAAGTGGAGAGTATCATATTGCCCACTTGGGAAGACACTCATACTTGGAAAACCCTCATGTTGGAAAGTGCTACTACATGAACATGTAATAGCAGTTTCCAACAGGGGTTTGAAATGGCCTGAAATGTACTTGAAATTACCCACATTGAATTACGATATTGAATCCCAGACACACACACACACACACACACACACACACACACACACACACACACACACACACACACACACACACATTTTCACCACATACTGTTCTTACAGCACCCCCTAGTGACGAATATGCTGTCCAACATTACAGTGAATCATGGCTCTCTCTCTCTCTCTCTCTCTCTCTCTCTCTCTCTCTCTCTCTCTCTCTCTCTCTCTCTCTCTCCATCCTATTCTCCCTTAATCATTCATCCCCTGGGTGTATATTATACATTCACACAACACCAGTCCACTGATAAGCATGTCTGTATGGAGGACCAGTCATTGATAGGTTACGCAGCCACACTGGAATAATTCTGCGACTGAGACGTGTGTATGTGTGTGTTGCGCAACACCAGTGGAATGACCAGACTTCCTGTTGCTGGGCTTACTTTGGGGAATAGGGATGAAAGATGCTAATTTAATTTTGACCACTAATGAGGGACTTTCTTTTTTATTGAAATATCCTGACCACTGCTGTTACTCAATCAAAAACATCTGTCTGACTAAGCATGACAATGTAGCAGAAAAGGGAAAGTAAGTGTGTGAACAAATTTGTTTTCATTTGAAATTCAATGACTGTCCCAGACTTGTATTGTGTTATGCATGTGTGTGTATGTGACTGGTTCTCCCTCAAACTAAAGGTATGCATACACAGACGCTGAATGTCTTACAAGATTGCTTCTGGCTTTGAAATGGAATTTTCCTTGAATTTCAGAGAACATAGCCTACCTGTACCTACACATGCACAGAATGGCTTTAAATTGAGCTATAGAATTGGGCATTGTTCTGCCTACTTTTCCCACAATCTAGCTTATCCAAGATAGGCTCTAAATTGCTTGGGAAAGGCAAACAAACTTTTTTCCCCGTTTCATCCCACCAATCACAAAAAGCACACATTGGGTAATTGCACTCACTCTTTTCGGGAGAAGTGGGCAGGCAGGTTATAGGTGCCTTGCAAGGGTACCTCAGCCAAACATATGGAAGTACTTTCCAGTACTGATATTTAGAGTTTAGACTTAAGGGTTTCTTAACCCTTTTTAAGATCATTATAATAATATTGGTTATAACTGGTTATAACAATATTACAGACTACATTTATAGATAGCTTATAAACTATTTATAAATGTTTTGCTAACATATTTTAGTCATCAAGTGCAACTTTTACAATAACCTTTCAAATAACAAATGTTAACTAATGTTAACAAATTGTTTATAAACAAATAACAATAAACATTATTTACAAAAACGTATTCAGCGTGTTCTAAAAGATAAGGGTATAAATGCATTCATACTGTGCTGTGACCCGTCTGAGTAAAACCTATGGCTCATAGCTAGACGTACTCGCTGGGCAAATTCAAACCGCAAGAGTACATCTAGAGGCTAATAGAATTTGGCCTTTTAACATTTTAGTCCTGCCATCAGGCTGCAGATTTCCCACCCCTCAGACTTGGGTTGGAGACCAGGCATGGTGACTTGCCTTCTCCCTTTGCATGATGCACAGGAGATTATTCATGTGTTAACGTTGGCGTTCCTGTCTGCACCTCATCATGCATCTCTCTTGTGTGTGTGACAGTTTGTTCATATTGGAGAATTAGGTGTTGCTCACATGGAGTTCATTTGGCACGAAAAAGAAAAAAATCAAACATAATTTCATAATGAAAGCATACAGGCCACAACATGAGATGATGATTTTCATATTTGCAATGTGAGTGTGAATGTGTGTGTGGCTGGGTGCACCTGTGTGTGCGTGTGTGTTTGAAGTCGGTGCGCTTCTGCATCCCAGAAGTCATGCATGGGTCAGGAGGTTGTGTTGTAATGACTGGTGGCATCAGTGTGTGTGTGTGTGTGTGTGTGTGTGTGTGTGTGTGTGTGTGTGTGTGTGTGGGTCAGGGCAGGAGGTTGGTGTTATAATGACTGGTGGCATCAGTGAGAGAGAGAGAGAGAGAGAGAGAGAGAGAGAGAGAGAGAGAGAGAGAGAGAGAGAGAGAGAGTGTGTGTATGCATGTGTTTACAGTATGTTTGGGTGTGTGGTATGCCGTGAGCTACTTGGATGCTTGTGGTGGCTATTGATGGCTGTTGACATGAGCCTTAGAACATTAGATATTTGCATGCCTGTGTACAATACATATTCATCTGTTTGTGTGTGTGTGTGTGTGTGTGTGTGTGTGTGTGTGTGTGTGTGTGTGTGTGTGTGTGTGTGTGTGTGTGTGTGTGTGTGTGTGTGTGTGTGTGTGTGTGTGTGTGTGTGTGTGTGTGTGTGTGTGTGTGAGAGAGAGAGAGAGAGAGAGAGGGGGGGCAGGGATCTGCACCTGGATATACTACAAGACAAGCAATCAGGTGGAGTAGATTGTTAAAAAAAAAAAAAGTTCATAAAGTTCAGCGCAGGGAAATCAAACAAACTAATTTGAGTTCATCAATACGGGCTGCCTTGAACAGTGCCGGTAGCTGGGTGTGTTGGGGAGTTCAGCGGGTTTTGTTTTGATTGACGTGTTTGGTTGCCCAAGCAGCATGAACCCCCCGTCACCCCTGTGGTTGCTGCGACCAAGCCAGTCGCTCTAATTTGAAGCTGAGCAGAAACGAACACTCTTTGGCGTTCATAGGCACACATACAGCACACACACACACACACACACACACACACACACACACACACACACACACACACACACACACCAACACACATACTCACTCACACACAGGTGGTAAGACACTGCATATTTGGGGTTAGTTGTGAAAAGATGGTGGAGTTTAGAAATTCCAGAAAAGTGCCCGCTTCTCTCTCAGCCTCCCTCTCTCTCTCTCTCTCTCTCTCTCTCTCTCTCTCTCTCTCTCTCTCTCTCTCTCACAATCACTCACACACACACACACACACACACACACACACACACACACACACACACACACACACACACACAGTGCTGCTGGGTACTGGTATGCTACTTGCCCCTAATTGCTCACAGTGGAAATCCACAGCATGGTTGAGTCTAATTGCTCCAGTGCACGTAAGTTACAGGCAGTACTGTGCTTGTCTGTGTGTGTGTGTGCGTGTACGTGTGAGTGAGCGCATGTGTGCGTGTGTGACGTTATTCTTGACCATCGCTTGACCATCAACTGTAATATTATTTACAATGGGCTGTAGCCAGATCTATCAGCCAACTAGATGATGTGTGTGTTTGTGTATGTCTGTGTGTTAGTAAAGGGAGAGAGTGAGTGGGTGTGTTGTGCTTAGTGTAACATTGCTACTTTTACCCTACAATGGATTCTGGTCCATTTTAGTCACTGGACTATGCGTTTATTCAAGAAGAAAATGAGTGGGAGTGTGTTTGCAACAGTGACTGTACATGTGTGTATGCGTGTGCGTTGAAAAAAGCGAGCCAATCAATATGTTGTTACTCAGGAGAACAAAAATCCTTAGTCAGAGAGGAGAAAGCGAATGACTCCCCCTCAACAACGTCATAGAATTTATGATGACGAAACATAGCAATTTTGTAATGCAAAACTATCTTATCCAAGACGTTATGCTAAGCGGAAAATATGCTTCATTATACACAAACGGAAGAGGACTGAAGCGCAGCATTTCCAGTTTTTTGACATTGGAAATAAGGGAATACACTATAATGGGAAATAAGGGAATACACTATAATTTGTGGGAAAAAAACACAGGAAATAGACACAGGAAAGAGCCCCCTCTTTGATGACATACACAGAAGACGCTGGGGACACACATACAAAAAGATGGGTGAGGATTGAGTGGGATTTTTTTCCAGGTTGGAATGTTCCATGAGGAAATGTGGGGAGATTCGGATGTAGGTCACATCGATTATACCACATCCAAGGCCAAAAGCTCTTGGGTTCCTGGGAAGTGTTCCGATTCTGGCGATCACGTAAGGGATAACGGCCGCCGAGGTGTTCCGATATAGAGAAATAATGGACAACGCGAAGGCGAAGAACAGCCCGACGGCGCTTTATCGGGACACCTCGAAGGCCGTTATCCCGCTTATTACCCGGTTGCAACTAAACGTATAGATGGTAAGCAAGTTTTTAAAACATAAAAGAAACGTGGCTCCGTTTAGAAAGAAGTTATCCTGTTTGGTTGGGGTACTATTTTCATATGAAAGAAGATCCACAAGGCTGCATTCTAAAGAGCATTGATATATAACGCTAGTGAAACTTTTTTAACCCAACAATGCCTCAGGTGTCCTGTTATCAAGAATTAACGGACACCCTGACAGCCAATCAGAAAACAGTATTCCATTCCACCGGGTGATAATTCCCGATACAACACCATCTCTGTCTTTCTCACTCAGGCTTTATGATGTTATTGGCAGTCCTGGAGCTGTAAAAAGCCATTACCTGTAGGCTACCATATAGAATATCTCATACAGCTGTTTTTTTGTCCCACAATTTTTGGTGTGTACATTTACAGCCATTCAGTCAATAACACATCCTGACAAATTAATCTATAGTCCAATGCTTTTGTTAAACAATATATGAACTCTAGACACATGTCAAAAACTGAATTGTAATTGAAGACACTAAATGATCATACAAATTTACAGTAGGATTGGAGTAATTATGAAGATAAATTGTATTTGGGTATTTATTCCGGCTGACATCCAACTCAGGCAAATAAAAATGATTAATTGTAGGCCTTACTAATAAAATTGTTCAACATCTGTTTCCATTCAGCTCCTTGGTCTTTTCTTTCATTGATGCAATTTTTCAGAGGTTTCGGATTTGTGTGTGTGTGTGTGTGTGTGTGTGTGTGTGTGTGTGTGTGTGTGTGTGTTCATGTCATGTGCATATGTATTTACCCCATGGTCACAGTCTAGCTCAGGGACTAAACAAGAACTCCTTTTTTCTTCACTTCTCCACATGGCAGTTGTATTTGCTCAGCCCTATTTGGACTACTAGCCCAAGCCCTTCCTCGAAAGACACTGACTCAAGGAAAACTGCTTCCTTGGCATGGCCTGTTAGGTCTGTCACTAAGCTGAACACACATGGCATGCTTACAGGTTTCCTTTCCTGTTTGGAACAAAAAGGTCAGTGGGCCTCAGAGAGAAATAGAGAGAGAGAGAGAGAGAGAGAGAGAGAGAGAGAGAGAGAGAGAGAGAGAGAGAGAGAGAGAGAGTGAGAGCGCGCCAGTCAAACGCCTTGGGTGAAAACCTGCGTCGCATGTTTGCTCTGCAGTCAGAGTGGAATGCGGAGGGGAATGTGGGAGTGATACTCTAGTGGCTTATCTCAATGCAGCGGAGCCGTAGCGAGAGGGCCCCACATGGCACACTCTGTACCTGGCCCACGGCACCCCTAACTCTGCCCCTCCAAACACTCTGCTCCCCTCCAGACATGGAGCTCAGTCAGGCTGACTCAGACATGTCGGATGCATGGGGAGCTAACTACTCAGCTGCTACTGGTAATAGGTCTGCTGTTTGAGGGTTTTTACAGTGAGTGGGGCCTGAGAAAGGTCCGAAACATGGCAGGGACTGAGTCACTGTAACACAGACACACAGAAAAAAACGTGTCTACCGTATATGGTGCTGCTCCGGGGCTGACTATGCCCAAGACTGTGATGTAATGGGTGAGCTGTTTCACAGTGATACCTGACAGTATTGGGGGGGGTTGGTTGGGGGTATCCCCGTACCCATCCAGTTTTCTGCCTACTGATCTCTTATCCTCACTCACTCACTCGCTTGATAAGAGAATTGTTTCAGAAGACCGGGCGTCATCAAAAATACTTACATATACTTTGATAAACCACTTGTCCGTTATCCAACTTCAACCACTTAAATCAAAACATACCAATTGCATCCCATGAGCCCATGCAATTTCTAGTTTTTCACATGTTCCAAATAAACATAAACGCTGGAATCTGCGGCATAATTGCCATAATACTCGATTCAACTCGCATAGTATAGATGTCTCTTTCAAATATACCTGTTAGATGAGTTTTGTAAGTTTGCTAGAGATAAGTTACGTCAAAAATCTGGCCTGGTGCTTCGTACGCGTCTCCTGGTTGGTCCGGCCGTTTAATATCGGTCCTGAAATACCTTTTAATGGACTCGACATCAGATGGATGCACCTGAAGGGGCGCTGCATCTGATGTGAGTGAGGTTATATCTTCCCTACCTTACCAGAAGAATGCGGACATGTTGCCTATTTGCAACAAACAGGAAGGATTTGTTTGTCACATGTTGACAGATTTCAGTAACACCCATTTTCCGATAAGCTTTTTCAATGGCTGCCAACATGTAAACCTGGGACACATTCCAGAGCATTCCATTGTGCAACATCCAGCTGACACCTGCGTGACTTACTTGTATGATATTCAATTAGCCAACCCACAACCTATTCTGTCCAATGCACCACTGTTTGTATTGCTGTGAATTGTTTCCTGTGCAAATAATCAAAGTGAATCATGCACGTGGGGCAAATCAGGGTAGCATGGTGTACTACATATGGACTTCATAGGTGTGTCTCTCCAGTCAGTGGGCTAGTCAATGGGTGATCAATTGAAAGTGGTTCAGAGGGGATCGGATGACCAGCTAGAGATCAGAGGATGTTTGGTTTGGTGTGACTGACTGTGGTTGAATGTAGAGGGATATGCCTTGATATCATTACATAGCTTTTAAGGTGGGGTTGAGTGCTCATTTTTTGCATGACTGAATAAGGGAGAGAGCACCGATTTTCATAACGTCATATTGGCAGTCCTCTTCAGAGAATACTTCTCAATGGAATATTATGAAAATATGGAGCTTGACATTTGACATACTTACAAGCAAGCGTGCACATGCACAAGTATAGTAAAGATGCTCTCCCGGAACTTCCAAACCGTTGATTAGCTGTCGCGTTGCTTAGGAACAGGAGAGACAAAACGAAAACTAAGAATTTTAGAGCATGAATGAACAGAAATGAAAATTAAACAAGAAACACAATTTGGTGTCTTAAAACTTAACAAGTTGTCAATGGAACTGTTGTATTAAAGCAATATAACCTATTGATATTTTGCGATCGTGTGATGGTCCGTCTGTTGCTGGATGCTGTGTTGACATCACCCTAGCAACCTGGAATGCCAACAGTAAATGCCACTCCCCATTACACATCAATGAATGACAAATCACATACAGGAGGTCCTGTAGCGGTCATTACTCCACTACAGAGCACATCTGTACAACCCCCACCCCCCCTCCCCCGACCCCGCCACCACCCTTACCTGTCACCTATCACCTGTCACCAGTTTTATGCAAAAACACACACATGCAAAACCACATCTCTTACTCATTCTCCTTTCTTCTACCAGTCACTTCTCCTGTGATACCTGACACACACACACACACACACACACACACACACACACACACACACACACACACACACACACACACACTGACACTTTCACACGTGTAGGATTCGGTATGTGCACGGCTATAGCCTTTTATGAGTAAATCACAGATGCTCACTCTTTGTGGTGGCACAGTGAGCAAACAAACATGACTTGCCTTACTTGGGAAAAGATTCTTGAATGATTAATTGATCAAATAAACATTTGGTTGCCTATGCTACCTTAAACAAAACACAATATCTCTGCACACTACTTCAGTGGCCAGTGTTTCTGTCTATTCACCACTACCACCAATCATGAAAAACACAAGATGCTTGAAAAGCGCACAAAGCGTTTACTTCTGTCGCATGAATGGACGCATGAATGGACGCACTTCAGTGACGACAATTGCACATGCCGGTATTTAACTAAACTCAACACATATGCGGCTAAGGACCATTCTAAAACTTTCCACTGCGTTAAAATTTGTCTGAATTACCGAAAGTCTCACCGCAGTTTTTTTTTTTTTTTTACTGTAAAGAGGATTTCTGGTAAAAGTAAATGTCATCTGACTCATATTTTCACCTAACGAAGGGGGAACATTCAACTGTCCCATCCTAGAGGAAGCAGACCTACGGCTCCAGCCATTATTGTCTATAATAAAAAAAGAGCCCCTATTAATGAGGGAGTGAGCACAAGTGAAAGAAAGGCAGTGTGTGTGTGTGTGTGTGTGTGTGTGTGTGTGTGTGTGTGTGTGTGTGTGTGTGTGTGTGTGTGTGTGTGTGTGTGTGAAACTCTATACAGGGAATTCCTGTAAAGGGAATGGCTCCACTGTAATGACTAGGGTGGAGTGTGGTCTGTACTGTATGTGTGTGTGTGCGTGTGTGTGTGAGTGCATGCATGTGTATGTGTGTGCATGTACATGTATATTCAATAGAGTCAATATGCCAATATTACGAATATATATTTGTATGTGTGTGAGTGTGTGTGTTTGTATGTGTGTGTGTGTGTGTGTGTGTGTGTGTGTGTGTGTGCTGTGAGTGTGTGTGTGTGTGTGTGTGTGTGTGTGTGTGTGTGTGTGTGTGTGTGTGTGTGTGTGTGCGTGTATGTGCGTGAGGGTGTGCACTTAAACGTGAGGCCTCTCATGGTGTGCCTTGCGAGTGTGTTTGAACATGCTTGAGGGATCAGCTCATGTCTGAACTCTCTCCGTTCTCCACCGTTCACACGTTTCTCAGTTACACAAATATCCGTCTCCTCCCGCCCCTCTCTCCTTGGCCCCAATCTTCACTCGCTTTCCATCTATCCGTTCTTTTTTTCTCTCTCTCTCTCCGTGCACCGGACGTCAGAGCAGCGAGGGGGCCTCCGGTAGGGGCCCCACGGTGACGGCTGCTAAGCTCTCCCCCAAAATTGTTTTTTTTTTCCCCTCTGAGGGTGGGAGGCAACTCGTTGAGGGTTGGGTTTCGGCTGTAGTCTGTCATCCGAGGAGCGGGGGTGGGGATTGGTCTATCTTACTGCGATTGTCTTGTCTGTTGCAGTGATGATGTAAACCTACAATAATGAGCACCGATGACAGACAAAAACAAAGAGGGGAAAAACATAAAGACTGTCATCAGACCACAAATATGACTGCCCAAAGTCACTGTAAGAATCCAAAACATTTGTCATGATGGTTAGAAAACATTGCTACATTGTTTACGTCATAATATAAAGTTTGCGGTAGGAGTGGAAATCAAATCATTTCATAAGATGTTTTCTTTAATTGCTTAATATAATTATTACAGTAATATTGCACAATGCACTTAGAGTCATTACCGTGTTAGTTCCGAGGTATCTGTCAGTCAGCTGACTGGCTGACCTGATTTCTGTACAAAGAAATGAAAGAGAAACATAAACATTGGCAGGGACTGCATCTGTGAGTGTGAGAGAGACTGATTGAAGAGAAGGTGTCATCTTCAATCTCAAGGGGATTTTCCTTTAGAGTTTCCTTTATATGTGTGTGTGTGTGTGTGTGTGTGTGTGTGTGTGTGTGTGTGTGTGTGTGTCTGTGTGTATGTGTGATGTGTGTGTGTGGTTTGATTTTGTGTGTGTGTTCATCCCTGCACACCCCTCGAAACAATTTTGGGGAGAGTATCTCTGTGTGTGTGTGTGTGTGTGTGTGTGTGTGTGTGTGTGTGTGTGTGTGTGTGTGTGTGTGAGTGTATGTGAAGTGTGTCTCTGTGGTTTGATTTTGTGTTGTGTTTACCCCTTTCACCTCCACCCCCCCCCCCCCCTTACCCTAACATTCTTCCTGACCACTACTGTCCACTTTGTCCACTGTTTTTACACCCTGGTCATCCTCACCATCCTCTCATCTCTTAGTGTTTAGAGACAACAGTGCAGTGCTGTACTTTTCCATGACTCTGGCGTTTACTGTCAATTTACAAAAAGTTTCCCTCCCTCCCCCCGCCCCCTCCCCAGCTTCCTGCCCCTCTACCTTGCAGCCTCAGGCCTCTCTCAGGTGGAGTACTGTAAGGAGAATGGAGCCCTCTAGTGGTCTTCAGTAGGTATGGACAAATCCATACTGCAGACACAAGGCTTCCGGCTGGCATCAATCTACTTTTTCAGGCTTTGTTATGTAATGCTGGTCGGTCTCTCTCTCTCTCTCTCTCTCTCTCTCTCTCTCTCTCTCTCTCTCTCTCCCTCCCTCCCTCTCTCTCTTGGGAGCTATGGTCATCAGTATTGCATAACATGCTATGTAATCCAATGGCCACTGCCAGAATGAACATAGTGAGAATATACGTCCTAAGCTTAGCTTTTGGAGTCTTTAAGACATGTTATTGGGGTGCATGTCTTTGTCCTACCAGTCTGGGATCAGCCTGGTGTTTGTTTGTTTCTTTGTCGTTGTTTATTTGAATCTGTTTGTTTATGTAATATGGGTTCTGACTGGAAGAATCCCTCTGTTTTTTTTACCCCCTCAGCCTTTAGTGCCCATCCCAGAGATGTCAATGCTCAATCTGTATAGCAATGTTGCTGTACAGATTCATATAGGGCAGGGGTGGGCAATTATTTTAGCTGAAGGGCCACATTGGGCTTTACACATTGATTGACAGGCCAGGGGGATAACAGTCAACCTGTTGATGGGGGTAGATGCCAGTAAATTGGTAAATATCAAACCAGTACAGCCACTTTCTTGAGAGGACATGTTAACCTGCTGGATTAAATGGGGCTTTGGGGATTTCATGATTACAATAAATCAGACCTATAATCTTGGCTAAATGAGAGGTTCTAATATTGGAAGGCTCCTCAGGCCAGATTAAATAGCCCACTGGGCCGCATGTGGCCCCCGGGCCTTAGTTTGCCCACATCTGATATGTGGCCTACAAGCCATGGGATTCTCCTGTTAGTGGCCTGGCTAACACTGGTCAAAGACTTTGTGCCAATAGTGCTGACAACAAGATGTTGTGGTCAATTAGAAGCAAACAACCCCCTGGGGTTAGAGGTCACGCCCACACTGTACTTCACCAGGTTTTATGTGATGCCCACACACTTTCAACTGCCCTTTTTGCATACATTACTCATGCATCTCTTGTTATTGCTTGCATTTCCCAGAATTCCTGTTTACTATTGTAGATGTTGTGTACACACAGCCATAACAGTAGGCTATCGTTCCACTCCTGAGTAGGAGTAGCTATTAATCTGCTAACCAATGGGGTGCCATTGCATTGAATATGTTGCCCCTAGATGGGGCCCAGCGCTGGCTATACAGCAATGTTGCACTGATTCATCGCTGAGCATCTTTGTTGTTGACTTTTTGTTGTCTTTTATAAGGCCTGTGTTATTGTTTGAGTGTGTGATGGAAATTTTGTGGATGCAGGTTTGCATGGACCATATTTAGAATAGGCGACTTTGCATTGTGTGGGTGTATGTGTTCTGACAGTGCCACCTCATAACGTTTACGGAAATATCTGAATGGCCTCTAAATGACGTGAGATGTGAGATCAATGTAAACAGTGTCCGTTGACCTCAGAAAGTAGGCTACGCACACAAACAGCCCCTCATTCATTCAAAATCCGACACACACACAAACACCCACACACACACACACACACACACACACACACACACACACACAGCCACACACACCCACACACACCCACGGTACTGTGCACACATTCTGGAGTGGCCCCTCCTGTTTCCCATAATTCACTTCACTGGGACGTTTTTGCTGCTGGCTGTTGTTTTTGGGATGAAACAGCACTGTCCTGCTCACTCGTTCCCTGTCTTTGATCAACACTGTGCGCCGGTTGCTGCCAGACGACCGTGGCGCAGTATTCTTTCATCTAGCCAAGCGAAGCGCAGCACGAAACAGACGTTACACACAATATTCTGCCCACTCCCATCAACCGCACCAGCGGCGGCTGGTAGGGCCAAAGTTACATGCCTCCGAGAAAGTGCAGATTCCAGGAACGGAGGAAAAAAACTGTCGGTGCAGGATGCAGGGTTCATTCCAAGTGCACAGTAGTTCTATCACAAGGGATGTGAGGGTTAACCCTTATGAGGACACTGTGTGAGCTAAGAACCTATAAAGGGCGTACCTGTGAGTGATATTCCAACTTTACAGGAAAGGCAAAACAAAAATGACTACAGTTTGATCTTAAGCTACTTTCGGTAATGATTTCACCTACAGTATTTAAAGCACATTTATTGGCACAGATGGATGACCCTGTACTTAATGAATAATAAGTTATATTTTTTTTGTCAAATGCAATAACACTCTTTATGGCCCTAACTACTATGTCTTGACTGTGAAGACTTTTGTATTTGTTTATTAACAATAAATGTATTCCTATTTTACTTGTTTATGTCAGTGGAAAGAGCTTTCCTTTGATGTACTGTATATAATTCAATTTTGACCAAAATGTCACTTATGGCCTGTAGGTTCTTAGCCCTCCACCGGTGCTTTGGAGAATAAATACCCAAAGGGTTGACATTGACACTGGTGGAATTTGCCACCTGATATATTACATGATAGTTTAAAAATGCCATTAATTGTTATTGCACAATGAGATCTGTGATCTTTCTTTCATTTGTCTTTTAAACTCCTTTTCTGAAATCTAACCTCAGGGAGGAGATTCCTCTGACCCCAACCTCACCCTATCCTCAACCTTATAGAGTTCCCAAGATGGGGCATTCTCACAGTTCACATCACTGCTCACACAGACGGGCGTGCACACACATAAACACAGAAACAGACATAGACACACACAGTGTAACACAGCCTCACACATCTCTCTCTCTCTCTCTCTCTCTCTCTCTCTCACACACACACACACACACACACACACACACACACACACACACACACACACACACACACTGCTTGAGCGCACACACACATTTGCTTGAGCACACAAATTAGGATGCTCTGATCTTGGGCTTTGATATGAGTGGCAGTTTGACAGGCTTGGGCGGCAGCTTCAACACTAACACAGGCCGGGTGTAATTGGTGCAGTTAGCACAGCTCACGCTCTGTTGTCTCAACCTTGCACACAGCTGCTCTTAAAAAGCACTCATTAAGCGCTCAGCTTTTGTTGTTTTAACCCAAAGGGTCTGTCAAAGTGTGAGAAGCTCCCAGCCAGTCAGCACACACACACACACACACACACACACACACACACACACACACATGCACACACACACGCACACACACACACATGCACACACACACACACACACACACGCACGCACGCACGCACGCACGCACGCACACACACACACACGCACGCACGCACACACACACACACACACACACACACACACACACACACACACACACACACAGTATTTGGAAAAGTTTCCTGTTATTGTTTCAGTGTTCTATCAAGATATATAAGTCATGTCTACATAAACATTTATATAAATCTAGCAAAGCAAGGTGTGAAATTCGGTACAAACATATTTATTTATTTATTTATTTATTGAGTTTTATTTACCTTCAGAAACCTTTGGAGAAAGCCTCTGTCACCACAACCACCATTGCAACCACTATGTATTCACTCTTCTCATATGACAATGTCTCAGTTCAACTGAACGAATGTTACAAGTCGCTAACTTGACACGATACTGTATTTTCCTCGGAGGGTAAAGAGCATCATGGAGATCATGCTTTCTTGGCGCGTGTGCTCCATTCTGAGGCTGTGTCCTGTACAGATCTCTGGATAAGTCTATTGCACTTCTTGAGAAGGATTATGTGGGTTCCCAAATACACCTTAACACAGACGCAGATATCCCATTCTCCTCAGATCAACCCCAGTCACCACCCCAACACACTTCACCTTCAGCTTACGGTGCATTTTGTTCCCCCTGCCTCCACCTGATTCGATTGGATCTCCCTCATGTTCCTTGTGTGATATCTTAGGAGATGGGGGTGACAAAGGGGAGGTGTGACGACTCATTCTCCTCCTTGCTCAAAGGTCACTGAGTCCATGCCAAACCTATCATCCAATGAGCTACTGTACACGAGCCAAGGAGAGGCTTACTGTACCTACAGTAAAGTAGCTGCCTGCCCTAGGGTCACCACTGCTTAGGGTGTCTGCATTTGGACGCCCACATAGAAACAAAGTGTGACGAAAGATTTTGAGCCCTGGTCATTTTTGTCTCAGCTTGAGTCTCTTCTTTTAAAAGACCGAAACGAGGTGGATTGAAACAAGGTGTGTATTTGTTTGTTTATTTGTTTGTTTGTGTGTGTGTGTGTGTGTGTGTGTGTGTGTGTGTGTGTGTGTGTGTGTGTGTGTGAGTGTGTGTGTGTGTATGTGTGTGTGTGTGTGTGTGTGTGTGTGTGTGTGTGTGTGTGTGTGTGTGTGTGTGTGTGTGTGTGTGTGTGTGTGTGTGTGTGTGTTGAGTGGGATGTGGAGTGGGGGTTGCATATGACACACTCACTGGCGTCTCACTAAGCCATGATTCCGATTAGTAGAGGTGTGCTTTGACAACACAAAGAGATTAGAGGGGACAAAAAGGTTTGGGAGACGAGTGGTATTCTGGTGTGTATTTACAGACCAGTCAGGCTCATGGCGGAACAGAGAGGATGACTTAGCTCTTGCAGTAAAAAAGAAAAAAAAAAAACTCCATCAGTAAAAACAGATCTATCATTGAAACACTCGCTTAGGATGGGACTTTTTTTTTTTTCCTCCCCGCTCTGTGAATACACCAGAATCAGAGTACTGTTCATTTGGCAAAGTCTTCCTTTCCCTGAACTGACAGAATGTCCTAAAATCTTGTTATTATACAAGTAAGTACAATGCATGTGTTTTCCAGTATAACCATTCACTCATATAGCCTACATTATACAGGACTAATAAAACATAGCCTATTGGCAACTTAATTGTCAACTAGTGTTAATGCGTCAAGCATCATTGAAGACCAATGGTCCATGTCCAAGATGTTGGCTTCCCTGAGGGAGGCATAGTGGGTAAGCAGACATAAAAATGCGGAAGCTACAGCAGCATGCTCTTTCATATTATAGGCTTGTAAATGTAATATTTTCTCTCCGATTTGCTCTAGAATATTCTCTATCCACTTCACCTATCCAAACAGCACGTCATTAAAATGAAACAAAGAAGCAATGCTTGAATCACTCCGGTATTTTACTTTAAATAAATAAATAAAATGCTTACTCACAAAGGGCTCAAGCTAGACATTGAGACACAGCTTTCACTTTTATGAAATACACACATCCCATATATTATTGCTGTTAAACACTTTTTGTATACTTCACCTGCAACAGATGTAGGAGGCAAAATTTTGCAATGCATTGGTATTTTGCCCTTTGTACGGGCCTGCATGTGCAGAGACTTAAAAATTACAGCAAGACATGCATTTTCATAAGGTTCGGGTGCAAGATCAAGAGTTTCAAGGGCCAAGATTCGCACACCGGAGAGCTCCTACAGTATACTCATTTATTATTGTAACATTTCAAGCCTTTAACCTTCCCATGCCTTCAAGCCAGTGTTTCAGCTGCTCTTTTCAAATTTCTTCAACAATGTTATATAATTGCTGCCGGATTGTATAATTGACTTAAAATTACCTATATTGAACTCAATACAATAAAAAGCGGAATTTGGTCATCCATACAGTAGGCCTAGCATATAGTAGAGAGAAAGCTGGGCAATTAATTACTTGGAATAGCTTGTATTATCCCCAACAGTGCAGTTCCCATAGTAGTGCCTGAGAGTTTGGAACAAACCATTATGTTGCATGCTTGGGACCGTAGCCAAGAGATGCCAGATGGGCTGTAAGTAGAGCAGTGCACTGGTGGAGGTGGTGGTGGACTTACACACTTATGAAGATATGAATGAATGACCAGTGACACACCACAGGCCCTAACCAGTCTCTCTCTCTCTCTCTCTCTCTCTCTCTCTCTCTCTCTCTCTCTCTCTCTCTCTCTCTCTCTCTCTCTCTCTCTCTCTCTCTCTCTCTCTCTCAATCACATGCCATTCTAACTTAGTGCAGGTGTCTTATTCTTGTGCTCCAATCCTCTTAGTGTACTATTCCTGTGAGTTGCACCGAGCATCTCCCTTCTAAGAAGTCTCTCTAAGGCCCTGCCCCTGAGCACTCTCTATATCCACACACACACACACACACACACACACACACACACACACACACACACACACACACACACACACACACACACACACACACACACACACACATGACAAGCTGAAGAGCCAACTGACCACTCTTCAGACAAGAGCAGGACGCCAGAGAGAGAGCATCCCATACTCCAGACCCAGGCAGGTGAGCATAGAGCTGCATACTATATATCAGGCCTCCTTATCTATGGCCGGGCTTGCTAGGAAACATTTACCATTGCATTTCAATGAACAAATATGATTCATTTAAGGTAACATAAATGATCTTGCATATTCAGTGTGTATTTCAACATGGTCTTTTGTTTTGAATGGAAGAGTTGTCTTTTTTTTTGTTTGTCTGCAGGAGTTGTGATTTGATTTGGTTCTCTGTTTACGCTGACGAAATCAAATTCATACATTGTTGCTAGGTTACCTGACGGATTCACGCGTTATTGCTTACAGTAGCCACAGCACTCCAGTGTAAAACATAGGGAGAACAGACAATCGGGGAACTGAATTGAATGCTTTATGGGCCCAATGCGGAGTTACAGAAAAAAGCAGTGTTGTGTCTGAGGCCAATGCATTTGGTGAAGTGGCTTGTTTGCTTTCCACAGGCTAGTAGATAAGAAAGTGCTTTTCCATGCTGGATCTGTGTTGAAGGCTTATCGCATGTGTCTAAAGCCTTCTGTGCCAGGCAGGCCTTGAATACTTGTTGAAATCTTATCTGTGTTGTTTTGCTAAATATCTGCTCTGAAGCCTGACCAGACCCAGATTTTGATCCAATTGTTCTGTCTATATTTACAATATTTATGCTGTACTATTCATACATTTGACTCATTGAGTGTTTCTCAAAGTTGAGCGACAATGACAATGATGTGGAATGCTCGAAAAAGCAGCCTTCCAAGGATGCTTCCTCGACTTAACACTCATTGTTGCTATGGTCACAGCATTGCTTTGACCGCATGATGTATGCCACTGGTCCCTGACTGGACTAGGTTGGGCGTTTTTTTGTTTTTGTTTGTTTGTTTTTATGGTCATTGATGGCTTACGCACAAAGACAGAACAGGTCCTCCACGGACCAGCACACCACAAACGTTCAAAGAAAAAGTGGAAACTTTTGATCAAATTGCTTTTTGTGAGTTTGAAATGAACCTGAAATTTGTCAAGAGACTAAAAGAGGGGTGGAGGCTCCGCTCTTAAGCACTGATACTGCAGGTTGTGCAAGGATAGAGAGGGTATGTGACATCAGAGAAAGCAAACTGGTAGTCGGAGTTAATCTGATACTGGGATAAACGCAGGAGACAGTCTGGGGGAAGAGTTAATCTTGTTTTGTGTGGGTTTCCTGTGAAATGAAGGTCATCTCTCTCTCTCTCTCTCTCTCTCTCTCTCTCTCTCTCTCTCTCTCTCTCTCTCTCTCCTTCTCTCTCTGTCTCTCCCCCTCTCAATCTGTCTGTCTCTCTCTCCCTCAGCTTCTTATGGAAAATACTATTTTCATGTTGAAACCTGATCTTTATTACGTCAAGACCATAATCTTGGTCTTTGCAGTCAAAACATTTATTACCAACTTTTTTTGCCTGCAAATAGTGGCTTGTATTCACATGTCAAATTGTGCATACGTTTATGTGCGTGTCTGTGTGTATATGTGTATATAAGACTGCATGCACAGCGGCTACAAATAGTGCCTTTGAGTGTGTGTGAAAGGGGAATTAATGTAACTTTAGCTGACTGATTGCTCTTCAGAGTTCAAAGAGCAGCTAATCAGGTTTAAACTTAGTGACGTAGAGTGCTGCTTTAATGCACAATGCATGACGCAAACCACCACCGCCACCGCACACACACACACACACACACACACACACATACAGTCACACACACACACACAGATATTAATACACACAAACACAGTCACACACACACACACAGACATTAATACACGCAAACACACAAACACACACAAACACACACACACAAATACAATCAAACACACAAACTCACAGTCACTATGCATCATTTCCTCTAGTGACACATTAGACTAGACAGATGTCACCCAACACGACAACCTTAGCTCCTAGGAGACCTACAGTGTAAAACTCACCTTTGAAGGTGAGTCAGTGACAGCTCGCAAACAAACAGAACATTCTTGACAACAATCACTCTTCTCCAGAGGGCCTAAACACCTGCTTCTAGAACCTTCCTTTTACTCACTTGGAGACCGAGCAGAGCAAAGAAAAGTGCCTTTCAGCCCTCCATCAATCTTTTTGCCTGTTGAAGCTTGTCAAAAACAGCTTTCCCCCCCACCCTCTGAAAAAATAAAAAACACAAAAATATTTGTAAAATGCTGCCAGTGACCACCTGAAAAGCTTTAGGCCTTGGGGTTCCCATTAGCATGACTGAAACAGTGTCAAGAGAGGAAGATTGATGAGTCTAACCCATCAGACTCACACGCCACCTGCAGCAAGGAGTATAAAGGAGGCCAACAAACAGAGATGGATGTTTCTTACAGCAAACACTTATAGGTAGATAAGAGAGTGTGGATGTGTCAGACAGTAACACATACAACACACCAAGAGAGAAACAGAGTGAGTGAGAGAGAGAAATAGGTGGATACAGTAGATAGAATCAATAGAGAGCGATAGATAGATAGATAGACACTATAGTTCACCCACAGGAAATCCACATAGTAGTCAGATAAACATTTCCCTTAAAGCAGGTAATTTCAACCAACTCATCTGAAAGATCACACACAAAAAATCACAGTCAGACGCAGTCTAGTGATTCAACTTCAGCTGGGGTTTGCATTGTGCTACAGCTACACACAATCAGTAGGGAGATTTTGAGCGGTCAGACTTAAATGTATTTCTCCTCTGTGACAAAGATTTGGGGCCTGCTGTTCGACCATCTGTCTCCTAACAGGGGACAGGTTCAGAGAGATTAAGGGACACACTGATACCACTTTGTTACTCGGAGAGGGACTTAGAGGTGTATTCGGTACGTTTTGACACTCTCAGTACCGTACTCATACTGGGTATGCAGTAGGTCAGATATACAGGCATTAATTTTACCTGTGGGCTAATTATAATAATCCATTACACCCTGTCTAAGATACGTCATATTTTTTTGATAAATTGATGAACAGCCCCAACATTAAATGGGCTTTACTTTAAATACAATTTCAGATGTGCTACTCCCACAATTTCAGATGCACCAAAATCTCGCCAGCAGAAGTCAGGCGACATGGGGTTCCCTCCGCGTCAGTCCTCACAACCTGCTTGATTCTTACTTTTTAGTTACTGTATGCAAACTGCAAACACTAAAGTAGCCTATAGCCTTGTTGCTCTTTTTAATTAATTAAGTACTTCACAGGTTGTGAAGTGTTATTTATTCATACATACACTAACACAAAAATTACTAAACTCGGAGCAAGAGAGCCATTTCTGCATTGTTGTAATCCCTTACTTGACATGGAGAATAAGGCAAATTGAGTCAGTAAGCAAATTGAGCATATTTTCCTTGTCCTGTGTTTTGTCCTGTGTTTTCACCTGCTTCTATCTATTTCTGCTGTGATGATATCACCACGACTACAATTTCCTGACGTGAGATGCCGTCACCTGTGCTTGTAAAGTGACCTAATCTTATTAGGTCCTAATCCACCAAGGTCCACTTCAAATCCACCTCGTCCTGAGTGACACTACCACAGGCCAATCGCGTGTCCCATATTGGACCTAAAACCCTCCCCTCAATGAGTGCTACGACATGAATCACCCACAATTATGTAATGTGTTTTGAGTGCAACGAGGAGTGGCAGTGTAAATGATGCAATAAGTTGTGTCGTGTGAGATAGAGTGGGATAACATTTTATGCACTGTAATTCTACAGTGCTTTTTGGTGCCAAACAATGCATCCAGCTAACGATGTGTTGGAATGAGATGCAATCCAAGAAGTATAAGAAGCCTATAAAGGATTATGAGGGCAGTTTAAAATGGGCTTCCCTAAAATAATCTACTGGACTGTCAGATACAGAAACAGATGTGTTTATTACAGTATATTATGCATTTCAAGTCATGTCATATTTCATGTAATCTACCGAAAACATAACCTCCTTGGTGTAGGTAATAATAAAAATAGAAATAGATCGAATTTCAAATACAAAAACAGTGAGGGAACTGCTGCACTGAGGCTATGTAGAACTGTGCAGTGTGCATGATGTAATCTGTTGACATGCATTTGAAATGAAAAAGGACCAAAAATGTGTGAGTGAGAAGAACACAGAGATGTGAGAGCCGTGTGTGAATGTTGTTAAGATGCTAACAAGTGCTCAAATAATCGTAAATGCTCATTTCTTCCCAGGTAAACTATCAACAGACAACATGGCAGAGGACATGGATGAGGTGACCCAAACAGGTGAGGAGAATTCAAGCCAAGTAACAGGACATCAGTGTCTTTCATGGTTGCTATTTACGCTAACATCACCATAGCAGAGCTGGACGGAAGTTGAGATTATGCAAGTCTCCAACTTTTACCACAAAGATCTGTATATATACAATGGAAACACAGCCTTGATTTGTATACATGTAGCTAAGTAGCATGGCTAATGCATTTTGTGCAAAGATTAGCCTGCAGAAGGTTAATGACTGGGCTCACTGCCACAGCGTGACTGCCAAAAACAGAGCTGGCAAATGGGTTTGACTCAGAGACAATCATTTTCAGTAATCCACTGATTGGATCCCCTCAGCGGACATTTAAAGGATAAATAGGCTACCTTGAAAACCTTGTGATGGCAACCTTGCTGTTTGCTAGTCAGGCAGCAGTCACATTCATTCCATTTGCTGAAGTTTTCAACACAAATAAATACTGTATTTCAACAACTGGTGATGTCAAGAAAAAAAAAATCAAAGAAACACCTTTTGGCTTTTCATGCAACTCCCTTCTGTAAATGGAAGTGTACAGTGTTTAATGTATGTTTTCAGTAATTCAGTTCCTTGTGGTTATTTTGCCATAAGGCTTATGATTAAAGGGAAGTAAAGTTGACTGGTATTTAGCTAGCCTGGCCTTTGCCTTTCTACACAATTCTGCTTGATTTTCATGTCCCTTCATCTCCCTACTCCGTCATTTTCTCAGGATGCATCCTCAAGTAGCAAACCAATGGAGGTGGTGTGAATGTAGTGCGACTGTTGGGCTGATCCAATCTTTTTTCATTGAAACATCTGTCCTCCAGCAAGCAATGGTTTCTCAATACCTGAATGTCTGGAACACTCTGTACGAATTGTAAAAAGTAGGGCTGTTTTTAGCAGACACCAAAGTTCATCCAAAGTGCCACTGAGTTGCAACATGAGGTTTGGGGAATCAAGTCGAGATTAGACAGGTGACCTGCGATCTGACACTTGTGTGTGTGTGTGTCTATGTACAGGCCCAAAGGGAGTCATCAATGACTGGAGGCGGTTCAAGCTGGAGAGCATGGACCAAGAGTCCCTGCCCCCACAGAAGAGGGAGCTACTGAGGCAGATGAGCTCACCACACAAGCCCAAAGATGAGGCACGAGGAGGCCTCAACCGCAAGGTAGGCTCACACACACACACACACACACACACACACACACACACACACACACACACACACACACACCATATTCCTTCCCTGCAGCATTGTCACTTCCCTTGTTAATTATATTATAATTAGGAGGTTGAAAGAGTGCTCTTAATATTCCTTTGTTAATTTGATGTTTTGTTGTCTGTTGTTGCTGTTTGGTGTTAATTTGATCACTTTGATTTATGATAATTAGAATTTTGATTCATTTGAAAATTTGGAGTAATCTTCTGGTTAAAACAATGTTCACATGTGGGGAAGAGTTGTAAATCACAGCAAGTGTGAGATAGCACTGTTTGCTGTTGCAATTCATTGTTTTTTTGGGTTTTTTGTTTTTTTTTCCATCGTTTATTCATACATGCATCTACAGCCACAAGGGTGATTCCAATGCAAAGTGGTTCTTTTGTCACATCCAAAAGATGTGCCATGAGCTGTATGGCATGTGCTGTATGCTTTGTGTTGCAATATAAATAAATACTACTACTACTACTACTACTACTACTACTACCACTAGTTCTACTACTATTACTACTACTACTGATGCTACTACTATTACTACTGTCTGGATAAATCAGTGCTTATTTCTATCCCTCCATCCCTCTTCCCAATGTTGTACAGATGAGCATGCAGGAGTACGAGCTGATTAAGGAGGACATGGCGGACGAACAGTGCCTGAAGCGCTACCGCAAGCACTGCATGCAGGAGATGCACGAGCGCCTCAGTTTCGGGCCACGCTTTGAGGGCGTGCACGACCTGGCCGATGGCGAGGCCTTCCTGGAGGTCATCGAGAAGGAGCACCGCAACACTGTCGTGGTGGTGCACATCTTCAAGAATGGCGTAAAGGGCTGCGAGGAACTCAACGGCTGTCTGGATTGCCTGGCCGGCGAGTACCCCACCGTCAAATTCTGCCGCATCAGCGTGGAGGCATCAGGTGCTGGAGAGAAATTCTCCGATGAGGTGCTGCCCGCTCTGCTGGTCTACAAGGCTGGTGAGCTACTGGGCAACTTCTTGGCTATCACACAGAACTTCAACGAGGAGTTCTTCGCCACCGACGTGGAGGCCTTCCTCAATGAATATGGACTGCTGCCTGAGAAGGAGATGGCACCCGCCGATGGCGATGCAGGCGAGGCCGATGTGGAGTGAAGGAAGAAAGGGAGAAATGAGGGAGGGGTGGAGAAGAGGGAGGGAGGGAGGGAGGGAAGAGAGAAAGGGGTGGGGGTGCAGGAGAACGGTGAGGGGATGAAAGGCTTTCAAATGAATGAAATAGGTTGACTGCACATAGGCGAATGCGTCATGGATTACTTTTGTCAAAGGGAGTAAAGCCATAGATCATCCCCACTTTACTAATAGCCCTTACTTTTGCACTATCACCTGCAGTACCAGTCCTCGTCCTGTGTGGAGACAGCCATTGGTAAAGGTGACAGAAATAATTGTAATGTTCTCATCTTCAAGAACGTAGCGAACGTTGCCTCCCTAATTTTGATTACAGTAAAATGAACAATTAACGTGGGAGTGTGTTGATTACACATTATTAAAATAGATAATGAAAAAATTAAGTTTCCTTTTTAATTTTATAATATTTGTATATTCCACAAAGTGGTATTGATATGAAGTTTGCGGGGGGAAAATGCACAGGAAAACATTTTAGAAAGTTATAAATAATATTAATTGTATAAGTATATAAAGTATCTTAAATATTATAAAAACATTATTGAAAATATTATGCATTCTTGATACTATCCTATTCTTTCCACAACTATTTTTGAAGAGAAAAAAATCAATGAACTCAAAAATGTAGACCATTTCAACAATGCATATGCTTGAATATATTTCATTCCCAAACCATTTCCACCACATTACAAGATAAGGTATGGAATGTTAAAACATCAGCCCTGTGGGAAACTCTCTTGAAACGGTCTATATAAATAATTTAATTCCAGAAGCGCACAAAATTTTACAATACACTATGTTTGACCAGTGAGTCTAACAGATGCAAATATATAACATTTTCTGTTTTGAAATGTGACATAGACATGTAGATTGGTTTACATTCGAAAAGGTGTAATACTTGAATAAAGGTACGTGAATTATTACATATACTGTAATTAGTGCCATGTAAAAGATTTCAGACTATTTTATACCATCAGGGTCGTATGTGAAAACTGTTTTCAGATTAGTCTTGTGTATGTTCTGGTGGAAAAGCCATCACCTCTCTCTCAGCAGTTCCTCATTCCTTTGTGTGCATGTGTGTATGTGCATGAGTGTGTGTGTGTGTATGTGTCTCTCTCTTTCTCTGAGGGTTTGTGTTTGTCTGCTTGTGTTTGTGCACTTGTATGTGTGTGTGTGTGTGTGTGTGTGTGTGTGTGTGTATGTATGGACAAGCTGTTCAGCATGTATACAACCCCTGGCTTTATGTATACTCATTCAGTCATTCCGTTCAGGAAGTCCTCTGACCTCATGTAAACAGTCCCACTGGGGTTACCTCTGCTAGATGGCGGCCTGGCTTTCATCACCAAATGTTTGTCTTGGATGGGCTCTCTGGCTCACCGTGCAGCATCCCACTCCTGCATCACACACACAGACACACACAGACATGCACGCGCGGACACACACACACACACACACACACACACACACACACACACACACACACACACACACAAACTTCTGTTTCTTCCCAATTCTATGTAATACTCTACACACAAAGAAGAATAAACTGAGAGTGATGGCTGAAATTTTGTGTCCTCTGATTTATGATTATTTTTTTTTCATTGACACATGACACTGAAATACACCTGCTTGGATTTTTTTTTTTTTTCCAGATAATGTACTTGATTAAAGCACAACTTAAAGTGCATGAAGGGGGTCAAAATAAATGTGTTTGGCAACAGGTGATATGAAAATGCACATTTATCATTATACAAATGCTATATAAAATGTAAGTGAAATAGGGATGACAATTATAAGAAATAACAGAACATAAACATACAAAACATATAAACGTTGAAAATATATCTCTTTTTCTCAGCAACATACATAACGAAAACATGCAATCTTGTTCTGTTTTTTTTCTTCCTTCCACATTCCACCTCCACCTTGCCCATTCACATACACACTTACTCACAAACACATGCACACACAAACACACACATACAAGAATGCCCAGAAACCACACAGGTTCATAAGTTCATGTCTTGCATAAAAGAGGAACTCACCCCGCTGCAATATCAGAACATGGTCTAAGTTATTTACCTGGAATTTGAGGTGTCAGGCATTACATTCACCCTAACTGTAGCTGAACCGCATGCGGTTAGGGATGTGTTCTCCTGGGATGTGCTCCTGGGAATCTCTGTCTCTCAAACTCACTCCTGAGTGTTTGTTTTCATACCCTCCTTGTTTTTGTTTTCTTTCACCGGCCGCTTTTACATTTTAGATCGCTGTGTAATCAAGGAATCACTTCGCCAAAATCTTCTAATGATGATTTGTAAACAAGGTAATATTACATAAACACATTTTTTTCTTCTCCAGTCTATGTTCACAGCTGGAAAATTCCATTTAAGACAACACATACTCCCATGCTCTGGGTGTGGGCTATAATTCATTGTAATAATGCAGGTCCGTTGGATCCTTGAATTAATATCTACAATTATCATAATCTTCAGTAATAAGTGCTATTATTTAGAAAAGCATGAGAATCTGCAGAGACAACCAGCTATGTGCAGTTCCTATTTATGAGATCTTTTCTGAATCCTCTTAACAGATTCTCTTCTAATCTGACTCACTGGGCTAGGCTTGAGCTAATCAGAAGAACACACACACACACACACACACACACACACACACACACACACACACACACACACACACACACACCATGCATGCACTATCTTATTTGAATTTCCTTAGCCCGGATCTGTCTACAGTAGATGTCATAAAACATATAACCTTTAATAGCCTACTGACAAGTTAACAAAGAGGTGTTAAAATGTTGCTGTAAATTCTAGTCTTTTAGGGGGATGACAGTGTATAATTACTCATAATAAGCAGTTCAGTGTGTGGTGGTGGCTACCATGCTATATATGGTAACAGAGATAAGATTTTCGTGAACCACACAAACACACAAAATGATACACTGGGCCTAAAAGCCTACTTCCATGGAAGTATGGAAAGAATGAGAAAGCTGATATCAGATTCTGTGTTGTTGCTGTGATGGCAAAGATACGTGGCTGAATTTAGAGCCCACATTGTGCTCTTCAAAATTTCCACCATTTGTCTGTGTGACAGTCATACAGTATTGTGTTTTTCTTAGTGTTGCATCTGCAACCCCACATCAAACACCAATGGCGTAAGACCCGATTGACTGACAGCTGACACACTGACATGGTGAACTTGGCAAGATCTGATATCACCAAGTAATTAATAGTCCGGGATCAATGTCAAACCTGTTTGTCCTGGATCAATGTACTCTAACCCTAACCCTAAGTCTAACCCTAACCCTAACCTTACTCCTAACCCTAGACCTAACCCATTGATCCAGGGCAACAAGTTTGACATTGATCCTGGACTCTTAATTACTTGGTGATATCAGATCTTCCGTGAACTTGCTCTCAGACAAACCAACAAATACTCTGAAGAAACAGCATAAGCATGTATGCGCGCACGCTCAAGACGTTCCAAAAGACAGTGGCTTATCAAACCCTTGTCACGCCAACCTCTGTGGCTTTCCGTGAGATGTGTGTCTGATGCGTGTGTGTGTATGTGTGTGTGTGTGTGCCTAGGGCTTAGCTGCAGATAGTTTGTCTGGGTGGCTAAGAAGTCCAATCGCAAACACACACACATAAGCATGCAAACACACACAGACACACATACACACACATCAGACACACACACACACACACACACACACACACACACACACACACACACACACACACACACACACACACACTCACTCACAAACACCCTGTGTCTGTCTAGAGGCTATACCTCAGACATGTCTTTACTGGCCCAGACATTTGCTCTCATATTCTCTACCAAACACACACACACACACACACACACACACACACACACACACACACACACACACACACACACACACACACACATACATTCACAAATACACACAACCTCTCCCTACTCAAATCCCTCATCCCAATGCATTCAATAAAATAGCCGTTTTTCATGAATCAAGTTGTACCTGGTCTGAGTGTAAGGCATTTGACATTTATGCTACTTTGAGGTCAGACCTGTTTGTACCCTGAGTGAGTGTTTGTGATGCATTTGCCAGCTATTGGAAGCTTCGAAACTCCAAGCTTATTTAGCAGGGAAGTTTCTGGAAATGTACTGCAGCATGCATGTTTAATTTGCTACTGCACAACCAATGTTTTAAAATGAATTCTATTTGACACTTCACTGTCAATGATAAAATCTCAAATGACCTCAGAATAAAAATAAGGATAATGGGGATACTGGTAATGATGATGGTAATGGTGATGATGGCTATAATGGTCCTACTTAACCCTTTCACCTCAGTAAAAAGCAAGTGGGCCACACACATTCAAAAACGTGAAGACATACTGCAAACAGGGCAGGGCACTATGAATCATCCATTGGGCAAAACAGAGCAATGACCAGGGAGAAGGGAGCACACACACACACATGCACACACACACAAACACACTCAAAAAGAAAAAAAAAAAAATCAGGCAGCACTACAGTTTCGCCCACACGAGAAATACCTACACCATAGACACATACACTACAAGAGAGAATATCCCATTAAAACTGTCCCACCTTTTTCGTTTTGTGTAGCCACCTACTCACTCACTCACTCACTCACACACACACACACACACACACACACACACACACACACACACACACACACACACTCACACATACACACACACACACACACACACACACACACACACACACACACACACAAACACTCTCTCTCACACACACACACACACACACACACACACACACACACACACACACACACACACACACACACACACAAACACAAGCCTCCTCTAAGCATCCTTATTGAGGTTTGTCACGCAAGGGCAAAGTGACTGTGCTGTATTTGGTGTTTCCATGGCATGTGATGCAGACAAATCAAAAACAGGCGAAGGCTGAATCACTGGTTGACAAACACACAAAAGTATGTAAAGATACACAAAAATGTAAATATAATAAATATGAATACAAGCAAAAAGCTTGCTTGAAATAGATAGGAAAGCCTTTATGAAATTCTTAACATTTTACCTTGCATTTAATATCCATAAACCTCTCATTCCTCTCTATAAATATATTTTGCATTATATTTCACATTATTCAAATAAATCCTTGTTATTTGTTTACATTGTGTATTTCAATCAAATATAAACAACAAACAACCAATGCAGAATTTGCTTTGAAAATCATTTATGTGTCTTTATTACAATGTTAGAAAAGGAACTAGAGATGCAGTGTCCCTCAGTCTACAGTGTGCATGACACAGACCTTTGTAATAGTAATGTAATGCATTGTTGCTCTACAGTATGCTATTGGTCTCTTTGAACAATTCTGAATAATTGCGTACTGAGGACTGAGACGGATAGAGAAGGGGACTGAGGTAGGTAAATATGTAAGACAAGAATATCAATCAGTGAAGAAATGTTTTGTGATTTGTGATAAACTGTAAACCGGCAACAATTCAATATGATTGTCTGAGGTTATATCAGATGAGATGAAAAATAAATCACAGGGTTATTTTTTGGTTATTATCAAGCAAGCCAGAATTATACCACTTTCTGTAGGCCCACTAAGATAGAGATGGCAACCCTGGGCTAAACAGTGCAGAGATTGACAGGAAATGGATAGGAGAGAACCCCAAGTAGGACTCGAAACCGGGTCCCCGGATTTGTGGTATGATGCTCTAGCCCGCTGAACCACAGCGTGCTTGTCTGCTGTCCAGTTAGTACAAACACCTCCCATCACCGCTAATGGATACAATTCATGTGAGTGCAGATACAGTAATAAACATAATACAATGGATTCATAAACACTTACCCTGAGATTTTATCACTGACCATCACACCAATTAATCAGACGTTATCCATAGAGGCAATATCCATAGACTCCAGCCAAGATGTTGACTTGACTTGGGTGGTTGAGGGCTCTTTGTATATGTGGCTCCTTGAGAACTACAAATTATTTGCCAACTGAGGCACCAACATACACTATGAGATTACATGCTACTTGTGACAGTCAATGAGTGAAATTTTCACTTTTTGTCTTTCAATAGATGGTCCTCTACCACACATGGTCGGTGGAACATGGGAATTGACAGAAATTAATGACAACTTCAAATTTCAACAAGAGCTCTATTGCCCAAGCTATTCGAAAATAGCCAGTATCTGAAAACACAAGATATTTTGCGTTAACCCAGTGGGTTCAGAATTTTAACATGCTCCAAATGTTACCCCAAAAGCTCTGTAATATCAACAGACATAGCAGCACTACAAATTACTAAAAAAGGGAACGAAACTGTTTGTTGTGCAGTGTTTACAAAATCTATTGTAAACAAAAAATATGTGGCTGCTTGCAAAACATTTTAAACAGTTTTTTTAATCATACACACTAAATTGTTGTGTTGAAAGGTGTCGGTTGATATTCTGTAGTTTTTGGGGACATTTGGAGCATGTTATGAAAATTCTGTCAAAATTCTGCACCCATGGGTTATAAGTTGTAAGTGTTCATTCTCTGTTTAAGGAGTTGGACCAAAAATTCTATCATCTTAGTATAGTCTCGAGTAGCTGAAATTTGACTGAATTTGTCCTTTAACACACTGACTAAAAGAGTAGTTCTTATTGGACAGTGATAAAGTTAATCTTACATATATGCTTACATAGCCTACATAACACCAAAAGAGGGAGAGAGAGAGAGAGAGAGAGAGAGAGAGAGAGAGAGAGAGAGAGAGAGAGAGAGAGAGAGAGAGAGATTTACGGCTATAACCTCCCACAGACATAATGTAAGAATTATCGGCCGCAGGACATACATGACATCTATCATCTCTGTTTAAATCATTCCATCAGGCTTAGTCATATCCTTGACCCCAGACTTCACCTACACCTCCCACCTCTGTTTCAGGTAGCATTGATGCTCTCTCTCTCTCTCTCTCTCTCTCTCTCTCTCTCTCTCTCTCTCTCTCTCTCTCTCTACACACACACACACACACACACACAACACACACACACACACACACACACACACACACACACACACACACACACACACACACACACACACACACACACACACACACACACACACACACACACATGCACAGACAGAACTCTTCAACATGGCATTTCCCCCCATTAATTCACGTAAATCCAGCTCCTGCAGCTATGGCTGGACAGTATGTACAGCCAACAGATGTTCATATTTGAAACTCAATGACCCTCTATGATGGCTTGAGAGTTGATCACTTGTGGTATAGTGCCACCTAGTGAATCTTAAAAGTTCATAGTGATATTACTGTAACTTTCTCATCATACAGTACATACACACTTTCCTCTGTAGCATAGCCTATGCTGTAATGGTCTTGTTGTTTTGTCGCTGTTACAGTATGTTATGATTGAAAGCAGGCCTGTGTGTTATGTGATTTGAAAAGTGGAGTCTGAGTTGATGGTAGCAAGGAAAACATTTCACCTAAGCTATTGCATATCAGGTTACAGATGAACAAGTCTACAATTTACGAACTGATGCGGACCTCTTTCAATTTTAAATGTTGAGATTTTTTAGGGCCCATTGTTTTCTTTTCTTTTTTGCAAACATATGGATGCATTCATTCACTTATTTACCAACCAGGATTTATTTGTATATGAATTGGACCTATTTCAATATGCATTAAGGTTATTTCTCCCTCTGCCACGATTACAGGGGATAGGCCTACTGTAAACCGATTGCCTAACCAGCAATAAATAATGAGGTAGCAATAGGTGTTTACATGCACATCAAAACACCAAAATAAAATGATAGCCTATTCATCAGTCAGCTAAATCATATCTTCAGGTTACGTTCCCACACAGGCACAGATAAGCCCTATTTAGGCCTATGGTAGGTGCACAAAGAGTTTAGACGAAAAACCCCAAAGGTGCATTTGCAATTGATTTAGGCTAGTTCAATAACTTAATTGGCCTACCATTCCAAATCCAATGTGATTGTTTTTGCCAGAGTTGTTTGTAGGCTACGTGGTAATATTTTTTTCATTGCAATTTAAGATCAGCCTTCTTGGAAATCATTAGGCTATTAGACTGCTGCTGATGAGTTCCTTACTGATGAAAGGCTCTTTCTTTTCTTCCTCTTCTTTTTTTCCATTGTTCTGAAAATTGACTTTAAAGGTTTTGCATTTGACTCTTCACATATCTCGAAGAAACAAACAGGCTACTGATGAATGCCTTGATGTAGGCTATTACTGTAAACTGGGCCGACGAAAAGATCATGGAATAGCCTACTGACACCCTCTCTGGTAGAAGTTCATAATGAGCAACCAGAGTAGGGTGTCCCATAACGTAAGTACAACTCCATTCCTCTAGGGGGCAGCATGACCATTTTTATGTTTTCAAAAGTGATAAAGCAAAACACAGGGAAGCTATGAGCGAAAAATGGCGGCAGTGCTGCAGCAGGTGTTAGAACGGACTGAGTTGTCCAGACTCCCAAAAACCGTTCAAAACAAATTGGAGAAATACATTTCAGACCAGCAAAGTGAGATAGACAATCTAAAAGCGCATCATGAACAGTTTCGCGTGGATAGCGGTGAGTGCAACTACAGCCACGGTTACTTTAGCCTGAATGATCTTAACTTGCTAGCAAGCTTTTAGCTGCTAACGTTGCCCGTTGTGATTTTATTTAATAATACCATATCTGTGTTTGCTGAACTATCATAATCTGTTAAGGATAGTGCTTATGGCTTTTACATCGCCATGATGTCCGACAATAATAAAACGAGCATTACGAACCAACATCACTCATCCTTTGACACGCCGACAGTAAGCTAATGTTAGCAAAGCAGCACACTTAGTCCTACATAGGTCTATGATTAAGATTGACATTATAGACAAGCAAACATCGCTCTTGGTAGTTATGTTGGCATGATAATTTATTGAATTTATAGGTTATAACTTTACGTTATTGTAAATGCTCGTTTACAAGTAACGTTAACCGAGGCAATGCCAATGGCAGACATCCGAGATAATAAAGTTAGCCTCGTTTAACCTTCATGGCAAACTGCCATGCCTGACGTTTGGCAGCAAGTTGGCTTTGCTATGTTCGGTTGATGTATGGGTTGATGTTTGGTTTTGTTTCCAATATCAGAACAACAGTACTTTGAGATCGAAAAGCGGTTCGCGGACAGCCAGGATCGGTTTGTCTCGCAGACACAAGAACTTAAGAGGCTCAAAGAGGAGTTCACTAAAAATGGTAAGTGTGATAATCTTGTACACCACACACGTTAAGTTACACTGAAGGTAGTGTGGGTTCACAGTTATGTCCTCACCATGTGTTTGTAGAAGAGGAGTTGAAATCAACGCGCGACAAGAAAAAGGAATCGGAAGCTTCCCACACGAAATTGGAGTCCCAGCAGGTACTGTATTATTTTTTGTCCCTCTAGACAGTTCAAGACAAAACCTTAGCGCATAACTTGATGTTGCAAGTTATATAAAGTTATCATCCAGTCCTCAAGATGAAGGTTGAAGGTTTGGACTTTGTTGCTGTTTATGTAAGGCCTGTGTAGAGCGATGTATTCTAAATCTTGTTAGATTAAAAAAAAAAAAAAAAAATGTTCTCTGTGCAAAACATATGAGTAAAACAAATTGTATCTGTATAGTCTGTATGAACAGCCCGTCCTGTTATAAGTTGTAATAAATTCTGTTATTTTGGTCTTGCTCATTCAACTCTAAATCTACAGGGTGAGCTTCAAAAAGCCAGAGATGAACTGGAGGCGGAGAAGAGGGAACTTGTCCGTACCTTGGAGCGGAGGTCTCAGGAGGTTGAACACCAGAGTGGTGAGATTCACCTCTTACATGGATGCTCACACTGCACACTCACATGCCACACTCGCCCAATTACACAGGCTCCTGAAATATTAAAGATTTGTGTGTGAAGTGACATGCAGATTTAAAGTGACTGGCTTTACCATGTGGTGATAATAGCTGTGTTTTGCTCTCTCCAGAGGATGTGAAGAGATTGAGTAACAAGCTGGTGGAGGTGAGCACATCCAAGCTGGAGCTACAGATGAAGCTTGATGAACTGGAAACATCAGAGGTCTCCATCAAGGTAATGACTAAACTCACAACTAGCAGTGGACTACTGTATGTACAGTATAAATGGGAATGGGTTACCATGTTTTCCAAGTTGCTTGTAGATGAATGCAGGTTAATTCATTAAAGCCTTTTAATGTGGATTAAGTGTGAATGAAAGGGATATCCCAAGTTCAAGGTCAACGAGTACTGTTATGAAGAAAAAGATTGATTACATTTGGTGCAACATAGACTGAATAGCTAGCTTTAGGGGGCAAAGGAAATTCAATGAAATGTGAGCTTTTTGTCCCATTCAATTAGCACTTAATTAACAGAATAGTTATGCACGTAGCCCAGTACAAAATACATCTACTTGTCCATCCTAACCCTGTAAATGGTGGTGTGTGTATGTGTTTGTGTGTGTTTGCATGCATGCACAGTACAAGGAGAAACGCATGGAGCAGGAGAAGGAGCTGCTGCAGAATCAGATTGACTGGCTGAACTCTGAGCTGAAGACCAAGAGCGAGGAGTTGCTGAGCCTCTCTCGCCAGAGGGGCAATGAGATACTGGAACTCAAGTGCAGCCTGGAGAACAAGCAGGATGAGGTATAGTGCACACTCGCTGTATGACGAGTAGAGGGAAGTTTAAGATAAGGGAAGGGACACACATTTTAGGAATTTCACGTCATAGTTCTGCCGATGGGATGAATATACAGTATACTGTGTGATGTCTGTCAGTATTATTTAAGTTTGATTATTGTCTTTTCTCATTACCAGGTCACCAGACTTCAGGACCAAATAACCAATTTGAAAACATCCAATGAAAACTCCCAGAAGAGGGCTGAAGATCTGATTAACAAACTGAAAGAGGTGAGGGGTGCTTGTGTTTTTCTATGGTTGGTGCAGTGTTGCTATTCCAACTAGAGGAAAAGAGGCTCATTGTTTTTGACCTCCTGTGTTTTCTCCAGGTTAAAGAGATGCAAGGAACATCAGAGGAGAAATTCCGAAATGAGCTGAATGCAAACATTAAACTCTGCAATCTCTACAAGGTGTGTCTTCTGTAATATAGCCACATACTGTATGCTTAAGGAGATGGTTTACTCACATTCTGCCATTCACCATATATGGAATTGGTGCTTATGTTTCGGTCTGTCTGTGTACACTGTATGTATGTTTATGGTCCCTCCATATCTTTCTTTTTCTCTCTATCCCTCCTTCCCCTGTGTGTGTGTGTGTGTGTGTGTGTGTGTGTGTGTGTGTGTGTGTGTGTGTGTGTGTGTGTGTGTGTGCGTGCGTGCGCAGGGGGCCGCAGCAGACTCTGAAGCCAAGAGCGATGAACTGAAAGGAGCTGTGGAGGAGCTGCAGAAGCTCCTCAAGGAGGCTGGAGAGGGTGAGTCTCTGATGCCCCATTCAAGTCTTAACAACTCCCAACACTCTGCTCTTAGTAGTGCAGACTCTCAATGCACCGCTCTTCTCTTCTGTACGTAGCCAACAAAGCCCTTGAGGTTCGTCAAGAAGAGATGGATGGAGAGAGGGCCAAGACGGAGGAGAAGCTGAAAGAGAGGATTGCAGAGTTGGAGAAGGAGTTGGAAAATGCTAACGAGCTCCTCTCGGATGGCAAACACAGAGGTGAGGGCCTCAGCCGGCGGATGTGACAGCTTGAAACATGCTGTTGAGTGGGTGTTGGAAAGCTGTTGACACCAAGGGCGTGCATGCTCTGGATGTGTGTGAGTGTGTGTATGGTGGTAGCTATTATAATGTTTTATTAACTCTTGCAGGGAGCACTGGAGCTACATCAGTTCTGACTGAGGAGCAGCTGACCACCATGTCCCCCACTGCTGCAGCCATCTGCAAGATCAGACCCGGCATGAAACTCACTGAGGTACTCCACTCATACACATGCCCTCACCACAGGCTTATACTGACCTGCACATTTGCACCATCACCTCATGAGCTAAATACTACCAAATGTTAATGCTCCACCACACATACAGTAGTTCCTAAATTAACTTGAGTAATTTAAGCTTGTGGAAATCTTAAATCTCCTAATATTGTAACCTGCTGGTGTTGACAAAGGGTACCAGAGGCTCATCTGTTTGCAAGTTTGCCACAACCCCTGGCTTAACTTAAACAGCTTTCACGTAACCATCTACTGTACTTGGAATACCCCTGGTATAAACACGCTTACTGATGTTTGTATATCACCCTGTGCTTGTCACCGTTTGTCCTGGTTTGACACGGTTTTGCTGACTGTGACATTCTCTCACTCACACTTCCTCATGTTTTACGTTCTAAACAGATCTACAGTGCCTACATCGAGGCCCAGGAGCAGCTGCAGCTGGAGCGCATGGAGAACCGGCGTGTGAACAAATACCTGGATGACATCGTGCAGGAAGTGGAGGCCAAGGCTCCCATCCTCAAGAGGCAGCGAGACGAGCACGAGCGCATGCAGAAGTCCGTGGCCAGTCTCTCCACTAAGCTGGAGCAGGCCGTCAAGGTGAGATTTCCTATCCCTGTGTGTGTGTGTGTGTGTGTGTGTGTGTGTTCAATCGTCAAATGTGTAATGAGGTGGGGCATTAGTCATTTGCAATTCAAAGTTGCAAATGTCAGTGAGCCAAGAAAGGAAAAACAAATAGGTCTGTGTGTGTGTTTTCCTAAATTGTGGAGGGATGTACTTGTGTCTGTCAGTCTGACACACTCTTGTTGTATTGCAGGAAGTGCATCGTCTGCAGAAGGACGCTGACGAGTCCAACAAGCGCTCGTCTGTGTTGGAGAGGGAGAACAAACGTTGTGACCAGCAGCTGTCTGACCTCTCTCAACAGGTGTGCATCTTCTCAAGTCCATCACTTTAGAGAATAATCCTCTCTACCTTCATGTTATTTTGAGATGACCTGCAAAGTGTGAAAATGGAAGATTGAAAGTGGGAAGTGTGCAAAGTGTGAAGATGGCTGTAAAAGTTATGGGGGTCATTTTCTATTCCTTTCCAATGTGATGCATTACATTGAATTAACTGATAGAGCCAAGATGTGAAAGCCTGGCTTGAGAAATGATGCACTAATTCTGCAAGATACTGAGATTGCAGATATTTTAGTGTCAAATCAAGAAGGCTTCCAATGCCTCACCTACTGTATGCTTGAGATGCACTGTTAATGGGTGTAGTAGCATTCCGTCCGTATTGATGTGTGAATAAGCATTAGTGTCCTTGATTTAACCGACTCCTCTGTACACTGAAGGTGCGCGTGCTGCTGATTGAGCTTGAGGAGGCGCGGGGGAACCACGTGTCTCGGGACGACGAGGACGGCTCGGCTGATGTGAGCAGCTCATCAGAGGTCATCACACAGCACCTGGTGACCTTCCGCAGCGTGGAGGAGCTGCAACAGCAGAACCAGCGTCTGCTTGTTGCCCTGCGAGACCTCGGAGAAGCCCAGGAGCGGGATGAGATGGAGACCACCTCCAAGAGGTAAAGAGAGAGTGTGTGTGTGTGTGTGTGTGTGTGTGTGTGTGAGAGGCTGAGAGAGGGTGACTGGATGGAGCAATGTAGACTGACTCAGATTAGAGGACACATGTTTAATAATGAGGGGCTCTGGTAGGAATTAACAGAAGTAAGTTTTACAGCACTACGTCTCCACTGCAGCGCCACAGTTATGGACTGTGAAAAATCTCCAGAACTTGTTTCGATTTTAGTCAAAATAACTCTACTGTAGAAAACTGTTGAAAATGTAGCTTTTTATTAACAGACCTACAAAAGCATGCACATCCCAAAATCTCAAGCCTTGATCACTTCCAAACTCAGGCCTTTTAAAAGAGCACTAAAGTGGGTGGGGCTCAATCAAATGATTAACCCCACCTGCACACAATTACACAACTCGACAGTCTGACAAGACGTGCAGAAATGCATTTCAAAACATAGTGTCCAACATTAGTGAAGATGGCATGCAGCATCTTCACATGGATACAGAGTGTGTTTAAATGTAAAGGGAAATGACCATGCCAAAACAGAAAAAGGAAACTATTACATTAAGAGTTTCTAGATGGAACTTTAAGCCTGCTCTCTGTCTGCCCTGCTCACTCTTTCCCCCAGGCGCTGTGAGCTGGAGGCCAGTCTGGAGAAGGCCCAGAGTGAGCTGGAGCAGCTGAGGGAGCAGAGGACCATGCAGATGCAGCTGGCCGAGTCCATCGTGCGCCAGAGGGACATGTACCGCATGCTGCTGGCACAGGCCACGGGTGGCACACTCCCACAGACAGGTAATGCCCACTCATGCTAGGTAGACAGCAGGCACATTGTATGTGTATGTATCTGCCAGTTTAGTGTTTCATGCATTAATATGACAGAGGTGTCTAGACTCACAGCACGCATTTATGACGATAGAAGCAGCTCACACATACAGTATATCCACACACACACCTCAGTAAGATCCTCACATTCTGCCATATGTGACTCCCACCACTCCAACCTCTATCTGACCTTTGAACTCTGTACCTACAGGAGACGAGATTTCTCTGACCTCTACGCCACGCCGATCCCCAGCACAGACACCAACCACCGCTACACCTACTGCCATCGCTCTGCCTGAATCCACAGAGGCGGTGGAGGCCAAGGCTGCTCTTAAACAGGTAGGCTTGCTTCTGATTGGATCAGATCAGATGCATTAAGATACATTATACAATCAGAAAACATTAAACTCCAGCAGTCTAAACAAGTTCCTTATTAATTGCTTGCCCAGAGCTTAAATGTCACAAGTCTTAGAAGACAAATCCAATTAAATGTCGGCTTTTGAGACAAATGTTGAGGAATTCTCACCTGCTGAATATGTAAATGTGTGCAGATGTGTTTGTGGTTGGTTTCGATTAACACATATTTGTGTGTGTGTGTGTGTGTGCGCGTCTGGTGTGTTTGTAGCTGCAAGAGGTGTTTGGGGCATACAAGAAGGAGCGTGTGGAGAGCGAGCGTTCCATGACGGACCAGAATGAGAAGCTGCAGGAGCAGATCTCTGAGCTGCGCTCCCAGAACGCCAAGATCTCCACTCAGCTGGAGTTTGCCTCCAAACGGTCAGCACCATACTACACTCTATGGCCTTAAAATGGTCAAACCTAGGCCACAGATAAACAATCTGATAAGCTCTCATAAACATGAAATGACTAATGGGCCATTTTCAGTAAAAGGAGTTCAGTCTATTACTGGCAGTGAGTCTGTGTGTGTGTAATGCTTAGTTACTGTAAGTGTGTGTGTGTGTGTGTGTGTGTGTGTGTGTGTGGTCAGGTATGAGATGCTGCAGGATAACGTGGAAGGCTATCGTAAGGAGATCTCTACATTGAGGGAGCACGGCCAGAAGATGGCTGCCGTCGCCCAAAAGAATGAGCAGGCTGTCAACACCCTCACTCAGGAAATTAACACCGCCAATGAAAAAATCAACATGGCTGAGGTGAGCGTTGTTGATCCAGCTATCCAGTGTACTATTCTACAAACAAAAGTGCGAAGCTGTTTGAATAGCAGTTTAGTTAAACAGCCCTATGCTCACATGTAGACAATAATACCTATGACTGTAATACCCACAACTACAAACCTGAAATATCAGGCTAACCTTTTAACTTCTAGGTTTAAATTCCTTTGCTCTTGATAATGCTTCCATATTTTATATATCATGCATCACTGAGGTCATCTTTATAGCTCGTCTACTTAACAAAGGGTACGGACATGTGAGTTGACTATATCCTCTATTTCCTCTCTTCCCCTCTTTCTTCCTCTCTTTCTTTCTTCCTCTCTTTCTTTCTTCCTCTCTTTCTTTCTTCCTCTCTTCCTCTCTTTCTTTCTTTCTTTCTTTCTTTCTTTCTTTCTGTCTTTCTTTCTTCCTCTCTTCCTCTCTTCCTCTCTTTCTTTCTTTCTTTCTTTCTTTCTTTCTTTCTTTCTTTCTTTCTTTCTTTCTTTCTTTCTTTCCCTCCCTCTGCTGCAGTCCCGTGTGGAGTCCCTGCGTAAGGAGAAGGAGCTGCTGAAGCTGACGGAGACACGGCTGACCCAGGAGAAGGAGGCCATCATCACACAGCAGAGAGGACAGAGCCTGCTGCTCACCAACCTGCAGGCCATCCAGGTACGCTAGAACAGCACCCATCAGGGGTCTGTTTTATTACCTGCTTAGAAGGAGGGCATAAATTGCAAACTCATTTTTTGTATTAAAAGAAGTCGGTTCAGAGGCACTCAGAATGCAGTATAAAAAAGTTTTATTGGGCTACAAAAAATATTTTTTGTATGTTCTTAATAGTATGACGTCCATTAAACATCTTATTGCAATAATGTGTTCTTGTTTATTATCGTTTGTATGCTTGCACGTTTTTAAACACCTGCCTGCCTGTGTCTGTCCAGACCACTCTGGAGCGCTCGGAGATGGAGACCCGGCAGCACCTGAACAACCAGATCGAGAAGCAGGAGCGGGAGATCGCCCAGCTGCAGAAGAGGCTGGAGCAGGAGGTGGAGCAGAGGCATGTTATCAGCCGCAACCAGGAAGTAAGTATGCATCATACTGCAATACACAGCTCCTCTTCAGGGCCCACTATCTGACCACTACTACTGACCTCAGACCAGCTAGTCCTGTAAACTTTTTGTGTGTTAAACCTCCTTCTCCCTACTCTTACCTCCCTCTAGCGTATTTGTTACACTCTTTATGGGTCTTCAACACTCTTTTCCTCATATATGTATCTTAATATCAGCATTATTGTTCTTTCCTCTCTCTCTCCTTCTCTCTCTCTCTCCATCTCGCCCAGGTGCAGCAGCTGGAGGCCAAGCGTCAGCTGGAGGTGCAGCAGGCGCAGCACCAGCGCACCCGGGAACAGCTGACGGCCGCTCAGCTGGAGCTGTCCACTCTGCGCATGCAGCAGAACTCTCGCGAGAGCCTGCCCTCACCCAAGGCCCAGGATGCTTCCGGCACTACAACCCCTTCTTTAGGTTAGGGAAACTCACACAGTCACATAGGAGTGTGAAAGTCCCAAAAGAAACTGCTCTGTTTGATTGACTTAACAACTGCATTACTGATGAGTTGTCATTTAAGCACGTAATTGAGATGTAATGAATGAATTTCAAGTTGTAGAGATCCTCATGTGTTTTGACTCTGCATTGATGCAAGCAAAGTAGCATACATGACATGGCATAGCTCCCATGCTTGTGCTGATGGGGTGTCTATTCATTATAGGTTAAACACACGTTCACTTTTCTAATCGTGTGTGTGTGTGTGTGTGTGTGTGTGTGTCCAGTGCTGCCAGGTGTCCAAGTGGAGCTGGAGGAGTTGCGTGGGCGTCTGCGGCAGGCTGAGACCGAGCTGGAGGAGATGAAGGAGCGGCTACAGACCACCACGGCCAGCAGGGAGCAGTATCGCACCATGTGCCTGAGCCTGGAGGAGTCCCTGGAGAAGGAGAAAGAGGTCAGCACAGCATAATGGATTACAAACGCCACTGACCAACACAACACAAGTACATTTAATCAGACTATAAGGAAACAACAGCCTCATTTCATTCATTTTTTTTTTCTTTTTTCTCTCTTTTGTCTTTTTTTCCCCCGTCTTGTTCTCTTTCTCTCTCGTCGTGCATCAGGTGACCACCAAGGCCCAGGAGTCCGTGGAGGCGCGTCTGAAGACGGTGGAGGAGCAGCGCAAGAAGCTGGAGGAGAAGCTCCAGGAGGCAGAGCGCGTCAATAAGAACATGCAGGGAGACAAGAACAAGGCCGTGGCTGCCGTCGAACAGCAGGTACACGCCCCGCCGCACGTCAGCAAGCTGCTTGCCACGGAAGAAAAATTGTCTGTGACAATGTAATAAGATGCGGGAAGTTAGGGATAGGCACAAGGTCCAAGAGGCAATGAGAACAGGGAGACAAGTGTGTGTTATCAATCACAACACCACACACACTGTGTACACTGTGGCTGATGACATTGCATGATGATGGGCCAGCACTCCTCACAGAATCCTGATGTTCAGGTTAGTTCATGCTCTTTGAGTGATGTTGGTGTGTGTGTGTGTGTGTGTTTAGGTGGCTGAACTGAAAAAGACCATAAACAACATGAAGAGTGATGTGGAGAAGGCTCAGGAGAGAGCAAAAACTGCCACCATTCAAGAACAACAGGCCATACAGGACCGCCAGGAACAGGTGTGTGTGTGTGTGTGTGTGTGTGTGTGTGTGTGCACGCACACGCTCAATTTAAACATGCATGCTTTAACCAACTTTAGCATATCATAGCACATATCAATCATGGTCAAGTTTGCATGAGAAATGTTACCCTATGTAATTGTGCTCATCATGATGGAGTAATTAGTGTGTGTATGTCCTCATCAAGTTGGTGTGTTGATTACTTGATGTCAATGTCCTCATGGGGCTGATGTATTTTATGTGTGTGTGTGTGTGTGCACGTACATAGGCACGTCTTGCTGCGGAGGCGCAGTCCAAGTACGAGCAGGAGGTGCTGCTGCATGCGACTGATGTGCAGGCCCTGCAGACGGTCAAGACCCAGGCGCAGCAGGCAACCAACATGCGACAGCAACTGGAGCAGAGCGCCCACCGGGCCAGTGCCCAGCTCATGGAGGCCCGCGTTTCCTGGGAGGAACAGGAGCGCATCCTCAAGGTGTGTGTGTGTGTGGATGCTGGTGATGAAGGGTTACCTCTGTCAAGCTGACATGACACTGTGCATGTACTTCACTGGCCCCCTAGCAGTTAGGTTGAGCCCATGAATGGGAGTGGATCTACCCAAAGTTTCTTCCTAAAAAGAATGACTAAAAATAAAATTTAATTGAAGAGTATATAGGAATTGATAGGTTACGTAACTGTAGAAAAAAAAGTACAAAATGCATTACTGTATATGATGAAGTCCTTAGTCCTCCATAGGCTGTTGGTCTGCATGTTAAACCAGTATTCCACTTCAATTTTGAAAATGGTCTTTTGGCTTACTCCTGCTTCGTTGTGGGCGCTCAATAGGAGGAGGTGGCTAAGGAGGCGTCGCGCTCGGAGGATCTGCAGAAGCAGAACGCCCTCCTGCACGAGCAGATCCAGAGCCTCGGCGACAAGATGGCCACCACTGCCCAGCAGGCTGGCAACCAGAGCACTTTCAACCTCACCAACAGCGAGGACAAGTCCCACGAGCAGGTGCTGGAGATCCTCAAGTAAGTCAGCCCTCTCTTTTCCAGGCCACTTCTGTCTTCCTGTCAACTAAGGCCTGGACTTATGTCAGAGTTTAATGCACCGTCTCGGTTTATGTTCTTCATATATGTTTGTTTGTTAAGTTCTTTATGATTGTTTCTCTGTCCCTCTCTCTTGCATCCTCTCTCTGTCTCTCCCCATCTGTCTCCATCTCTCAGGTTTGTGCGTAAGGAGAAAGAGATCGCTGAGACACGGTACGAGATCGCCCAGCAGGAGAGCCTGAGGCAGCGCCTGCGTGTGCAACAGCTGGAGCACGAGCTCAAGGACCTGCAGGACAGCCTCAACGCAGAGAGGGAGAAGATGCAGGTGACTGTCAAACACACACACACACACACACACACACACACACACACACACACACACACACACACACACACACACACACACACACACACACACACACAGACAGAACACCAGTCCCTACAAACCAAGGCTTAGACAATTACCTCCTTTGAAGCTAGACAACTAAAGCAGGGACCTACCTTTTTTTTTTCTTCTTTTTTTTTTGATTCACTGTTGGGGACCTACTTTTTAAATAGTGGTTATGTAAGTGTAAAGATGGATCTAAGATGTGTGTGTGTGTGTTTTTGTTAGGATGCATGTTGAGATGTGACCTATTGACCTCTGCCCCCCTGTTGCAGGTGACTGCACGGACGCTGGAGCAGCACGAGGAGCTGATGAAGAAGACTGAGACCATGAATGTGCTGGTGGAGAGCAACAAGCTCCTCCGAGAGGAGAAGGACCGCCTACAGCGGGAGCTGGACCAGACACATGCGAAGGTGTGTGTGTGTGTGTGTGTGTGTGTGTGTGTGTGTGTGTGTGTGTGTGTGTGTGTGTGTTGGATGGGGATTGAGGTTTTGCTTTCTATCATGCAAGTTGTTCTGGTATGAAGGAAATTGCAAGTAAACGAATAGTGATCTCTTTCAGTGACTGGACGATGGCATTGGTGGCAGTAAGTGGGCTCAGTGTTAACGTGTGTGTTTATGTATGCTTTAGGTGCGTAAGCTGGAGCAGGACATCCTGCCCATCCAGGAGTCCAATGCAGAGCTGAGTGAGAAGAGCGGAATGCTGCAGGCAGAGAAGAAACTTCTGGAAGAAGACATCAAGCGCTGGAAGGCCCGCACACAGGTAAGAATATACACCTGTGTGTAAAATGTTAATGTATAAATATAAAAATTAGGCAATAATGGCATGGTGATATATCTAAAGCATTGCATGATTGATAGGGGGTGATGACAAATAAAACTCCTTGTATCCTTCCTTGATGTGGTGAATTGGTGATGGGACTGAAATGAATTGTGTGTGTGTGTGTGTGTGTGTGTGTAGCATCTGCTCAGTCAGCAGAAGGACACAGACCCTGAGGAGTACAAGCGTCTGCACACCGATCGAGAAACACATCTGAAACGCATCCAGCAGCTTACTGAGGAGAATGTCAAGCTCAAGGCCGATGCCAACAGGTAGGCACACACACACACACACACACACACACAATGAGTGGAGTGCATTCAGTACAGTAACCATGTGACAAAGTTTACACCATTGATGCTTTCACCAACAAAACCAGTAGTTGATTTATGACTTTATTGTATTTACAGTGTTTGAAAGTAATTCACCTGATGCATGAATGCAGAAGAACACTAACCGTTTTGGGCTGATTGGCCAAAATTTGCACTGTAGTTGCACGTCTGGCGTAAATCCTAAACTACTTCTGTGCGTGTGTGTAGGACCAGTGGTACAGTGACATCGCTGCAGTCCCAGCTGACGGCACTGCGCGAGAACCTGGGCAAGCTGACGGGCGAGCGGGACGCGGCCAAGCGTGACCTTGACGCCAAGAACCATGACCTGCAGGAGAAGCTGAAGACCATCACCCAGGTGAAGAAGATCGGCCGGCGCTACAAGACCCAGTACGAGGAGCTCAAAGAGGAGCATGACAAGGTGAGTGCCTGTTGTGGCTGTGCGAATGTCTAGAGGAAGAGTGAAAGTACCCCAACTCTGATTTGACCCCAGGCACCTGGCTGGTACTAGATTTGTAATATGTTGAGCTGCCTCTGCTGTGTCTTGACTTCCCCACGCTAAACATCAGACTGAAAGGAAATATTACTTAATTTTTTTAATTGTTTAGTTTTTTTTTTAACCTAGTGTGTTGTAGATCCATCTAGTTTTGGTAGTTGCTAGTTCTGGATAAGGCTGGATCTGTTCAATTTCTATATACATTTTGACTTGGTGTGTGTGTGTGTGTGTGTGTGTGTGTGTGTGTGTGTTTGCACATTGTAGATGGTGGCAGCGGCGGCAGCAACTCCAGCTCCTGACCCAGAGGCCATGGAGACCCTGAACCAGGAGCTGCAGACGGCCAAGGAGTCCAACACCCAGAGCCAGACTCGCATCACCCAGCTGGAGGCACAGCTAGAGGCTCTCAACAAGGTGGGGCTTTGGGAGTGTGTGTGTGTGTGTGTGTGTGAGATGATATAGGCTCAGAAAAGACACCTAGAGGCACACCATATGCTCACGCTAGCTTTATTTGATCAGGCTTAAAGCGGAATACTGTATGTTTGCCAATTGACTAAGTGTTTGTTATGAATCAGATTTGGCTGTAAGCATGTTTATCAAAGTAATCATTTATTTAGCTTCTTGCATGATGGTTAATGTGTGTCTGTGTGTGTTTGTGTATGTTTGTGTATTTAAGCCTTTTTGACCTTTTTGCCTGCAAAATGTGTATTGTGTGTGTGATATAATGTCTATTGAAGTGTGTGTGTGTGGTCATAATTGTAAAGTGTGTGTGTGTGTGTGTGTGTGTGTGTCAGACGGTGGGTGAACGAGAGACTGAGGCGAGGACCACGCAGGAGGAGCTGACTCGTCTGAGACAGGAGATGACAGAAAAGAGCAGCCAGGAGGAGACGCTGCGCCACCAGATGGCCGAGAAGGAGGAGCGCACCAAGAAGACCATGATTGCAGCCCGCCAGAAGATCCGCCAGGTCATCGGTGAGGCCACACAGCCCTGCTCTGGCTGACCCCTGTAGTCTACACACTGGATTTAAATGTATGTATTTTTTTTATGTAATTTTATTTAGTATTTAATTAATTGATTTGTATATATTAGATGTGAGAAAATCTCAAGCTGATACCTCTAGATACCACAGTCTCAGCCAGTGTTAGATGATGAAAGAAGCTTTTGGAGTGACCTCTGACCTTTTGACCTTTGCCCCTTGCCCCCACCCCTGCAGGTGAGAAGGAGGCGCTGCAGAAGGAGATGGAGGAGCTGCGTCAGCAGCGGGAGGAGCTGGAGGTGCGGGTGAGCGCTCTGCGCTCGCAGTACGAGGGCCGCCTGTCACGGCAGGAGCGCGAGATCAGGGATCTCCGCGAACAGCACGACCGTCACGCCGAGCCCCGCGAGGAACCCGCCGAGCCTGGGCCCAGCAAGGTACGTACGCACACACAAACCTGGCCAAATCCAGATGGGCCTGCAGTTTCATCTTAACCACACACACACACACACACACACACACACACACACACACACACACACACACACACACACACACACACACACTTGAGGTTCTCAGAAGTTCAATGCGTTACATTGATTCGATATGTCCTCTATTTCAGGTGCCTGAACAACAGAGGACCACTGAGCAGAGACCAAAAACACTGAAGCCCACTCCTGCAGCAGAGCGTGGAAGGTAGCCAGCAGCTAAGATAGTCACTCAAGGCTTTTTTATTTTATTTTTTTATTTTTTTTGTCTTTCAGCCTGTAGTAACTTGAGTGGCATTTGTCACCCTTTTCCTTATGGTGAAGAGAGCCTATATTCAGTCTCTCTCTCTCTCACTCACACACACACACACACACTCACTCACTCAGATGCACAGCTTCACATAGAGTAATTCTGTTTTTTCATCTTATGATAGCTGGCCATTATTTCCTTACAGTATTTCTCCTGTATTTTTCTGTGCCCAGTGCCAGTTCTTCAGAGCCCCCCACGGCCAACATCAAGCCCACCCCAGTGGTGGCCACGCCCAGCAAGCCCGCTCCCAGCCAGGGCAACAAGGCCACCCCCCGCGCCAGCATCCGACCCATGATCACCCCGGCACCCGTGCCCACACCCACACCCACTGCCACAGTCATGCCCACCACCCAGGAGACACAGGAGGGTGAGTCCGACTGTCTGTCTGCCAGTCCGTCTGTCTGTTTGTGGCAGAGGGGGCCATTGGATTATTGCACATCATCACTAATCAAGTATCCACATCTGTCAGTGCTGCTATTTGTCTGTGAATGTAACTACAGATGCCTATACATCTATGCTGTTGACACTCTCACACACACACACACACGCACACGCACGCGCACGCACGCACAAACCAGACTCACACACACACAAACCAGACCCACACATGCTCGCTCACTTGTAAAAAAGTAGTGCTGGCAATATCACTATTAGAGATCCCATGTTAAGTCTAGAGATTTCAGAAACCCTTCCACAGAGTAGCCATCTAGTCACTGAAATAATGCCTCTCCCTCCCCCCTACAGCCCAGCAGTCGAGCGAGGGCCCCGTGGAGCACATGTACGGCAACACCAGCGGCACGGTGCGCTCCACCAGCCCCAACGTGCAGCCCTCCTCCCTGGCCTCCTCCATGCTGGCCGCCCCCCAGAGCCAGAGCCAGGGACAGAGTCAAGCCACCGCCTTCGTCCAGCCCACCCAGCAGGCGGTGGCCCCGAGCGAGCCAGCCAGTCAGGAGCCGACGTCCGCCCCTGTCATGATGGAGGCCACGCCCAGCTCCCAGGTGGAGAGGCCCTCCACCTCCACGGCAGTGTTTGGCACAGGTAAGGCTGTGTGGGCACAGGCTGCTGTTTACTAACGTTTTGAAACTGACAATACACATAGTTGCAAAATAATATTACATTATTTTCTCATCCTAAATAATGAGAGATGAGATGAGATGGTTTTAGAGAGTAGTTGCAACGGTGTGAGTCAATCGTTGCAAGCAGTTGCAAGCCGTCGCAAAAGATTTAACATGTCAAACCGCATTTTCAGAGTTTTAGAATGTTGCAAGTTTTTAGAACATCGCCTCCTGTCTTGTTGCGAATCTTTGGTCTGTAGCCACCTTGAAAGTGTATTTTGGCAACATTTTTAGCTAGTGAGTGAGTGAATAAATATACATCGGTATTGACCTTTAACCTCTAACCCCACTGTAGTGTCGGCCACACCAGGTTCGTCCATGAGCAAGCGCCTGCGGGAGGAGGAGCAGGAGGGGACGAGCGCAGACACTGAGACCCCCGAGGAGCCCAGTGAGCCACCCACCCCTAAGAAACTGCGACTCGTCCAGAGAGTGGGGCCTGAGGTTAGACACACACACACACACACACACACACACACACACACACACACACACACACACACACACACACACACACACACACACACACAAACTCTACATCTTGGTTAGATTCATTCAACACCCTTCAAACCAAGAGGCATCTCATTGCATTAATACACTCAAAGACTTCTCCCTTGAAGATTCCTCCCTTGACAGAGCTGTGTGTGCGTGTGTGTGTTTCAGGAGGAGGTGATGGAAGACAGCACAGAGGCCGAGAGTGTGGTTCCGGGCGAGATGCAGGATGATCCAGGCTCACAGGTATGAAGCTCAGCATCCATAGTTTTGAACACACACTAGCAGAACATTTAGTATTAGACTAAAATTGCAGAGGATGCTTCTAAGCTATTTGTGTGTGTGTGTGTGTGTGTGTGTGTGTGTGTGTGTGTGGTTATTTACTGTGTGTGCATTTGATCAGGAGTTGGAGGATTATCCAGTTCTGGCTGAGGTGGACGAGGAAGCGGGCGGCTCCCAGTCTGTCCCCGTGGAGACCTCACAGGAGGGTGACGGCACACAGCGAGGCGTCATAGTCATCGTCAGCGACTCCGAGAGCGAGGCCGAGCCGGAAGGCGAGAGCGAAGAAGAGGTGGAGGAGGAGGAAGAGGAGGAGGAGCAGGAGGTAGACCCCCAACACACACACACACACACACACACACACTATCAGTAGGCCATGGTAATCCTCTTTGGATAGAAGCCTTGCTAGCCTTGAACAAAACAAACATTGTGCATTTGTGAACAGGACTACGAGGAAGAGGAGGAGGAAGAAGAAGAGGATGAAGATGATGGCGGCATGGGCGAGGAAGGAGAAGAGAGCAACGAAGGGAGTGGCAGCGGAGAGGGCAACGAGGCATACGAGGGCGACGAGCAAGAGGTGGGCATCATCCACACACACACACACACACACACACACACCAATCCGCTTAGGCATGCAGCTATGGCGTGCAAATGTACAAGTGAAGCAAACAAACGTCAAACAATGTGTTTGCATAGATGTTCCCGCTTGCTTATTGGAACCCATCATTGTCTGGCTGTGACTGGTTGAGACTGTATGTCTGTGTCAGGGGCACGGGGGTGATGCCCAGAAGGGCGTGTGTGTGTGTGTGTGTGTGTGTGTGTGTGTCTCTTTACGGTCATTAAATGTACTGAGGCCCTCATGGGAGCATGTGAGTCATGGCACCGGTCATGATTGCCATATTGCATCACCACCACGGCAGCTCTCTCTGGCCTGCCTCTTCCCAGAATTCAGTCTGCTGCTTTTGGAATACAGCAAGTGCGAGTGGAAAAGTTGATTCAAACCCAGTCATTCGGCTTTCATCTTTCTCACTGTTTTTCTTACGGTCTCTCTCTTTTTCTTTCCCACACCCTTTTTCTCTCTCTCTTTCTCTTTCTCTCAGGGGGCGGAGGCGACAGACCCCGGCACCGAGACAGAGGAGAGCCTCGGACCGACGGACTCCGCCCAGCAACGCGTCGCCGACTCCCAGACATTCAGCCGTAAGACCATCTGTCTCTCATCAACTCATCCCCCCCATTTGTACCTTTGTGTGTGGAACTCCGAACCAGAGACTGCCAGATTTCCTCTCTGTCCTATCAGAAGGATAGTCTGGCTTTGGCCACTTCCTCACATTGAGGCCTGCTGGGTTTCAGATTTGGCACACACACACACACACACGCACGCACGCACGCACGCACGCGCACACACACACCCCTTCCCCTTATCTCTGTATTCCACCATACACACCGTATTGCAGATTATTTTATATGTTGGAGTGGTTGTTATGTAGTCAGGATGCCGGGTCATAGTCCCCTGGGGGACTGGAGTGGAACATTGAGTGCAGTTAGTAGTGTGTGTGTGTATATACAGTCATTTCCCCTCAGGAGTGTGAGGTATAGTTACTGGCGGCGCACATGCCCACGCGTACCGACACTCACCCACTCTCTCTTTCAAATACTTCCTTCTAGTGGAGCCGGCAACTGCAAGTGTGGAAGTTCCGTCTGTAGACTCACTCAGCGAGGCGCCCATTAGCAGTTCGACGCCTCGCCTCCCACAGTCGCCGCGGCGGCCCCCGCACCCACTGCCCCCACGCCTCAACATCCTGCCCCCGCCCGGTCCGGAGCTGGCTCCCCCTTCTCTTGTACAGGTTTGTGTCAGAGGTCAAGTGTCTCATTCAGGCAGTATGCCCAGTGCCTGACCTGTCATCGGTACTCAGACGGATTTAGCTATTTTAGGAATACATATTGGCAGTGGTCATGATGGATTTATGTGTATTGGGGGCAGAAATAACTGTAACTGTTGTGTGTTTTTGATATACTGTGAGCCAGAATATGAAGCAGGCTGCACACTGGCTGTGGAATTTCTTGAAAATCATGGAATTTCAATAGGGCCTGTTCCAGGCATGGGAAGTCAGGGAATTGTGACCCTAGGTTGTCTTTAAAATGTGATTTTAATGGGACGTCATGGAAATTCACAGTGTCAGTCAAGGAAAGCTCAGGGAATTTTAAGTTTGACTTGCAGTGAGAACTCAAATAAAGTTTTGTCACCTGTTTGAATTAGAAAAAGAATCTTTTAACAGTTACTGGTCTGTTGCCCTTTTCATTTGTAATTTTACTTTGGTTTTTTTTCCCTCAGCGCTTTCCAATCCGGTTCCATCCCTCAGGGCGCTCCATGCCTCTCACTCCAGGCACCAACAGTAGCACCATGCTAACAGAAACTGTAAGTGTGTGTGTGTGTGAGCCTCACTGTACGTGACGCTGTACAGGTTAAAAGGAGACAAGTAGAATAGAATAGACTTAATTGTCATGCCAGCATGAATATTGCCTTTGGTCTCACTGTATAAAAACACAAATAGACATTCATTCCATTGCTCAAAACAAAAGCACACACACAAATCATTGCATCCATCCCCTCCCTTCAGCCACCCTTCCCAGCATACACTTCATACAAGTAAGGCACCAGTTCCAGACCCTTGGTTCTCTCTACACCTTATAAGCTTTTCCATTGCTTGTTGACCATGGAAATTGCGTTTGGTATAAAAGTACCTAGACACACACATTTAGTTAAAACAGTAGCACAGAACCACCAGGGGAATGTACAAAAAAAGAAAACCTACCATTTACATGCACTATCGACCTTAATTTTCAACATGGATTTATTCTCTACTTCATTTCTCTCCCCAGCAAATGAACTTTGACAATGATGACCGCATCGTGCCCAGCACCCCTATTCTGGTGGTTCCCAACCGCTCTGACAGCTTCACAGAGCCACTGCAGTGAGTATCAGTAGAGCTTTACACAGCACAGAGAACGCTCAGCTATGCTAGCAGCGATGCTACGCACATCTCACTATTCTACCTGTAACTTGCCAAAGATTTGATCAGTGCCATGAATCTCAATTTTAAGCCCCAAGTCTCTCAGGTTTTCTGAATAGACCATGTTTGAGTTAATTGTCGAAGTTCATTTTGTCAAGGGTTCTTGGCACTTTAAAGGAAGCTGTTAGCAGTCTTATGAGCTGTCCAAGGTTCTGTGCTTCTGTTTTAATTGTTGTGTTCTGATCCACAGATCCCCTCAGGTGGCCACTGTTCCCCGGTTCCGCTTTGGCACGTTGGAGGACATGACCCAGTCCACCTCCTCCCACTCGGACCTTGGCCAGCTGGCCTCCCAAGGAGGTACAGATAGACTGTGCTACTTCATAGTTCTCAATAGGATTAGTAGTAGATTTGTGCATTGATGTCATTGGTGGTTAGATTTGCGTAGTGATGTCATTTTTGCCGTTGTTGTTGTTTTAAACCAAACGCATTTGGTTTGTGGCCTGGTGTTTCCTCTGAGTGATGTTAAACTGTCTGTGTGTGTCTGTGTGTGTTTGTGTGTGTGCGTGTGCGCGCACATGATCAGGTCTGGGCATGTATGAGAGTCCCATGTTCCTGGCATCCCAAGAGGAAGAATCTGGTGGACGCAGTGTTCCCACTACACCCCTACAAGTGGCAGCGCCAGGTTAGACTCCTCGTCACTCACTCACTCACTCACACACACACACACACACACACATATTCAAGCCACACACTCGCCAGACCAGATTGTCACTATCCACATTTACAGAGACAGTTGTTTTTTTTTTTGTTTTGTTTTTTTTTGTCAGCCTGAACATGAATATGTAGCAACTGTCTAATCTGAATGGTCATGTGACCCATCAGCATGCGCAATCAAGGTCATTCTCATTCCAATATAGCCGTTTTGCCCATCAGAAGTATCCATGAAAGCATTATAGATTTTGATTTTGATTCCGATTCCTACCTGTCAGATGCACTGAGACTTTCTCTCTCTCTCTGCTCCTCTTGTGCAGTGACGGTGTTCTCAGAGACCGTCTCCATTGACAACTTCTCCATGGAGCAGCCAGAGCCAGCCTCCCAGTCTGTCCCCTTGGTGACCACATCCAGAGCCAGCCTCACAGCCCCAATCATGGGCCCAGGAGGAGACGACAGAGATGACACCCTCATGGAACAAGAAGCCGAAGGGTAAGGACGACACACACACACACACACACAGAGAGAGCAGGGTTCCCACGGGTCAGGGAATTTCTGGAATATCAGGGAATTTCAATAAAGGCTGTTCCAGACAGGGAAAGTCAGGGAATTTGACCATATTGCTTGGAAAGTCAGGGATACTCAGGGAATTTTGTTATTGTTTGTATCGCCACACATCCTTCTATCTTGTGTCTCGATATTTTTTTCAATTTAACTGGAATGAATTTACACTCTGATTGGCTGATTCATGTCATTTTAGTGTAAGGAAGTAGACACAAGGGAGGACATTAGGACTAGTTTGGCTGTTTTAAATGGCCTTTTCTGCTCGGCGCCCAATAATTTCTTTTACGGGAGGTCATGTAAATTCAACTTTTTGGTCAGGGAAAGTCATGGAAAATTCAGGGAATTTTAAGTCTGATCTGGAGTGGGAACCCTGACAGACACACACACACACACACACACACACACACACACACACACACACACACACACACACACACACACACACACACAATGGATCCTTAATATGTCTGTTTTCTTTTATCAACATGTTGGTAGAAATTTTAGCAGAACTTAGCTCCTCCTTTTTACTAAAGGTGTGCGTGTGTGTGTGTGTGTGTGTGTGTTGCAGGGTGACTGTGGAAGGCAGTGTGAATGTTGAGCCTGTGACCCAGACTGAAGCAGAGAGCTCAGAGCCTGGACAGACGACTGACGATGCCAGCCTCCCATCAACCAGCCAGGAACCCTCCTCTAGCTCCGCAGGTAAACACACACACACAGGAACATCTTATGTGTCCAAATGGCAGGGCTCAACTGCAGTCATGATGTATGTATATTAATCTGTGTGTGTTCTTGGTTCTCTAGACACTAGTAGCACCCAGCCCAGCAGAGGCAGAGGAGGAACTGTCAGACAGCTGCAGCGCTGGACACACACACAGTCTGGTGGCCCCAGCAAGAGAGGTAGGCACACACACACACACACACACACACACACACACACACACACACACACACACACACACACACACACACACACACACACACACACAGTGGAACAGGAATAGCCACTCATTAAAACACACACAATGAAAAATTCACATAGTCTACACCAATGCACCCGTTAATGGAGATGGTACACAGGTACTGCAACCTGGTTTTAAGGTTTGAACAAATTTCACAGAGCAGAATACCACTTGGTTGGATTCATTTAATTTAAAAATGCATCAAGATAGATATAAAACACATATTACAGTCAAATAAATGTACAGAATCTGACTTTTAGTGTTGTGCACAAGTGGCCTTGAGCCTGAAGCGTGTGAAGGTGTGTGTATGTGTGTGTGTTCTGATAGTCCATCTGTCTTCCTCAGGCATGGGATTCCGGAAGTAAAGCCATTCCCAGCGGAGTGCCGCTTCGGTTCAACCTCCAGTGTAATCATAGAAGTACAGTTCGACTTTTTGGCACCTTTTGTCTCTCTGCTTTAGGCCAGTTCTCCAGTCCTGAGATGATGACCATGTGCTCCATTTGCTTTGCTTCCTATTTGTTTCCACCTCTGAGGATTGTGTTTTTTTGTGTGCGTATTTTGTCAGCAGCAATTGTGATCAATGATAAAGTAAAATAAAGAACGATTTTTTTTTTATACTGAACATTTACAGCGTCAGTATTTGGTCAGAAAGTGTGTGTGTGTGTGTGTGTGTGTGTGTGTGTGTGTGGGCGGGCGGGCAGTCCTTCTCTCCTTCTCAGGCCTGGGTTTTTGGGGGGCAGTTGAAGAAGCTCTGGGGTGTGCTCTGTGTTTGTGTGGGTCTAGGTGGCGAGGTCACTGCTGGCCTTTCTCCGTCCATCCTAATGCTGTAGTGGCGAGCTGTAGGACACAGGAAAAAGCACAGCCTTTACTACACAAGCATGAGCTGGCCTTTGAAAGGAGGGATGAGAAATACACAATCAAAAACGACCCCCCTGTCTCCATCAGTCAGACCTCCTCCAACCTCAACATGTAATGTCTGCATTCAGAGTTTGATAAATCCTTCTTTGCTCATTGGTTAATTGCGGAGTGTTCACAATGACCAGAGTTTTTGTTATTATTTTAACCAGTACTGAGTATTTAATTAATTGACTGGTGTGAGATTTCAAGTAATTAAACAAAGATTCAGAAAAAAACCACACAATAAAGAAAACAAGGCAGTTAAACTTGTCATTTTAAAAAAATCTAAGGATATTGGAAGTGATGTTGCGTGTATCTGTCATTGTGCTGATCATTACCCAAATAGCCGTATACTGAATTCTAAGAATCGGTGAGTCATGGGTAGGATGGTATTTGGACTAATGGAGCAAGCGAGAAAACATTTTGACATTTCAATGGAGAGGAAGATGAGCAAACAAGTAAGACTGATGCCAGAACATGTGCTACCAAAGTCCAGGCTCTGTGTGTGTGTGTGTGTGTGTGTATAAAGGGGAGGTAGGACAGTGTGTAGGCAGTTGTACAGAGGCGTGTGTGTGTGTGTGTATCAAGTGTACTAGGGAGTTTGTTTCCTCAGTGACAAAATGACTAGACATAAGCTGCAATGCAGTTTGGTTTCCTGTTCGTGAATGAAGCCTGCCAAAAAGTCATAGACCTGCCATACGCACATTTTAATCCCATAATATCCATTCACCCCGGTCCATCTCACCCCACCTAACACACCCACGCAGGGCTCTGGACTGTCTCGCAAATCTTATTACTCATACTGACAACACCCACCCACATGTGTTCTCCAGGTTCTTAACCTGTGCCAGACATGACTGTGCACCATAGATCAACAAAGATTTACCCCTTACCCTGGTCTTCCATTTTAATAAGCCATCTAAGTCAACATGTGAAAGCAGAGGTGTGTTCGGAGTCCACATCTGGAGATGTTTTGGGGAGAAATGCTTTAACTACTGCTTGGCCCGACGCCCATGACGTTAGTAGGCCTCATGAATTAAAAGCAGGTGCTGGCATTCATACGATCTTGAAAACCTAAAACCCCAAATCATTCTCTGATTATGCGAAAGCGCCTCTGTTTGAGTGTTAAATAGAAGTTGAGCTTTCTATGAATTTTGTTATGATAGGGGTCACTTACAATACATTTTTACACCTCTTTTTGCGGACAGGTGCATTGGAAAAGACCAAGCAAGAGCTTAAAAGGATTCCTGCACACTGACTGAAAATTATTTATTAAGAAAAAAACTTTCGGTCTTAGACCTTCATCAGGTAAATTTGAAACATATTTGCCTAATAAATAATTGCTTGCATAATGGTCAGTGTGTGGCACTCCTTTTCAGCTCTTGGCATAAAAAGTTCTTTAAACAGTGTTGTGATCTCAGAGTCATCAGAGTGTGTCATCAGAGAGCTGTGTGAATTTGGCCCCCCTCAAATCCAAAATGCTGAAATAACACTGCAGTTTGTTTGTGCTGGTTTGTGCTGCAAATATTTTCATTTGTGCTATTAACGCTTTTGAGTAATTTACAAATACTCACCCTCCACGTCCAAATCACTCCTAACCACTCTATCGGACCTGCCTGAAGCTGCCCACCCTCCTCAAATGCTGAAATAACACTGTTCGTTTGCATTGAAAATGTGTTTCTAAATTACTCAAAAGCTTTAATAGCACAAACGAAAATATTTACAGCACAAACCAGCACAAATGCAGCACAAACAAACTGCAGTGTTATTTCAGCATTTTGGGTTTGAAGGGGGCCAACTTCACACAGGTTCATCAGAGACTTAAAATTCATAATATTCTCTGGCTGATTGACAGCTGTGAAAGATCCCCACATAAACATGTTACTCACTGCGAGAGAAAACGTAGTATTTGTAGCCATCTACTGTCCGTCTGGTGGGGATGGACACAGCTGAGGTCACTGTGGTAGGGAAGCCCCTCCAGGTCGCTGCGATGCTCAGCTCTTTGCCCAGGTAGGTTTCTGGGGAGAGAAGGCAAACGGTTCTGAAAAGTCCTGAGGTGAAGTCAAATGCCTTTGAGTGAGGTTTGACCCCTTGCATATTTCTATGCTACGGGATGCTTGTTGGCAACCTCGACAGGACAGTGCTTCTATGTGTATTTGATCATGTGTACGTTTATCTTGATACTACGGGTTGCTCGAATTTCCTACAGGATGAATGAAGCACTATCATATCTTGACGTCTCCCCTGGCACAAACTATACTTCAGTCATTTAGCTCATAGAGGCGCTGAGCTCACCTGCATGTCTAGTTCTGCGGGTGTACACAGTGTAGTGGACCCTTTGGTTGGGCTGGATCACGGGCTGGATCATGGGCTGGATCATAGGCTGGCTGGGCCGGCTCCCGGAGCACTTGGGAGCCTTGGCGGGGTCATACGAATACTTCTGCACACGGCCGCCTTTACGAGATGACAGACAACGAAAGTCAAGTCAGTGTAAGAATAAGTGTTCTAACATTTCTAACAATTCAGACATCAGAGTTAGTTGAGTGTATGAATTAAACTAGAACATCACAATAGCCATCAGGAATAGCCACAGGAATATTCTATCATATAAAAACGAACAGGATTTGTGGTTGGGATCCAATGTAAAAATGGAGGAGTTATGGGATGCAGGTTGTTTACCTCTCTTGAAGAAGTACACAGACTCCCTTCTCCTCAAGTAGGCAGGCACTGATAGAGCCGCAGTGATGTGACCTGACAGACCATCAAAACCTCTACTGATTGGTTTAGGGTATCCAGAATCCATGACATCATTTTCAAAGCGCCAATAGTAACGACCCTAAAGCATACATGCAATAGGCTAGTTATAATAATATACATTGCCACAACATTAGAAAAAAAACTTTTTTATGTCATCAACATTGATATGTAATCAACACTCAGACACACACACACACACACACACACACACACATATTTTCTGTTCCATGGAAAGTATAACAGCTCTAATAATTCATTCTGACAGTGAATGCAATGGAATTTAAAATTGCTCTTCTGGAATATCATGGTCCAGTGAGGTTGCCCAGGTGGCTATGGGACCAATTTCCAGTATACGGATTAAGAATAATCCTAAACTGAAAGTTCTTTTTAAATAGAAATCCTCATTGATCTTTTCTCTGGTGTTAAGATTAATCTATGTTTGACAAACCGTCACCATTGTGTCTGTACCTTCAGGAAGTATGTCTTTCCCTGGCAGTTGCAGCGGGTGAAAACGGTGTCGATGGGTGAGGGGATTCCCCAGGTCGCAGTGATGCCCTGGGCTGGGCCTGGTGTCCTCAATGCATCCAGCATCCAGAAGTAGTGACCTTTAGAGACAAACCAAAGGCAAGCCACCCATATAATTAATATTGCACAAAACACATTATAATTTTATAGTAGCCGTTTTATCTATGGGATATTTTTCAACCAAGGGCAGTTTTATCTATGGGATATTTTTCAACAAGAGTTTTAAACACAGCTGTATTTAGTTTGTTCATTATCGTCTTACGTGACAGTCCGGGCCAAAATTACTTTTTTTGTGTGTGTGGTTTTGTCACCACGCCTTTTTATAAGAGGAGAAAACCGTGGATAGCCGTGTGTCAGCTAATCCAGTGGGAATGAGGGGGTGGACCGCAGAGTCTGGCTCTCACCTCGGAAAACCACAGTCGTCCCGTTCTTTAGCGTGGTCAGACCGTTGACTGGGCGACCACTGCAGAGGTTGGTGTCATTGCTGTCATCTAAACAGAGAAAGAACATAAAAAGGTGGGAAAAAAATAGGAAAAACCACAGACACACTCTTTAATGAAGCAATTCATTCCCAGGAATTGTGGGGAGAGACTTAGAACCCAAACCACTTCTCTTGTTAAGTGTGTTGTGGTTATGAGGTCTGTGGTTTTCCACAAGAAGGGCAAAGCAGTGCTTATGATGATTCCACGATGAACTGTCTGTTTTGGAATGAGCTCAGAGAACAGAGGAACTGAACTCAAATCATGCCGAAAATTAACAACCTTGAGAATGACATTTACTACATTTAAGGTAGTTGGGAACGTTAGGACGGGCCTCTACCAAGCTAGACATGGCAACACAAACAAAGGAATAGCAAAACTCTGACAAACACAGCATAGGGAATCCATAGACAGAACAAAATATGACACGACAAAAATAAATTATGAATTTGTTATTCCACATTTATAAGAGGAGAAAACTATTTGTTAAAATGGTCTAGAATATTCTTTCTGTGTGGTTTAGGACAGTGATGTTCACTGCAGAGGGAGTCTAGAGAGAATCCATTGAGAAGATCTAAACTCACCTGACTGGTAGTCTTTGGTGTTGTCTATCCCAGGGAATTCAACATCATTGGGGGAGCTTGGTTTCTCAGGCTTCTTGGTGGGTTTACCAGGCAGGGGAATGACTTTGGGGGGCTTTGTTGTCTCCTCAATGGGTTTTGCTGTAGTTTCCAAAGGCTTGGAGGTCTCCTCCATGGGCTTTGCTGTTGCTTCCACAGGCTTGGTTGTCTTCTCCACAGGCTCTGCCGTCGTTTCCAAAGGCTTGGGGGTAATTTCCAGGGGCTTCACTGTTGCCTCAGGAGCAGATGTGGCATCTGCAGGGTTTTGAGAGTCTGAGGAAGGGTCTTGCTTGGAGTCTTGTGCTTGGTCAGTGGGCACAGTTACCCCATCAGCGGGCGGAGGTTTGGTTGTGGACGCATCCTGTGCTTCCACAGGTTTCACTGCAGGGGTGGCAGTGCTCTCAATGGCATCCTGTGCCCCAGGTGGAGCAGTGGTAGCCTGGCTGTCAGAGGCAGCAGAGGGACCCTCTGTGGAGGCAGCACTCTCCTCTGGCTTCTTCTGGTCATCTGGTGCTGGAGTATTTCCATCCTCCACAGCTGGAGTGGGGGCTGGAGTTTTCCCTTCATCCACAGCTGGAGTGGGGGCTGGAGTTTTCCCTTCATCCACAGCTGGAGTGGGGGCTGGAGTATTCCCTTCATCCACAGCAGGAGTAGGGGCCGGAGTATTCCCTTCATCCACAGCTGGAGTGGAGGCTGGAGTATTCCCATCCTCCACAGCAGGAGTGGGGGCCGGAGTAGTGGCTACTGTAGAGGGCAGGGAGTCTGCAGGGGCAGTGGCATCCTCATCCTCTGGGGGCACCGTGGGCTCACCTGCCACACTTGGTGTGGTTTTGGCAGCCTCCTCCGGTTTCACCGTGGGATCACCTGCCCCACTTGGTGTGTTTTTGGCAGCCTCCTCCTCTGGTGGCACTGTGGGCTCTCCTGCCACACTCGGTGTGGTGTTGGCTGGGTCCTGGTCCTCAGATGCAGCACTAGCTGTGGGCTTAGTAGTGTCTGCTGCTGCACTCTGGGTGGTGTCGGCCTGGTCCTCTCCCTCAGGTGCTGGGGTAGATGCTTGGGTGCTGGTGGGGTCAGATGGATTTGAGGGAGGCGGTGTGGAGTCTAGGGGAGAGAGGAAAGGTTCTGATGAAAGAGGAAATTATGTCTTGAATTCTAAGTGGGGTTTGAGGAGCTCTGAAGATAACATGGATAATCAATACACTGGGATGTGGTAGGAATGTGTGACATTTGTGGACAGCTTAGTGAGTTATGAATTCTGCTACAATTAAATAAAAACACCACATTTAGAACTGGGAGCCTTTTGTGGGCCTTTTACATGAACTGATTCACACTATTTCATTATTCTTTTACTGCCTTGTTGTAAACACAGAACATTGCTGTAAAAGAGCTAAATGCAAATGAATTTCCTAAGTTCACAAGCACTAGCTCTAAAAGTGTAAATTCACCTGGGTTCATTGTCGTGGGCACCTGGCTGGCAGGAACAGGAGTCGATTCTGGGGCTGTGGGCATGGTGGGCCCATCCAGACTCAGGCCCTCCTCCTCCAAGTCTTCCTCAAGTTTTGCCTCAGCATCGTCAGGCACTTGGGTTGCCATGGGTGTTACCATGGCAATGGTTGGCATGGGGGACTCAGGAACTGAGGTTGCCAGGGGCTCGTACCCACTTGTGCCCTCAGGAACAGGAGCCTCTTCTGGTATGTCAGACAAACCACTGATTACTAATGTACTGATGGATGTTTATTCAATACAGTTATTTACTGTAAACTAGATTAGAGCCCTTGAAAATGCCAGATTAGTTGGTACACTTGGTTGTGACAACTGTGAATAATGGTTTGCATATGGTTGCAATCGGTAAATCTTCATAAAATGAGGTGCAAACTTCTTTGTGAGAACTGCTGATAAATAAGGCTGCGTATTTTCATTTCAACCTCAACACTTAATGAAATTATAGTCATGTCCATGCAAAATTACATACAATATTGAGGGAAAACATTTTAGTTATGTAATTTGTAACTCTTTTGAACTAAATATCCATCCACAAAGTGTGTGTGTGTGTGTGTGTGTGTGTGTGTGTGTGTGTGTGTGTGTGTGTGTGTGTGTGTGTGCGTGTGTGTGTGTGTGGTCGTCTTACCCTCCTCAGGTGGTGTAGGTGCAGGCTCCTCCTCATAATAAGGAGGATCAGCTGGGCTCATCCCGTTATCTGAAATAGTTGACAAGAGAAAAAGGTATTCATGAAAATATTCCTTTTTTCATTATCAAATCCTCTTTAAAAACATTTATAATTCAATTGCAATGCAATTATAATGATACAAAATATGCGATTTATTTCACAGATTACTTTATCTTTATGGAAATATACAATCCTCATGCTCCCTTGCCTTAGAGAGATACTGTATAAGGAAGCAGTAGTTCAGTCTGGAAAATCCCAAAGTATCAAGAAACAAGTCTGATCTAATGTCACCATATCTGGCATGAAGGGAGCAAAGATGAGTGCCAAAGATCTTTTCCTGTTTTTGAGCTGAATGGATCCCATCCAACACTCAAGTTAACAGACACTGACAGGAATTCATGTCCAACATTTGCACTTGGTAAGGGGTAACACAATGACTCCAAAAATCCCCCTTTCCCTTTCAAACTATGTGATAAGATGGCAGTTAGTGATGCTATGCACAAACTCGTATAAAATTGGAGATGAAAGGGAGGTGGGAGGGCTTTGTTGTGAAATGGCTGTAGAAATGCTAGCAAACCACACCTTCATGTTTCATTCTGTTCATTCTGTTCTCATAACTCACCTTCATTCACATCTTCAGCCTCGCTCTGCGCCTCAGACTCCTCTGGCATGGGAGGTTCTGTGGAGTCACCAAAAAACAGTTCATCAGATCAGAAAAAGAGACTGTGGGCTGTGTGTTAGTACAGAATCAATAACATAAGGGTGTATAAAAGAAATTAAGACAAGCAATCAATAGATCATAATTGTTGTGACGAAATCACGTTGTTTGAGTACAGTTTGATTATACCTGCAGCAGGTTTGCTAGCGTGAGCGTTTAGGCATGGGTTAGGCCCCCCGGCAGCAGCATTGGCTGGCTTTTTTGAGGCTTCTGTGGCATTCATTTGCGCGCAAACACACACACACACACACACACACACACACACACACACACACACACACACACAAGCAGTCGTAAAATATCATCACTTTGCTTTGCTCAATCAAGAGTAAAGTGCAAACTGATTGCAGGACAGAGCTGAGGTTGGGTGATTGCTTGTAGCACAGTGATTGACCGGTCCAGGACAGTCTCACCTTCCGCAGCGCAGAACTGCTTGTGGTCAGGGCAGCACTGGCCGTACCTGGCACAGTCCGAGTCACAGTCACACTGCCTGCCCCTCTTAAAGGATTCTCCACACCGTCCTTTACATGAGCCTCCTGTCAGACAGCACACACACACACACACACACACACACACACACACACACACACACACACACACACACACAGTCTGAGACAAAATCCTATTATATTCTATTGTAAATCTATCTTTACTATTGACAACTCAAAATGTCATCTTACTGGTGGTGCATTTGGCCTCATAGTCGTTACAGCACTCGTTGTGAGTGAGGCAGTCATAGTCACAGTGACACATGAAACCTCTGTAGTAGTCCTCCCCACACCTCCCGGTGCAGCTGTTTGCTGAGGGACACAACATGAGATCAACTTTGCTGAAGAGGCATCTGACAGCTCAACTGTTTACAAAGATAACTGAACGATAGTGATGCTTTATGTTGCCCGACTGTTACACAGATGTTATTGTTCATATAAATAATTTAGCTCAGCTGATATTCAGCTAATGAAGACTTGTTGTTGATAGTCAATGATCTGCCATTGTACAAACAACAAGAACACATAACAACATCTCTATCACATGGGGTAACACACACACATACTGTATCCACAAATACGGACTATTCAAAGAAACACAGGTCAGCGCACTCTACTGTGCATACAGTGAGTCACACGAATCAATGACAAACTTTTCATTCAGATAGACATTTCAGTAAAGCAATGAACTCACATTGAGCAGAGCAGGTGTAAATTACACACACCATCACCAGCAGAACGTAAAGAGGAGACCTCGTCATTGTGAATCCGTCAAATTGCCAACAATCTGTGTCTGAAAATGTAACATGAAAAAGGCCTCGTCAAGCTCGCTTGATTGTCTGGCAAAAACACAGCATAACTCTTCGAGAGCGATAGAGAGGAGGAGAGAGAGAGAGAGAGAGAGAGAGAGAGAGAGAGAGAGAGAGAGAGAGAGAGAGAGTAGTGAGCAGTAGTGAGAGTAGTACTTTGACTTACCTCTGTGTCTGTGCAGTAATACCTTCCACTTTGCAGATGACTGCAACTTATATATGGAGGGATGGGTTGGGCCAGCTTGTCTGCTTGGCACCACTGCTTTAGTTAGTTAAACCACAAGTGTCAGATTCGCAGACGTCTGATGCACAAGCCAGCGGAACCCCGACACTAGTGCAATTTGTTGGATACCCACCAAACACCCCGGGGCTGTTTACTGAAAGTCCAGTGACATCACAGCCCGGTCTTCCATCTCACTGTTTATTTTTTTTAAAGACAAAATGTTCCACCGCATAGACGATGACCAATACCACCAGGCGGATGTCATCTTGAGTTCATTAAACTATTAATATATATATAAAAAATTGCATGATTATCTTAATTTAGATTAGATGATTTGCAACGAACAATTTCAAGGTAGCTTAATGTTTGAATGATAGGCTATTTAGACATTTTAACACTTTCAATGGATAAAGTAGACCCATAGCCAGACATTGATTTTAGGCATATAGCAAGAATTTTGGCATTAAAAAATACTGGCAATGGTAAAAAGATTTACTATTACATAACCCTTGGGAAGTGATTATTAAGCCGAGGGTGTTCTGGAATTCTAATGATCACTGTGGGTGTTTACCGGAAGAATGAAACTTCTGGAGCCAAAGATACTTTTCATCAACGTCTCTGCTGGAGCCTTGCCTGGGAGTCTGTCCCAGTGTCCCCTCTTTCTCCGGTCACGCTCTCTGAATTGTCACACAGATTTTCTCAGGGCTATGCTTACTGTAAGTTTGATGAGAATGAATGAACTTGTTCTGAGTTGAAGAATCAGTTAAATCACCATCATAGGGCAGGTGACGGTGGAGGAGTTACTATAGGGAGATAGATACTAGATAAAAGGTTTCACTAGCCTATAGGCCAACTTACTTGTATTGGGAGTATATTGAGTTGTTAAAAATCCGTCAATTTATACTTTTAGTTCATTTAATTTCCTGACTTCTTTTTAACCAAGGTGTTGCCTATTTAACTTGGACTATAGATTAGAAATTCAAAATGCAGCAGCCAAATTAGGTACTACAGTAAGTGTGTGAGTGTAACCCTTATGTGTGTCTGCACTGCAGCACATCACTCCTCTGTATCCAGTTGTATTGGTTTCCTTTTAAGTATAGAATTTACTTCAAATATTGCTCTGTTTTCAAGGCCTGGGTGGTCCAGCACCACAGTATATCTTGTGGGCTGAGAATCTCGATGGCTGAGAACCTTGAGGGCGTAAGTGACATTTCACCAACTTGTTTCTGTAGCCTATTGATATTACTGATTTAAAGCACAAAACACAGATGACACAATTTATAGGCCTACTAATGAATAATAATTAATGTACTAGTCAAATGCCCTTCTGCCTCTAGCTGCTATATTCACAATAAAGACATTCATTTGTTTAGGTTTTTGTTTAATAAACTATTGGTTCTTTATTTGTCAATTTTTATTTGGTAGCCTATCTCAATTTTGACCACAATTACGCCTTCTAGGCCCTATCTGAAATTGAACACAATACATGCAATGAAAGTGGAACCATATCCATCAAGTTATTTTTTTTTATTTTTTTTTTATTAATCACTTGGGGTTAAAGTGTAAAGTGTAATGTTTTTATAATAGCCTAATGCAAGGGACTTCTCACTTATCTAAATAGAGATATAGGTCAATATGGATAAGTGATGGTGATGACAAAGGTTAAAGCAATAGGAAACAGTTATGATAAACTTCATAGGAGAAGACTGACAGAAACGGATAGGATTATGGCCTAGCCCTAGTACTTTTCACTGACCACTTTTGCTTACTAGGCATTACCTGCGTTGTCTCACACCACTATGGTTCAGACCACAATGTTTATGAGAGATATGGACGTCTTTAACCTTGCCTAATATTTGTTACTAAACCGTTGTATTAGCAAATTGTTACATGTGTAGTGAATTTACACTGTTAATTCGATAATCATAACATTAATCAATCGACAGTGAATGTTAAATCTGATTAAAAGACGAATGATCCACGCTCAGCAGCTACCCTGTTTTTTGTAACTGTGATAAAATGGTCACGTCCAATTCCTGAACAGGAAGAACCGGTGTTTACAGTTGGGACGCAGGAAGCAGAACATCGTGCGTGGCCAATTTCTAAATTTGAGTTCCTCTGCCAAAGGCGACCAAAAAACGAGACAGTTGGTCGTAGTGGTAATGGATATATTCACAAAAACGAACAACCAAATGCCGTGAGTCAAGGTACACTCATGCTTGGACATCGACCGTGCTAGCCTCCCCAGCAATGTTGCAATTGCAAGGATAACAAGCTAGCTAGCTGTGCTAGCCAGCGTTAGCCTACAATTCCTTGCCAAGTGACTACGTTTAACAGGTAATTTCGTGGTTATCTGTTATACCACTACAATGTTTTAACAGTATTGGTATCAGCAGGATATAGTCTTGATTTCGGTGGCACAACACAATGCCTTATTGGGGTATGACCATGATTACTGCAACGTTAACGTTATGTCAATCATTTGATTTTGTTACATTCTTCATAGCTAGCTACACACCCCTCTCCACTATGACAACATGCGTGGGTTGTTGCTTTTATGAAAATGGCCCTCCCAGTTGACATGGTGTCTATACCGACATCATTCCAACTAACATTATGTCTGACAGACTGCAACCTTTCTCTTGCCTAGCCATGGGTGCAGAGAACAGTGCCGTTCGGAGTGTGGTCCTTGAGGAGCCGTTGCTGACATTTCCCTCCGGACTCACCATGTACTCCGCCTTGCTTCAAGACGGCAAGCCCGCCTCGGTGTTCGTCCATAAGCAAGGCAACGAGGACAAAGTGAAAAAAGCTGCCAAGGTATCAGAATCAGATACAGAGGAGCCATAGTGGTCACCATATCAATTATTTTCATGTTGATGGTGGTGACAAAATTTAGCATTGATAGTCAATCCTAATAAACCGGGAGAGTGAGTTAGAAGCCTTGACATGAGATTTACAAATTCTCTTGTTCACATGAACATCTCATCTGTCTTCTTGACATAACCCTAGTCTCTCTGTACACAGCACCTGAAAACTTTGCGGCACCCATGTCTCCTGCGCTTCCTCTCGTGTTCGGTGCAGGACGGAGGTGTCCACTTAGTGACGGAGCGAGTGCAGCCCCTGGAGCTGCTGCTGGAGGAGCTGAGCCCTGAGGAAATCTGTGCAGGCATCTTTGACCTGCTGCAGGCACTGGTGTTCCTGCATGACCGGGTAACCTCTCAGGCCTTTCCCTGTATCTCACTCACAGACAGCCACAAACACACACTCTATCTCTCTCAGACCCAAACGTTTGCAGTTTTCAAAAAGCACAGAAAAAATGGACAGAGATGAAAGTGTGGTCACAAATCAACCTGCAGCACAGCATTTTCTACAAAGATTGTGTGATATGCTGTAGATCAACCACTACAAGTTCTTGCATGTTAAGTTCTACTTCTGCTTGTTCCCCAACCCCCCTCAGGGCAAGTCGAGCCACAACAATGTGTGCGTGTCCTCTGTGTTTGTGAGCGAAGATGGCCACTGGAAGCTGGGAGGCATGGAGACGGTGTGCAAGTTTTCTGAGGCCACGCCAGAGGTTTGTTTATCACTTGTGATGACTCTCCTCTGACTTAGCTACAACCTCACAGCCCCCCCCCCCCAACTTGTGCACAGCATAGGCTGACATAATTTTTTACACCCAGTAACAGTGCATGTGACATGTTAACTTTCCTTGTATCATATATTTGCGTATGGTGAAATTGCCTATTTCCAAAACATCAGGCCAACCCTGAATTCTGCACCCTAAATGGACCTTTAATTGGTCAATAAACTGTTTTAACTATTTCTTGAAGTCACTTAAAACTGAAGTAACATGAAATTGTTTGATCTGTTTTGTACGTCCGTTTCCTCAGTTTCTCAGTAGCATCCAGGCAACACGAGAGAGCAGTGTTGTTCCTCCTGAGGAGAAGGTAAGTGGACATGACTGGCTGCACTCTTAACCTCAAATTGGTCAAAGTTTTCATTTCACCTGTGAAAGCTCACTGAATGTCCTTCAGCGTCTTTAAAACACTGTCTTACTGCTTTGGGCACAGTTCATGGTTATTGATGCAGTAGCCATCATGACGCATAATAAGCATCACCAGCCAATGATTTGGTGTTTTTAGTGTGGTTTTGGATGTAGGCATAGTATATTTTGGCTCATGTCATGGTTGTTCCCTTCAAGGTGGAGGGTTTCAAGACGCTGCTGGACCAGTGCGCTCACTCCCGTGATGCCTTTTCATTTGGAGTAATGCTGGAGACCTTACTGCCGCTGCTTACTGGATATGGTGAGTTTGCGTAGCTCAGCCACTGTGCCAGGATAAGAGTGCTCCCCTACCTGCTGATAACATCATATACACTGATACAATTGTTTTTCTATCTAATCTCTAAAGCCACTGAACTGATAGTGCCTAACTCTAGTCAATTTGGAATGGTCCCCATTCAGATTTAAGTAATGTTGTTTTCTTTCAACACCAATCTGTGTTTATCTATGCATTCAACCTTGATCTGTGTGACCCAGTCTCTCAGGAGCTGTCCGAGAGTCTCAAAGCCACGCTGCAGGCCAGCCTGCTCTCCTCTGACCCAGAGCGCCGTCCACCCCTCAGCTCATTACTCACTCATGAGTTTTTCAGGTGTGTATCTCTATCACATACTTGTGTTTCCATTTAGCTTTCAACTCGCCCCCCAAAAAGCTCATCTTGTTTCCTGTTCCTCCCCCCTCATTGCAATGCATTAATAATGTAAGTTGCTGTTCAGCATATGTATTTTAATTCGGCATAAATAAAGTAAATATATGCCTCTTGTAATGAAAGACACGGTTGGATGCACTTCTGTTAAGGCACTGGAACATGCTGGTCATGAATGTTACTAAGCCAGTGGGTTGAGAAATTCTTACTCTATGTCTGTGCTCTTTACTATAGTAATGTCTGTCTGGTGGTTTTCTGAATCATGAAACACTGTGCTAACTGCTGTACTGATTCATTAGCCAAGGGTGGGTTAGTAGACAAACAATAACACATCTTTTGTGTGTGTCTGAGTATGAGAAAGAGAGAGAAAGAAAAATATTATATTATATTATATTATATTATATTATATTATATGATATTATATATTACTTTGATGTATTCAACAGATAGCATTCAGCTATTCCATTTAAAAAAAATTAAAAGCCATTTGAGGATCAGATGATTTCAAATGAACTTTTGCTTTGACAGGAATGACTTCCTAGAGATCATGAATTTCCTGAAGAGCCTGACATTGAAAAGCGAGGAGGAAAAAAATGAGTTTTTCAAGTAAGTGTATGGGTATGTAGGCTATGTGTGTGTGTGATATTTTGTCCCTGTTTTTTGCGAGAACAGACTGGATAAATCTTGTCAGAATACCTCATCACCCATAAATCAGCCAAAGATATTTTTTTTTAGCTTTTATACAGTATACACAATATAGCTAACAGCAACATAAAAGTCAAACTAGCATCATAATCTGTGTGTTGCTACTCAGGTTCCTACTGGACCGTGTTCAGAGTCTCCCTCAGGAGTTGCTGGCATCCCGTTTGGTTCCACAGCTTCTGAACTCTCTGGTGTTTGCTGAGCCCACAGCTGTCAAGAGCTTCCTGCCACACCTTCTGCGACCCAAGAGAGGTAGGCTGCCAGGTGCATACACTCTCATCCACCCTGACCACCTAACATTACAAGAAATACAATTTTCGTACCAAATATTGCATGCCTAAACATAACAAACAAACAAACTATTTTTCAATATAAGCTCAAAATCTGCTTAAAGTAGATTGAAACATGAGAAATGAAGTAAAGTGTCCTACTCAAGATGACCGCCTTAATACCAGTAATTACATGAATCATGGAAATGCCGGCATTAAGGCCGTCACTGACTGCGTCTGCATGTACGGCGTATTCAGAATAAAGTCAATAAAGCAAGCTCCTGGAAATTTTATGGGAATTTATGCGGGAATATTCCAGTTAACATGTGAATTAATATACTGAATAAACCAGCGTGGGCAGCGACTTAGATTTTTGCTTTATTTTGAAAATGTGAATGAATGGCATTTTGTAGTCTTCATGCCTATGAGAAGCCCCTGGATAGTAAACAAATGTTAAAGCCAGGTCAACAGAGGTCACCGCTGCAAACAGGGTGGAAAAAAATTCTTGACATTGTTCACATTTGCAAAGTCACTTGACATCTTTATGGAGCTGTATTAAAATAAGAGTGACAGCATTTCTGTCATGAACATCATTCTATGGGTGCAGGGAAACCTAGAATATTCTGTCTAGGAACATGCCGTAATAATCAGTCACTGATCATGCTGATAGAAAAATGTCTAATGTACAAAGAATGATCCAATGTTGCCTCAGTCTTATCTGGGCCCAAGCTAATTAAAGCTGGACTTAGCAGATGTCCCAAACCTCCCCTGGTTACAGAAATCAAAATGTCATTTTGGCAATGAGGAGCTCTTGAATCCTACTGGCTATTGAGGTATCAAAGTACAGTTTAGTTGTGTCTGTTAGTGTCTGAGAGGACGTTTGCTTCCTCCCTCCTCCTGTAGATTGTGTAGACAGTGAAGAGTGTCTGCTGTCGGAGACTCTGTACAAGAAGCATGTGGTTCCTCAGCTGCTCAAGCTCTTCAAGGTGAACGAGGAACATGTGAGGATGGTGCTACTCTCACACATCCACTTCTACGCTCCCTACTTCTCCAATGATGAGCTAAAGAACCACATCCTACCTCAGGTACACACACACACACACACACACACACACACACACACACACACACACACACACACACACACACAGAAACTATAAATCCTTGGATTTCTTAGAATTGTCTTCTGGTGTGTGACCTCTGGTGTGTTTTGCGTCTCAGGTTTTGCTGGGAATGCGAGACACCAACGACACATTGGTTGCCATGACGCTGCAGAGCCTGGCCATCCTGGTGCCATTGCTGGGCGCACAGGTGGTGGTGGGCGGCGAAAGAACCAAGGTGTTCAAACGGACTACGCCCAACTTCAGCAAGTCCACAGAAGTCACCCCTGAGAGTAAGCACACAAAAACTTTTCAATGCAAAACCTTGGCTGAATCAATGTCACTAAGCCCTAAGCCCTAAGCCCTAAGCCCTGAACCTTCAAGGACTTAACTGCATTAAGTCTGCTTTGTGATTGGCCAGTGGAGTATTTGAAGGTTCAGGACTTAGGGTTTAAGGAAGACATTGGGATTCAGCCCCTGTGTAGTACTAGTACATATAATGACATCTAGTGTACAAAATACTCAAATCTCTTTTTGAAAACATTTTAAGTTTCCTGCCACCTGTTCATTCAGTGATCTGTTTGGATCTCGAAAAATCCTACTCTCACTAACTTAGAGAATTGTGTTTGGTTTCAATGTGGAAAAGTAGTTTCGCTGCGTGCGTGCGTGTGTCTGTCTGTCTGTCTGTCGGTCTGTCTGTGTGTGTCTATGTGCACACTTTTGCATCATGGTGTCTCTCCTCCTGTCTGCAGCCTCCCCTGTGCACATTGTGACTCCAGTGTTGCCGCAGCTCTCCCAGCCCTCCAAGGTCCCCGGGCTCTTCCCCAAACATGCCTCCCCAGCGGGGGGTTTGCTCATGCAGGATATGAGTTCCCTCCCAACCTCTAGAGACTCCAAACCCCCTGCTGCACCCCAGCCAGGTACTCGCATCCGCTCATGACTATTAGAACACAACTAGGCTCTACAGTAATTTCCCGCATATAAGCCGCATTGTGTATAAGCCGCGGCACAGTGTTTTATGCAAGTAAAAAAAAAAAACAAAACATATTAACACCATATTAACTGCCCCCCTGTTTTAACCTCGTAGCAAAAGAAATTTTACAAAGTCAATGTATAAGCCGCGGCTAATAGTCGGGAAATTACGGTAGTGGAGAACATTAGAAGAACCACAAAGAGATGGGGAGGCAGATGCTTATTTAACTGTGGCTCCCCAGGCATCATAGTCATGGCAGAATCCTGATCTCTTCGTATTGTGTAATTAATCAGTATTCTTTTCCACCCATCAGTTTATACATAACTCTGCAAAAATGTCTATGGCTATTAAAGACAAATCAATTAAATCGATAATGGCTGTTAAAGACAAATCAATTGATGTCAGTTAATGTTTTTGAAAGTATAGGGCTTTGGCTTAGAGGGCAGATGGACCTATAATGTCTCTTGCGTTAATATGGCTTGTAGTGTGGTATGTTAATGGCAGACACCTTTAACCAAAGTGATCCATATTGTTTTCTGTTGACTAGTTTGTGGTTGGAAAGGAACCTAATCAGAGTGCATTAGAGGGGCTGGTGCATAAGGTCTTGGATTGTTGATGGTTACATAAAAAATTGCTCGTAGGGTTTGAGGCTAACAGGGAGAATCTGTTTCTGTGTGCAGCTCTTAGCCGAGCGATGGCTTTACCTCTGAATGGGTATAGCGAGCTGAAGGAGAGGGAGAAGGTGCCGGAGAGAGCTGGAGGGGATCCAAGTCGAGCTGATGGGTCGCCGGAGGATTGGCCTGACTGGAGCGATACGGAGGAGGCGGAGAGGAAACCCAATCAGCCGGTGCAGATCCAGATCCGAGCCGCTGCCATCGATGACAGCCCAGAGGAGCCAATCAGCACAGGCAAAAGGGAGGTAGAGGAGGAGCCCTGGGATGACTTTGAAGAAGAGGAAGTGACATCAGACCAGTCGCCTACGTCACCAGTACCAATGCCAAGAGAGGCGCCTGTGAGCAGCCAACAGTCAGGACCTGGCAAGGGCTCCAAAGCGCTGAAGCTGAGTGCTGCCTCTAGGGCGGCGCCACTGCTGCCCAGCAGAGACACATCATGGGACACAAGCTGGGAGCTGACAAGTGAACCCCCAACTAAAGCATCTGAGCCAAAAGCCAAAGCTGTGGACGACACAAAGCCAAAGTCAAAGGGTGGCAGCGGCGGCCTCGGCGAAGAGTTCACCATCATGGTGAAGAAAAAGCCGGAGAACGACCCCGAGCTGGACTTTTTCGCTGACATGGAGCCAGACATTAAGCTGTCATCCACAGCGACCTCCTTGCTGCTGTCTGCTGCTGCCCCTGGCCTGGGGAACAACAGTCACAGCTCGGGTAATAGCACCTTGCCAGCTGTGTCTGACCTTCCCGACATAAAGGTCTCTGCCAACGATCTGTCTCTCACTGCCAAATTTGCCGCGGAAGACGTAAGTGAGGTAAGCTGTGGCTTCTAAACTTATTTAATATGCTAGATCTCACTAGACCCTCAGAATGAGAATTGAAGTGAATTAGGGATATCTAGTGCCACGAGACTATTGTATTTGTGCGCTCTATAAATACAATTGAATTGAATTGAATTTCACAGCAAGACATGGTAACAACAAAAATGAAATTTACAGTTTGGTCAGATCTTAAAAATTGAGGGGTTTTGCATAAAAGGAGGGGATAAGAGTTTTTTTGTCACATTACTTGAAATCCTCACACCATCATCAGACTGACATCAAAATACAAAATATTTAAAACACAAAACATTCATCATGGCTAGAGGTGTAAAACAATGAACAAGCACTGAGAGTTCAGGCAAGGTTTGTGTTCTCAAAATGTACTGTCCGTGTACTGTTGCGCTCTAAGAGGATGTCTCATCTTTTGTACCACGTCTCACAGGCGGATGCTGAGGGCTGGGGAGACGGTGACGACCTCAACTGGGAGGATGAGAATGCCTGGTGAGGAACTGTGAGCCTCAAGAGAGCAAAGCCATACAGGAGAGAGACAGACGGACGAGGGTCAAACAGGTACTAGAGAGGGCCTTCCCTTCAGCTGCACCCAGTGAGCTTGGAGGGGAGGGGGGGCACCTCATTCATCACTTATAATGAACTAAAGACTGCTACAATCAAGTATGAGAGGACATGATTATGGGTTTTTTTCTTTTAGTTACTGTGAACTTTGTTTTTGAAGTTCAGTTGCGAACGTGTCGACGACTTCTTTTTTTTCATGCTGGAATGGACATTTTCTTTTTGTAGCTATGTGTGTCAGCCAGTCTGACCTCCATCGGATCTGTTTTTGTAGAACATCTGCCAAAAAGACAAAACCACTGCAGTAGGTACCTTATTCACCATGTTGAGTCTTGACAAAGACATCCTTGGAGGATGGAGGACCTGATGCAGAGCAGTTCCCTGTACAGATCACTGGATCTCCCTGCTTTTGTTGTGCCATTTATGCCCTGAGCTCGAGCCATGACTGGGAGCCTTAGGTGTTCGGACCTCAGCGTCCACACCAGAAGAGATTACAAGATAGAGTTTTATTTAGCATTCACATGTCAGGGTTGCAGAAGGAGGCAAGAAGAGGGCGCGTGTGTGTGTGTGTGTGTGTGTGTGTCTGAGTGCAAGACCCGAGAGATGGACATGATATAACTTATTTGTATTTTGAACTGGAAGTGGAAATAAATACTTTTATGGTAACTGACCCAATTGGGTAGAGTGTGTGTGTTCTTGTAACCCTTGCAGTCTAACTCACAGAGGCATGTTATGTCTGGCTAGAAGCACTTTGCACGCCAGAGCTCGGTTAGCCCATTTCTCATCGTCTCAGACCAATATAACTGGTGACACACAGACTCACTACGGCCTTGTTAAATCAGCCGCGCACTCTAGAGTTTAACGGCTATTTGGGGATTAGGCTTTTTAAATGGTGCCTATCGGAAGCCGATGAGACGATGGCACCACATCTGGCGCTGAAGGAACTCCCCACTCAAGATCACTCGTCACGTTACATTTACGTTACAGGAAAACGTTTATTAAACCAGTCAATAAACAGTTCATAGTATAAAAGTTTAATAAACATCTGAAAAGAAATAAAAAATTAACCCCTTTCCACATTTAATAGAATTTGTGTCCACAACTGTGAAGATTCGAAGGCGATACAGAGTGACTGATAACTTAAGCAGAGGTCTGAGTTAAATCCCATGTGTTTCAGTCTTTATGCAGACTGAGGTCTGTATGTTGTGGTTGAAACTTGTGTGAAACTGTTAAAACCACAGGTCCTTGTGGGAGTGCCAACACGTGATGGGCTGTACATGTACGTCACTATGGCTTCCTCTGCCGGAGACAACTCAAAAAACGGGGCAATTTTCAGTCCATACAGGCCTTTGGTTTGAGAGTGTGTGTGTGTGTATGTGTGTGTGTGAGCAGCACTAGGAAACTGTTTATTTCCCCATTGTGTTATTTGTATGTTTAGTCACTAGTAGGTGACTACTTTTATTTCCTGGCTCTGTGTGGGGGTGTGTAGCTTTGCCAGCGTCAGTTGCTATCAGTGTTGATGTTTTGTGAGTCTGTGCTAGGTGACATCTCCGGCTTGTTTGGCGATGTGTTTGATGAGTGTCTGGAGCTGCTGTAGGCGGGTCAAGACCCATTCCGGCGGTGAGGAGGTGGTGGCGCCCCCCAGTGTCTGCAGGGCCTTCAGTGCATCTTCGGCCGCCTGCAGGTGGACCTCACCCTCCTCCCAGCGCACACACTCCTGACGTGGCCGCTTAGCACATGGCTTATAGAGGAAACAGTAATGAGAGAGAAAGAAGGAAAAAAATATTAATTTTAAACACCACATTAACTTAATTACATAAAATTACAAAAAAGCTGCAACTATATTTTTTATAGTGCATTGATATACATTGGTAGTTCATCATTTAATTATGACACAGCAAGACAAGCTGCAAATATTCAAGAAGAACTCAGTCAGAGCATTTGTGGGATACTTCACTTAAAGAACGATTGATATCAAAAATAGTTGTTGATTAAATTAATAATCAATAGGCAACCCCTCCCTAAAGAGGAGCTGTTATTAATGTCTAGGTAAAAGATTATATGAATTCTGATCAGAATTGCACTGACAGGTGAAGAAGTTCACACCAAGAGGTCCAACTGATGACTGACCTCAGACAGAAAACAGCAAGACTATACTATACATAGGTACAGTAACTACGCACCTATGAGTAAGTGAACATGAGTGAGTAAGTTGTGTGTGTCTAACCTCAATTGTAGCGTCTCCCTGTGACTCCTCTCCACTCTCTGTAGTGTGTGTGTGCAGTGCGTCCTGTGGCCGCTCCTTTGCCTTCCCCTCTGTGTGTGTGTCTGCGTGTTCTTGCTGCGGCTGCTGTCCCCTCTCCAGAGCCCGGGTGTGTGCTTCTAACAAGACGCTCTCCGCCCTCAGACGCTCCAGGCGAGCCTCCGTCTGTTCCTCCCCCGCCACCGTCTGTGTCGGCGTGGTAAACAACAAACACAAACAATTAACACGGCAAAAACAAACGGGGCCGTTGCAGTGCACAGCGGCACAACACGATGCACACAGCAATAACAACTCCACACTTAAATTAGCAGCACAGGCTGATTTCAGGCAAACTATTTCTAACATAGATGGGACACAGAATCAGCTCTTCTCTGAATCAGCTCTTAAAATAACAGGTATATATTTATATTAAATAGTAAATATATTTATTTTTTAAACCAGTGAAAAGTTGCTGGAGGCTACTTTGAGAGACCACTGTTGGAATGGGTCTATAAATGTTTGGGGCACCTTGCTAAGGAAGTTGACCACTTGTGTTTTGGTTTCCTCTGACGTTAAGCCTTGGGAGATGACCTCCTCGTGATTGGTCACCTAAACAGAGAATCAAAAAGGAGCTGTTACTCCATGCAAGTACTCTAAAGGGTGAGAGGAGACGTGTGATCCAAAAGGGGGGTGGGTCCAAACCTCTGCGAAGATGCCAAAGGCCTCCAATGCATGCTGGTGAAGGAGCCAGGACTCTGAGGCCAACAGGGTGCTGAACAATGTGCTGAGACGGGGTAACACCACAGGCTGACACACACACACACACACACACACACACACACACAGAGAACATTACATGAATGAGGTCTAGACCAACAAAGGCATGAATTTAACTAGAGTATATGTGTGCGCAGACAACCACTCACAGACAGAACATTACATGAATAAGGTCTAGACCATGAACCTAACTTGAGTAAGTGGACACGGACGGACACACACACACACACACCTGTACATCTGTGGGGATAAACACACTCCCAAGGGCAGCCAGAAACTCCAAGGCAGCCAGGGTGACCTCATCGAGAGCCCTCAGGGGAAGTAGCGCACTCAGACAGGAAACAGCCTACAGTACAAACACCAAACACAGACTCATTCACCTGTGCACGCGCCAACACACCTGCAGTACTCCTTCACACTTTTCTCCTCTAGTTACAATAATGTCTCTTCTTAAAATATTTTACATTGATTTGAGTTCAGTTTTACTCAAAGGGTTCACTGATGGTTTGTGTGTGTGTGTGTGTGTGTGTGTGTGTGTGTGTTGCACCTAGTAAGTACCTCAGAGATGGTGTGAGACTCCAGGTTCTTGACCAGGCAGGCCGAGAGGGTCAGGAGCAGACACAGAGTCTGCTGGAGACAGCCGTGCTTCTGCACCTGTAGCACACATCAGAAAGCCACACATCAGAAATAACAAAAAGGTGTGTGTGTGTGTGTGTGTGTGTGTGTGTGTGTGTGTGTGTGTGTGTGTGTGTGTGACTAACCTGGCTGGCACACATACGAGGCCACAGCTGTGTGAGGATGGTGAGAACGGCTGACACACACTCCGCTTCAGGGACCTCCACCCTGACTACCACCTTCAGGCCCCACAGAACCTTGTTCTTGAGACAGGCACCATGAAGGACAGGAGTGAATGACAAAGAAAAATGAAGGACAGGAGTGAATGGCAAGAACTAGGGCGAGGACAAGAACAATAACAATAACGAGGCTCTCGGCCCCATTATAAAACAATGCTGGCAGAGGCTGATGCCTGAAGCTCTTCCATCAGTTCCAGGAATGGAACAGAGTAGATGCACTGAATCACCCGTCCTTGACCGGTTCAAATTAGTTTTACAGGCCTGTTAAAGTAACAGGGGAAAATGGGGAAATGTGTCTATGTCCCTTCATATGTTAACATACTAGGCCATTCGCCACCAAAACAGTACACAGGCAAAGTAATTCTACATGGGTCGTGATCCTAACCAATCAAAAACACAGGGGTAATATCAAGTGCTCCGGGTATGCAACAGGTCTGTGTACTGTCAGATTCATTTAGTTTACAGATGTTTTCTCAATGTAGAAGAACTGAATGGTGTTCCTTTTGAATGCATTTCCTATACCAGCATTTAAATAGGAGATAGACGTTTATTCGCCATGCTCACCAATCTGTCCACTCCACCCAGTTTGCAGCCGTCCTTCTGCCAGTCTGCCACCACGGAGGCGGCCATGGCGGTGAGCCCCTGCTCCAGGCGTGCACGCACATCTGGGGCCAGCGACCGCAGCAGCAGGTGACCCCACACGCGCATGTTTTCCTCCTCAGACACAGGGAAGCGCTCTAGTAGCTCCATCTGTTAGACAGGCAGACAGACAGACAGACAGATAGGCTGAATCTCAATGAATGAGTCTGCCTTGTGATTGGCCAGTTCATGCCAGTTAAGTCTTTGAGTGTTCAGGGATTAGGGTTTAAGACGGGCATTGTGATTCAGCCATAGACACAAGCACTATTTTACATCTCTACAACAACAAAGCAACAATGATTAAGATCATATACATACCAACCATACATAAATCTAAAAAGTGTTCACAATACACTACCCAGTAAATGCACAGTTTAACACACATTGAGCTCAATAAACACTCTCAAAGGCAGTCTCTATGGGATTACAGAGAACTGCAGGTGGTCATGCAACACACCAGCTTTCGCTCTTCTCCTCTTTTCAGAGATACATATGCTCTGGACATACACACACACACACAAACACCTACACACTTGTAAACACGTACACACACACGTACACACACACACTTGTAAACACACATGCACACACTTCTGGGGCCTGACCTGGTGCGCAGGAGTCATAAGGAACAGCATGCGTCTCAGCAACAAAGACAGGTGGTTCCACTGGGGCGCCTCACCTGGACATGACTTCATCTGCAGGTAAACATGGTGGACAGGTGTGCACACACACACACACACACACACACACACACACACAGGATTTTAGGATTTTATCTTACAGATCATTACACAAACAATCCATGATTTCAGTTTTAGTGATTCACCAATAGTCTGGAGATGCATTTGTGTGTGTGTGTGTGTGTGCAAGTATGCATGGTACAGTACATGGTAAATGGGGCTGAATTGGCTCACCAGATCAAAACAGAACAAACAAAAACACTATAAATTTAAATATAACCCTGTCACTGGTGCCTCCTACTAAGTGTCCCCACAAACAGACACACACACACACACACACACACACACACACACACACGCACACACACACACACACACAGTGCATCCTCACACAGGAGTGTGTGTGTGTGTGTGTGTGTGTGTGTGTGTGTGTTGTGCATATGTGTGTAAAATAATGACAGCTGTCCCTTGCCACCAGGTCCAATGACACCAATCGTCACCTCAGCGAGGGGTCCTGGGACAACCCCAGCTCTCCCACAGTCTGCTGAAAGGAGGAGGAGAGGAGAGAAGAGGAGAAGAAAGATTGGAGAAGAAAGAGGCCTCTTACCAAGTCAGCCACAAGGAGCACATGATGCAAGCACAACTCCGCAGTACCATACCTGGGGTAGGAGAGGAGGGGATACATGACAATACATGAGTAGAAAATTCTACAACAATGATATGCCAAACTTGATGAACTATCAAATCTATCAACCATCACAAACCGAAAGGTGACTAGTATGGTACATCCCTTAATCCCTTTATAATCTGGTCTGGCGATACAGCATCAAAATAGATCATAAAATAGAAATTCCACATTCATAAGTTTTATTGCCTGGACCTATGTATTCTATTACTGGGAAAAATTCCAAGGTGATTTGGGATCCAGAACACAACCACCTCTGTAGAAGAGTAGAAGGCCTAGGGTTAGGGATATTTGGCTTACTCATTACATCAAGCCACACAAATCTCCTGCTCTAATTGTTACTCATCCTTGACTATTCAGAGACCAAGGCTAAATTACAGTAAAGAAACAAAAAGAAAACATTGTGGGCTGCACCCTTGAGAGGGGATGAAATGTGGCCATTTCAGGCGACACCTTTTTCAAGGACCAACCTCTTGATGAATGTGGACTACAGGGCAGGTTGGGTGGTGAGTCAGGAAGGGGGGGAGGGAGGGAGAGAGAGAGAGAGAGAGAGAGAGAGAGAGAGAGAGAGAGAGAGAGAGAGAGAGAGAGAGAGAGAGAGAGAGAGAGAGAGAGAGAGAGAGAGAGAGAGAGAGAGAGGTGGGAACTCACCGTGCCAAGAAACACCAGACGTCTGTGGCCAGTAGAGCCGTCTGTGTATCGGGCTGCAGCAGTGCCCACAACAGGGAGCGCTCCTACGAGAGCGGGAGGAGTGGAGATGGAAAGTGAGACAGAAACAGGAGAGGTAAACCAAAACAGACTAAATAGAGCAGAAAGCACATGGGAAGTCTGACTGATGAGGCCTTGGCCACATCTTCATGTTGGAATAACCAATTCCTTAATTGACTATAAGTACATTCTAGTGAGGAGGAGTGGAAACAGTTTCAAACACTTTGCAGTCCCCTCTTTGTTCCTCTGGAAAGTAAATACAGAAAGGCAGGGTTTGTGAAGTTTTTTTTTTTGGCTGCAGTGTTGTGCCCTTACCAGCGAGGGGAGCTGTGGGGCTGGCAGAGCAGCCACACAGGCACAGAGCTGCACACACACATGCTGGTGCAGGCTCACAGTGCCCTGGGCCTGGCCATGGAGCATCACCCCTGGCAACCGCACGGGCCACGTCTGCTCCGGCACACATCGGCTGAAACTCCGGAACACCGCCTCGAACACGCTCGACCTAGACGAGAGGAGGACAGGAAAATGATGAGCGGATGAGGAAGGAAAAAAGGACAGAGAGCGAGAGAGGGTTACAGGATGCCATCAGATGCTACCTCCGCTGCTTATTTTTAAAAAGTCCCTCTTACAAAACGGGGAAAAAACAGAAATCTTTAATTTTCCTAAGTAAATGTCTTCCACACTGGACATTGCAATACAACATTTCCACAATCAGACTCGCATTACATTAAAGATGCAATATGAGTTCCTGCAGGGCTTCAGAGCAATGTCACTTATTTCAAATCGTAGGCATCTCTCCTTAATTCAATAGCTGTCAGACCCCTGAATACACTATGAAAAAATCCAGTCCCAGGAGACAAGACCGGGGCTGTGATCGTTAAACAAACAATACAAAACAAATAATAACATCACAGTGTTATGTTATAACAAACAAATAAACAAAATAAAACATCCCACATTACAGTTAATCACTGCCAAGATAGTTGGGAGTCGCAAACTTAACTCCCATCCTCCCCCCATCCATCATTGGCTGACTTAGGCCGACCTTGTCACAGTGTATTCAGGGGCAGGCAGCTAGCGGATCAAGGAGAGATAACTATTATGGCACTGAAACCATGTAGGAACTAATATTGCACCTTAATGCTGACCCCACACTACACGATTTTACAATCTTATAAGATTTTAGAATCGTGACTACACCGAACACTCGGAGAGATTTTTCTCTCTCTCCGATCGTAAGAACGCTCGTATAAGATTCGAACACACAACAGAACACCACACACTACACGACAATCACGCCCGATTCCTTCTCCCGATTCTGTCATTATAATCTACCAGTTTTGGCTGTATCTAGGCTATTCTCTTATAATGTTTGATAAAATATGCACCAAATATGCCACATCGCTTTGAACACCTTAACTGGGATGCCATCACTTTCGGTTGTTGAAATAGGTTGGCCTACCCGTCACTAGACTAGCCTACTAAATTGTGATACATTTGCCGCGACAACCGAGTTCACTTGTTGTGATTCACAAGTTGTGAAGTTTTTAATTGTATTTGTTTAAAAAATTATCTAGAGGTTCGTATCCGAGAGAATGGGTGATGCGTTCAACCCAAATATAAACTTAAAAGTTCAGCCTAACAGACTGACGTGGATAAAGGGCAAATAAAACTTTGGGGGATTTGACACTTTTTCCTGCATTAAAATGTTTGGTGCCATTTCATACGAGGATGTGTGGCAGCTTAGCCTACTGTTTGAATCAGAAAACCTAACACAACCTTAAATTGTTCCAGTGTGGTAATTTCCCCTAATGCGTGAGTGATGTTTTCATGAGCGGAGGTCCATTGATTACCAAATATTCCGATATATCTAGCGCCATGTATGATCTCTGAGCAATACTTGCAGATGGGCTAATAATATTAATCCCCTAATTAGGCTATTATTGTGATAGACTAATGAAGTGCCCTTGGCAACTTTACATGATCCAAAATAAGAGACACGAACTGCAAATGACTGGGGCGTAAATGGTTGAGGTGGTGTGCTCCGCTAGGTCTGCGCAGGTTCCAGACCGCCTGTGTGTGACCGCGCACACCTTTTTCTGCCTTCCTCTCCATTGGATGGATTTTAATTGGGAGGAAGTTTCCAGGTGCTTGTAATTAGTAGTATGTCAGTTGTTAGAAGGTTTAGTTGCTAATAAAAGTTTGTTGCCGTTATTAATCGGGAGTTTCAAATAGAGCCTAATGTTTCATGGGACAAGCGGGACACGCGAATCGGATAGTCTACTACGCACTAATAATAGGCCAAAATAGGCTAAATATCACCACAACAGTAATGTCATCAACAGTTTGTCTTACATGGTTTAAACTTTAGGTAGCCTACCATGCAAGAAATACGTTATTGGCAATCACTTAGGCCTATGCGCAAACCTGCGAGTAGCTTGCTTTCCTTGCACCATTAATTCACAAAACTGATTTGGGTGTTTGCCAGTTAGATCTGAAAACGATGCAATAACCTAGTTTTGTTCAAGACATTTTGTAATAGACAGGCTCTTTATTCTTCCGACCTGCGGAACAATAATTCTGATGAACGGACAGACCTTCACGTTTATCTCTTCGGTCATCAAACTTGGCGTAGTTTTGAACTAGGCTACTAGTTGCTCTTTGTATAGCAAATAGCCTACAGAACAGAAAGAGAAAGACTAGTTAGCTAGAGACTGAGAGAGTGAGACGTGAGAGAGATTTATGATCTTGGACAGCTTTGCGTCACGCCAAGTAGCGCTATGCAATCTGCTGACGCTCAGCTACGGCAGATCTAGACCTGGATCTATAGCGTAAATTCAACAGCCTTCTAATGTGACGGAAAAATATAATTATCATGTAACCTTCAGTCCAGTGATAAATGCAAACGTCAGTTTGTTTGCTGAGCGAGGTAAAAACATGTTAGCTTCGTTAGTGCTGGGAACCAAAAGTGCAAAGTGCGATACATTTGGATAAATCCATGTAGGCCTATAGCTGAATGTAATCAAGGTAAACGTGCTGCATTGTTTGTGAAACACAGCGCATTCACCGCATTGTAAGAGAATACAGGTCGATTAGGCCTTTTGCGTTTAAGCAAAAGTCGTTCACCCTGCCGTCGTTCAGGTTACAGGGAGCAGTCGTTTAGGCCAGGCTACAGCAGTTGAAATCTTTGCATCTCCACTTTTATTATTATTGTACATTCGTTATTATAAAACATAAATCAGCTCTACTGTCTTTCTGAGTAGCTCTATCTATGGTAAATTATTTAATAACCAACTTAAATGTGGAAACGTTTTTTTATTTAATAAATTAATGGGAAAATAACCTGTAACCTACGCCTTGTTAAAGTTTTGATGCCTAGCCTATCAAACAAACAGCAAAGACACACTTTATTTCAATTTATGCTAGGTTATTATTAGAGTAGCCTATTAGAAGTGTTTCACAGTGGTGCAAAAGTGTCCTGTGTGCCAGCTGCTCCGCAAAGAGCAGGCTACCTACTTTGACTGTCGATTCAGTTCAGACAAGATTGAAATAGAACGTCTCTTGCGCTGACAGCGTTCTATGACCAGCCTGAAATATCAAACATGTTTGATACCTCCGATTTTACGATCGGGGACTTTTGGAACGCCTAGGATTCAATCTTAGAACACTCGGCAAGAAGGGGAAAATCGGTCCCGATTCTCGGCCACGACCACGCTACCATGGCAACGTCACTCCCGAGTCAATCGGGACTAAAATCGTGCCCGATTATCCTGTAGTGTGGGGTGGCTATGGCATTGGGTCCTACACGTACAGTACCTGGGCATGTCCTCAGGGTAGCGGCTTCCATCGCACCATAGTTGAAGCGCCCCCTCTGAGTGGGAGGGTAGTTGCACTAGCACATTAACCAGCAGCAAGCAATGGGCCAGGGCAGCGTCCCCACTGCAGGCTGAAAAACACAAACACACACACACACACACACACACACACACACACACACTAACTTACAATTCACAGAAAATTAGATAAAATAACGGTGTTATAAGGAAACAAGAGCTGTGAAATATTTTAGAGGAAAATTATGTACCTTTTCCCTGGAAAAAAAATTAGCATTGCCAAACGAAAGGGTCAAACTGCATTGGTGTTGCATTTTTTTTTTACTTTCAAGATTTTTTTTCTTTACAAAATAAAATACCTTTCCACACTTAAAATGAGTATAAAATTCTTGAGCAGACCCCTTAGTCTCCCAAGTACAAAATAGGGGCATTTAATTCATTAAAAACTGAAAGCAAATGGGCAGAATGCAATAACAACGAATAAATCAAACCTGTTCTAAAAACATTTTGGACAATTATGGGGTTTTTTTATATTGTATTTATCAGATGGTTTTTGTCCCCAGTGAAAGTTGGTGTGCAAACCTTTAACCTCTTGAAACTTGTCGCAAGCATAGTTGCATAACATCTCTTATCTTTCTTTGCAAGGAAACAGTCAGCTACCTGTCTTTCTTCATTCTGCTTGTTCACTCTGGGAACTGCAGGGTCTGAGCAGGTCATTTCCTCAGAGAACAGCTCATGGGCTAGTGTCCTTTGGGGTCACTCACCTTGTTGACTACCACATGTTTGAATGGCACGAGAGTTAGCTTGGTGTAAATATGGGAGAGCCCAGAGGCTTCTATTTGAACCTCATCCCTGCTGTTAAGAAATTATGACTCACGTATAGTTTGTTATAAGTAGTGTTGTTTTTGACAGCCTATTTTAGTTTTAGTCTTAGTCTAATCTTTGTGTCAAGAAGTCATTTTAGTCTTTATTAGTTTTAGTCATGCTATCTCTTTTTAGTCTAGTCTTAGTTTTAGTCGACTAAAAGTCTGAGCATTTTAAGCCCAGTCCCATTTCTATCACTTCACTATCACTTCCCCTCGATTTTGGCCCTAACACTCGGTTTGCGCGTTCATGTGTAAGTGTAGGGTGTCCCAATACTTTCGGGACCGAGGGATAGTGGCTTTCAGCCCTTCAAATCGCCCCTTCAAACGGAGGGAGGTTTGGTGCAGACTTCGAACGAAGTGAAGTTGAAGTGAAGATGAAAATACCCACGATTCTTTGCGAACTGCGTGTCGGTACCCGATCTGTGTCCGACTGCCCGAGCTGTGTCCCGTTCTCTCAGCTCTGGATAAGAACTTCAGAAATATAGCTACTATTGCAATTAAGCATGTATATATATATTTTAATGTTGGGATATCTTAGTTTGATGTAAATTCAGTTGAATTCCGCACTGGTGTGTTAAAACATGACTATTAGAAAGATCGATATTTTTCAAAGTGCGCAAATCTTTCACCAGAATTACCAGAGCCTCTCATGTGGGTGATGATAATTGTCGATGACGGCTTTTGAACAGTTTACCCCGGTTAAGAGCCTTATATCCGTTCAGTGTTAACGATAGACGCATGAAACAGGCAAAGACGTTTTTATGCGAAGTGCTGTCCCATTTATTAGGGGAAGATCGCACTTCTCACTACACAATCGAGGGGTGCCTCATCTTGGAGGGAACTCGAAAACGAGTGCTAGTGTTAGGGAATAGAAATGGGATTGGGCCTTAGTCTTAGTTTTAGTCAGACTTGTCCATGACTATTTTAGTCTAGTTTTAGTCGACGAAAACCGATGACATTTTAGTCTACTTTTAGTGAATGAAAACAGATGACATTTTAGTCTACACCATGGGTTCCCAAACTCCATCAATGTGGGCCTCCCTTCTGAAAGTTCCAGTCAAATGTCAACAATATTTTACTGCATTCATCTCATATAGTAATTTAATGTAAAATGCCAAGCACTCACCTTATGTTGCAATGCAACAGTAATTCTGTACATTACTTCTTATGACCAATAGGTGGCAATATATGACCATGTAAAGTAAAATAAGCACTAGAACTTCTTCCCAGAAAACGTGCCTGATAGATTAGAAAGCTGCCTGCCCTGAACGACATGCCTGTCCTATCACTGCATAGCTATGTTTTGTTATTATTATTGCCAACATTAATTCATAATAATAATAATAATAATAATAATAATAATAATAATAATAATCTAGTCCGTTTTCTGAAACCAAAATGACATTTCTATAAATTTCCAAATCCATAACCACTTGGTTGTTGAAGGGATGACTATTAACATTGTGCAGATTGTGCAAAGACTTGCAATTTACTGCATTTCACTGATAGGGGGCATGTTAACTTAGCCTGGCTAATAAGCTGACTGCCAGGCATAAATTGCCACTTACTGAGCAAAAGATTCAAAGCAAAATGTCTTGTTTATGTAATGCGTTAACTTTCCCATTTGCCTTCGACTGAAGCCTAGAGTTATTTGTGGGTTTACGTGCGCTTAGGTCAATAGGCCTACTCCAGTTAGATCAATAAGGCAAAAAAGTTTATTAGTTTACATAAGATATTTTCTTCTAGGCTTCACTGTGCAGCTGTGAATTAGTCTATTCCTATAATTGCAGACTTTTAATTATCGAAATATGCACTGATTTGGATGAAACTTTGGTATTGTTTGTTGCTGTACGTGGTTTTAGCGGAGGACCGTACCGCGCCCTTCAAAGGCTTTTTCTAGTTTTCATTTTCAAAGGAATATGATCCCTGTATCTTCAATATATAACCTCATTAGATATACCTATGAATAGATTTTCTGAATATGATGTACATGATATAATCTATATTGATGATTGAATGGGAAAATGAAAGTATTACTTGCCACCGAAATTAGTAATAATTCCGTTGTGCGCAAGTTTCGGAACAGCCAGAATGGTGAGAGAGCCTTCTTTTTTTGCCAATTATTTGGTGAGTGCATTTTTCTCACTGTGTTCAAAACATGAAGCGAGCATACGGTTAGACTACTCCACAAAACCTATTTAGCCTACACAGACGCTCCATAGTTATGTTATGCGCAACATGATCAGAAAGGAGACGGCCTGAGCAGAATCGCCTTCTTGAGGAATTGACACATAAGTCGTTCATTCACCTGCAGTCTCACATTTTTACAAGTAGTCCATACGGTGTTGTGTTTTATCTTGGTGTCCTTCTCTGCGCAAGTTTTTTTTTTTTTTTTTTGCCGCCCTCTCCGCAATGGAATCACCCCTACTGTCGCCGGGCCTGCCATGGACAGAAGTAATACACCTACAATCTTTGGTTTAATATCAACAGAATAACAATTGGGTCAAAGGTTTGTTTTTAGTGCTCTTGCCCCTTGAAGAAGGAAAAATAGGCAATTTCTATGCTCGCCCGTCTTGTTGGGGTGAGATCCTATTTACTGAACATAGCGTTGACACCTGAAAGTTTGACAAGCTTAATCAAAGCTTAATTAGAGCCATCTGAGGGAGCGTTGTTGGCGTATTTGAAACGATGGCTGTGTCCACCACCTACAAAGTTTAAACTATGAGATGGAGATGTTTATTTAATGGAAATAATGAACCAGATGCCCGGTATAGACTTTTTGTGACGATAAATTGACGTGTGCTCAAGAACATAGAGTATATTTAGGCCTATTTACGCATTTTTAAATAGGCCCAGCAGAAGTTATGAACTCAGAAGTATGCCTATGCTTTGCACCAAATTTGTCTGCTAGTAAAACTTTGGTGCCTGCGCTGGATACTCTCCGGCACTGCTCGGATACTGGCTGAAAAAAAATTCCCACGAGAGGAGCGCATGCAGTCAATTTCAAAACTCAAAGTCAGATAACGTTTAACTGTAGACAAACAGTGTTTTTTTACATATAGGCCTAGATTTTTTAAGATAGCCTACAGGTGCCAGATCCAACAAAAAAGTCTAGAATCCAAGGTCGGAGGTAGCCTACAAATTAAGACATGCGTGGCTGTGTCCCCATTGCACCATGATTTGCTACAGGCTTTAAAATAGACGAAACGACGTTACATTTCTTTGCGTCTCGTTTTCGTCAACGAAAATGAAGCTCGTTTTCGTCAACGAAAATGAAGAGACATTTTAGCATAGTTTAGTCTCGTCTTTATTCGTCAATAATATGACATATTTCGTTATCGTTATCGTCACCCGAGCAACGTTTTCGATGCGTCTCGTCTTCCTCACGTCAAAAACAATCGTTGACGACGATATTTCGTCATAGTTTTCGTTGACGAAGCAACACTAGTTATAAGTCTATGGCGCGTATAGAAAGTGGCTATTCAAAAACCAGCACTTCCAAAAGCACTTCAATTACATACAATATTGTTCCACAGTGATGCTTGCACGGTCGCTTTTGTGCATATGATGATGTGTGTAGGGGGCGCACACATCTGGGCATGTGGGATATTGTTGATACCTGAAGTAAGCAACTCTTGAGGAAATGTGCAACACACACACACACACACACACACACACACACACACACACACACGCACACGCACACGCACACGCACACACATTCACACACCACTTAGAACAGACTGAGGAAGCAGGCCTGATAATGACGGCCCATCAATCAAATGCAGTTCAGTGGAAGTAATCTATGGTACTGTAAGAGATGTACTTTTAGTAATACAATGAAGTTACAGTATATACACTCACTCTGACTTTCAGCCAATACGCTCTCGGCAAACGGTCGGAAGCCAAGGAGCTGGGTCAGGAGCGCATCCATAGCAACAAGCACTGCCCCACTCAACTCCTGGCATATTGCTGGTGGGAGTGACGGAGCTCCAAGACAGGGTGGAAACTTACTACAGGGAAGAAACACAAACACACAAACAGAGAGAGAGAGGGGGAGGGATGATGGGGGGGGGGGGAATGTTCACTTATTTTTCATTTTCTCAATGAAAAATCATAATTTTCTCATAATGAAAAATAAGTAAAAATGTTGACAGATCTATTGTATTCTAGTTAAACAACCATTACATTTATCCATTTAGGAGACACTTTTATCCAAAGTGGTAGATAAAAGAGTTTAACAATCAAGCTACATAGAAAAAGTCTTAAGAGGAAAACATCACTAGAGGGTCTACCATCATCTTCAGTGTACTGTAACCAAACTCTTGCCCAATGAATGTTGTTCCAATCCACCTACCTCCACACATCCATCTGGAACCGCTACCATTGGGAAGGATTTTGGGACCAGCTAAAATCGTAGAGCCAATCAGTGTCGTGGGATTTTTATAAATGTGATATGCAAGGATTTTTGATAGTCCTAGCCTTCTGAAATACCTCTCCTATTGAGCGATTCCAGATGGATGTGTGGGGGTAGGCAGAGCTAGTGGAACGTCACTGATCAGGCAGGAGTCAGGTTAGACATACTGTACTGTGCCTGTTGAACTGATAGCATTACAATGCGGACACGCAATCATTATTTTGCACATTGTTAAACCTACCTCCAGACAACCCATGTAGCTACACTTCTCAACATTTTTTAATCAGGTCACATGGCTTTAAGAGAGGGCCTTATGTTTATTGTGAAACTGTTGGTGTTGGAACAGAGTCCAGGTGAACGGCTCCTCACCACTGCACCTACCTGTGGACCTGGAGGAGAAGCAGGTGCAGCCGAGGACAGGAGGTGGACAGAAAGTCTTTGAATTCCTAAACACACACACACACACACACACACACACACAAACACACATCCCATTACCATGAGAACCGCCACTACAGGATTATGCTAATATTCCAACCAGATCATGTTTATATAAAGCTTAATGGTTAGTTACCTTCACATAGTGGACTAGAGTGTTGGCAAAAAAACGACACATCTTCGTACTTTTCTGAAACAGCTTGACTTCTGGGCTGTGTGCCTGTTGTGGTATTTTCAGATAACAGGACACACTTTACTGAACAGGAAACACAGGAAACACTTTCACAGTTATCACTGCTTGCATTATCAAGAGGGGATTTCTGAGAGGGGAAAATCATTAAGGATGCCTGTATTTCTCAGTTCAAATGCTAGAGTATCCCTTCTTTTTTCCCCTCAACAAACAGAATACCCAAACAGTGTCACAACAAGCAATAAACATGCCTGGGTAAAACTATTTCTCCATACAGAATGAGATTAACTATTTGGCAGGTGTTACACATGTTGGAGGTTTGGCAGGTGCTAATGTTACACAACTGGGCCTCATGGTTACAAGGAACTATTCATCATGAACTCGATTTCCCTATTCTTTGGAAAGCAGTTCATTGCAGAAGCAAACTTTTGAAATGTGCCTCAAGGGTACCTTACGTGGAATGAAGTTGGAATGAAAACCAACTGTTCTCAGATGTACATCTTTTGGATTTTTTGTTAATTATACATTTTTCCATCCTTTTATGCTTCCATTGTGGTTATTTCATATATCAAATCGAAGATCAAACGTGTCTTCCATGCTACAAAGCTTGCTTGCACAGGCTAGGAATATCACTATATGAGAAGTAAAGCATGGCTTCTGTAAGGCATGACAATTCTGAGAAAATTCTGGGGTGTAAGCATTGTGTAGAAAAACGTAGCCTGCCTGCGCGACCACGTTCAGAAATGAACTGTGGTCTGGCAAAGCTAGCGCTGCCCGGGAATTCCTGGAATTCTGATAGTTTGATAGCATTCTGTCTATCAAATGCTATCAAACTTCTATCAATGTTATGGGACAGAGCTGGACAGTGTCATTGTAAGCTTGCATCCTTCAGCATGCTCGTTTCTCATTGGGTCTTGATTTTTCTGGGCTCGAGAGTTGAGGCATCCTTGGCCTAACTGACTTGATCACAAAATTTCATGCAGCGACATGAAGTATGGGCAGGACCAGGCTAAGAATTTACTGGAATTTAGCCTGCACCTGGCCAGATGTTCATAAAACTTGTTAACTACTCGGAACTTGCTATTCTGACATGAATCTCTGTGTGTGTGTAATATGCATATCTTTGTCCATTACCTGTAAACCTTCCTGTTTGATTTGCTCTGCGAGTTCCAAGCAGCTGTTCAGAGAGACTTGCAGGTCCTCACACAGACAGGACGTGATGTCAGCATGGCGCAAGTGCTCCTCCACCAGAGACTGGTATTTTATGCTTTGCCTGAAAACAGTCGATAACGGTAATGGCTCACTGTTAAGTGTATGACAGAAACGATTAGCCACCCCCAAACCCAACATTCATTTTCCTAAACTGTGTTTTGAGAAGCCACTGTTTCCATAGTGATAAGACCAGTCAGTGATAAGAGTGTCATGAGAGCCTGATAAAAGAAATAAAGTGGGCTATGTACTTGATGATGAATTTCCAGGTGTTGGCATGCAGGGCCATGTCCAGGCTGGAGATGATGGAGCAAATATCCAGAAGACTGTGAATCACTGAGGAGGGAACAGGAAATATAAAACATGGGAGTACTTGAGAATGCTGAGCTAAAATCTGAGAAAAATCAAGACATACATACTGAGAGAGAGAAAGAGAGAGAGAGAGAGAGCCAGAGAGAGCAAAACAATATCCTTAACCAACTCTGGCAAAAGCATTGGCTGAAGGGTGTCTCTAGCATGCCTTGTATTGAATTGCCAAGCAATAATATAATTGTTACATAAATGAGTGCTATGTATTTTTTTTAATTATTTTTTTGGATGTCCAGTATCACTCTTCTGGACCTCTTCTATACCTGTAACAATATCAGAGACCTCTTCGTCAGAGGCCGTCTCTTGGAGGCTGATGTGGTCCAGTAACTCTATTAGGCCCTTCTGCAGAGAGTAGGCCTCCTTGAAGAGAGCCTGCAGTAGATCCCCGACCAGAGACAGGCGTCCACTGTACACCAACTCGCTCTCCTGCAAGACATGCACCATCACCTATCCCTACAAGGAATTCCAGCACAATTGATAATGTATGATAGATACAGGATCTGATAAAAAATAGTTTATATTTTCTGTATTTCAAGAGAGGGTACCGCACACTCTTGTCCAAATGTAATTTATTATAAACAACGTTTCGGCCTTTCAAGTTTGAAAAAGGCCACAGGCCGAAACGTTGTTTATAATAAATTACATTTTGACAAGAGTGTGCGGTACCCTCTCTTAATTGAATGACTATCCGCTACCTGCACCTCAACACTGGTGTGTGTTGGCTTCCTCCTTCTCCATATTTTCAGTTTATCATGAAAACATTTAAATCCTCCCATTTCTAACTATCTATACAACATAAACACTAACAGTGGACGTGGAACTAGTTGTCATTTCACTCCAGCCTCGTAATCTCCCTTAAGTGGATACTGATTTCTCTGTGGACTTCCCTGGGTACCTTGCAGTGCAGGAAAGTGTTCCTGAGGAGGTAGAGGACACAGGAGGGGACAGAGCGTACGTCGGACAGACGGGAAACACCTTCCAGGGCACATACATGCTTCACACACACGGCCACGGTCTCAAGTGTCTGTACCATCACCTGTGCAAACAAACACATAAAATGATAGGACTGGGACACCATCTTCATTTTTTGTTTTATAGCAGTTGTTTACTTTTACATTTTGATGCTCCCTATTTGCTTTGTGTCACAATGCTTGATGCAACTGGTTCAACTAAACCATTACTCATTTCAGATTTTGATAGCATGACAAGCAAGTCTTACAAACTCAGTGTGAACGCAGGTAAATGTGCTAGACTCTGAGGGTCTACATTGCTAATGAATGCCATGCATCTCTTGAGACCAGAGCCGCCCCTACCTGCAGAATATTCCTAAGAGAGGCGGTCAGCTCTGTGTTCTGACTGGACAGCCCGGTGACTTGACTGGAGATTTCATCCATCAAATGACCAAATACTTGTCCCACCTACACACAAACATAGGACATCTCACTTTCTACTGTAAAGAGATTCTTAAATGCTTTACATAGTTGCAGTATCAAAGGTAGAAGAAGGTCTGGTTCTAGGCTATGCCATTTCCTTCCATGTCTGACTTGCCTTGGGTAAAACTTTAGAAAAGCACTCCTCCTCCAGTTCAGACAGACGTAAATGCGGAAGAAACATGTCCATGATAATCTTGAGTACCCCTAATGATGCAAGGTAGACAGGGTGCAATTAATTTTATCAAATAGGGCTACTAAGAATTCAGCTGGAGAAATCAGCTACACTTACGTATGTGGTCCGTCCAACTTTCCGTGCGACAGTGAATTGAGTGAAGTTTGTTAAAGAAAAATGCCGGCGTAGACACACAGTGTAGAGATTACAGCGCTATACTAAATACTTAACCCAATTAGTTACTACGTTAATATATTGACAACTGTGTGCATTTGTGTTGAAAGGATATTACAAGTTTAGGCAGCACTGTCTTCAGCTCTTGCTGGCAGGTGTCAGGGCTCCACTGTTCAACCTCCTCCAAAAGTGTAGCCTGCGACATGGTTGTCACTCTCCAAATAAACTTAAATGTATGTGAACGCTGACCAGTTTCGTCAGTTTCCTGCCAGACAAATGATAACGTTAAAGAAGAAATGAAGAAGAAAAAATTGGCGTTATCCTACCATACAGAACGCCAACTTTACTTAGTCCAAGTTAACCACAGCCAGCCTAGACTTTATAGGGAACATCAATGGAGACCTAACGTTAAATTGTCCAACATCTCCACAAGTTTAACTTGTAGTATTGTTAACGAAATTGGTGGTGAAAAATACTTACAACATATAACTGCAGCTAACGTTAACGTCATAACGTTACAAACACTAGCTACATGTCTGTCTGTCAACTTCATTTAACGTTCACGGGCTGACACATTATACTTTTCACCAGTTTTCATTCGCGTTGAAAACACAACGTGGACCTGTCCTTGGGAGTGAAACAACTTAATAAATGTTCGCCAAACAACATAACAGTTATGAATCAGAGCCCATTGACATTCTCTGCATAAACAGCGTCGACATCGGCATCTATCCTGTTGACTTTCTTCTTTCTACTTTCGCGCGTTCAGACACAGAGCCAGTTTCGAACGCACCATCTTTTCGGTAAATTATCGCCACCATCTGGTTGGGAGGA
>JAODXP020000022.1:10814356-10850495 GCA_027497455.2 Sardinella longiceps | reverse complement strand
ATACTATAGAACAGAAACTATACTATGGATTAGTATTTAACTTGAGTCACACGACTTACTATAAAATAATTGTTAAGAAATAATAGTTAACTAGATTTGCAATTCCAATGAATTACACAGTGTATGCAAACGTTTAAAAAGTGCACTTAGAAAGCAGTAGAGTAAAGAGGAAAGTTGTTTAGGAAATTTAAAAGTTAAAGTTAAAAGCAAAGTTAAAAGTCAAGTCATCAGTGGAAGCGGTTCCTGGAACATTGCAGGGCTGCTTGAGGTTGTTGCTAGGCTGTTGCTAGGGTGGATATGGTGGTTGCTATGCTGGTGGCTTCGTTGATCATGTTGGTTGATATGTTCATTGCAAGGTAATCATTATGGAAGTGCTTCTCTGAAGGTGGCATGGGTGCTTAAGGTTGTTGCTAGGCTGGTTGCTATGCTGGTTTCTATCTTGATCATGTTCATTGCTTTATTATTATTGTTGGAATGGTTCTTAAGACTTTGCAAGGCTGCTAGAACCTGTTGGTAGGCCGTTGCTAGGGCGGATATGGTGGTTGTTATGCTGATTGCCATCTTGGGCATGTTGGTTGATATGTCATCATTGTGGAAGGGGTTTCCAGGACATTGCAGGGGTGCCTGAGGTTGTTGCTAGGCCGTTACTAGGGCGGATATGTTGGTTGCTACATTGATCATGTTGGTTGCTATGTAAATTTCTAGGTCATCATTGTAGGAGAAGTGGCTATTGTTAATGTTGATGAATGGGTCATATTTGAATAGTTGTAAAAAAAAATAAAAAATGCTAAAAGTTGATTTGGATGATAGTTGAATGAACATGGCCTGTGGCCAACTCCAAGGATCTCCACAGGCCAGTGGACAAATGCAACCCCCACTTGCAAAGGTAGAGAATCACACCTGAAAACAACAGCAACAACATGGTTACAGGTCTTTGAAAAGTTTTTAAATGCCTTGAATTCATTTTTTCAAATTCAAGGGTTAAGTAAGTATTTTAGGCATGTATGTCTTTATCAATTGACTGTTCTGGCCCTAGTCCAGTACCCACTATTAGTCAGTGGACTACATTCATTCTCCAACAATTAGGCAATATTGAAGGAAGAAATATATTGATCTATGGAATAAAAAAAACAGAAAAAAAACCCCACTAAATTTGAATTTTACTGTAAGATGAGAAGGTGTGTGAGAGGATAGTGATGAATGAAAGGGTAGCCTACTGATAATGACTAATACAATTGACCTTCTGTGACTTTTTTATTTTTGGCGTCTTGTATCTGCAGAGTGAACAAATTGACAATAGGCTATGTTTTAGAGAAGTGTTCACTGCCAGTTTGGAGTGGTTTTGCAAGCCTTGCACATTGTCATAGACTTCTGGCGCCCTACAGTTACAGAGGGACACCCCGCCCAAAGTTCTAAAGCGTGTCTGAGAATATTTTCCAAACATCTGCTGATTTGGTCTGCTCAACAAAGCCAAACAAAAAAGCCACAACACAGTCTGCATCACCATTGTTATGTATACAATGTACAGCACTTACAAGCAATTGAAAAATGATCTTCCCACTAATGTTGATCTCTCAGCTGCTGACCAATGCCTTCAGTCTGCATCACTATTGTCATTATACCCTCTGTCATTATACCATCTCTCTCTCTCTCTCTCTCTCTCTCTCTCTCTCTCTTGTGTGTGTGTGTGTGTGTGTGTGTGTGTGTGTGTGTGTGTGTGTGTGTGTGTGTGTGTGTTTGTGTATAACTGCAACCATGCTCTTCTTTACACTAGCGGTAGCATGTGAACCACTGAAGGTGCCCACTGGAGTTGACTTTACTTGTGAAAACCCTCTGGGAGTCTCGTCCTACAACTCCACCTGTCATTTCTCCTGTAAAGAGGGCTACACTCTGATTGGTCAATCCAGCCTCACCTGTCTGGCCAATGCAACCTGGTCAGTGGAAGCACCTGTGTGTGAAGGTGAGGGACTGTGTGTCAATGTTATTATTGTGTGACACAGGTATAGTAGAACCCAAAACATTTCCTGATTCAAGATCATGAAATAGTGTGCATGCACAACCTATGGTCAGTTATGCCCTTTCAGTAAGTAATTTTGCAACCATAAAATGCCCATGCCTTTGTTAAAATGCCCACTCTTTTGATGCCCTGCAGTTGTGCGTTGTGGCCAGCTAAGCAATCCTCTTCATGGCAAGCTTCGATGTGAGGACCCCATAGAAAAGTTCAGCTACAACTCCACCTGCTGGTCAGAATGTGACAGTGGCTTCAGCCTCAAGGGCAGTAGCTCCGCCCACTGCTCTGCCCAAGGACAGTGGAGCCACGCCCATCCAGTGTGTCAGGGTGAGGAACCTATTATGCTGGAAAGCTTTTGTTACCTTTTATGACCTTATCTAGTTACTATACAGTCGGTGAGTGCTTGTCAAAATACTCAAACTTCAACTAGAAAAGAACAGATCTCCATTACTGTAACTTGAATGACCTCTTGTGACTTCTAATGGCATCACACCGGTTTTCCTTTTTTCAGCTGTGGAGTGTCCAGCAGCGTATAGCACTGCCCCCAGTGGAGGAAGTGTGAACTGCAGCCATCCCATTGCCCCCTACAGCTTCACCTCCAGCTGTGAATTCAGCTGTGACCAGGGCTTCCTGCTTCAAGGAGCACAGAGGATGGACTGTGGCCACACAGGCCAGTGGACACACTCAGCCCCCAACTGCAAAGGTACAGAGAGTTTGTGCTTAAAAGGCCCATATCAATGTATCCTGACTTTGGCTATCTCCTTGGTCTATACTTTAGCTTCGTACAAGGGTCTGGCATTTCACTGAAAAACAATTGCTAGCTGGAGTTGTGACTTCAGAAGTTTGAAACAATTAAATCTGATGTCACGCAATCGCTAACGTTATGCACCAGCTTGTTCATGAAGGAGGCTAAGCTACGTAACGCTACAACCACAGAAACCCGACTTTATCTCTCACAACACACGATCCTGCTTGCTTTTGAGCGCGGTATAGAATTGATCTCTGAAAACGATTCCAATGGCCGATATGCCAGACGGAGTCATGGAGGGAAATCATTATTGAGCAGAGCTACGTAGGAAGGCAAAACCAGGCTAATATCAATTCAACCTGTACTGGAAACAAACATACTTAGTTCTTCACTTCTGTGCACTTTGATTCTTGTTCTTGTGCACTTGATTCATGTTCACTGTGCACTTTGGAGATGCATTATCGTGTACAAGCACAGTGCTGCAAACATACTGTAATCATACAAAATACAGGTAATATATTCTACTGGAGTCAGTTGTTCTCTTATGTGGATTTACAAGATCTGATAACTTTTGTGTTCCAGTCATACAATGCAAACAATTAAAGGCCCCACTTAATGGCAAGCTCCGCTGTCAGGACCCCTTTGAGAAGTTCAGCTACAACTCCACCTGCTGGTCAGAGTGTGATACTGGTTTCATCCTCAAGGGAAACAGCTCCACCTACTGCTCTGCCCAAGGCCAATGGAGCAGGGACCTTCCTGTTTGCCAGGGTAAGGAACCATTGTGAAGCTATCATCACTTGTGGGAGAGCACAGTATGCACTTTGTGACTGCTTTTATACTTATTGGCTAGTGTAGTTGACTACAAGAAAAGTGATATAAGGGTTGCTAAGTTGAGCAAAATATTGTCAATGGTTGGATGTGATGTCTTTGCAGCATGTTTTCAACAATAGTGTGTACATTGCACAGTGTTAAAGGGTTTGTATCTAACTTTATTTCAGTGCCAGAGATGTCAATGGGTGCTGCTTTGATTAAGTACGCAGCAGTGGGGGCTGGCTCTGCCCTTGGCCTTCTTGGCTTGATAGGTTTGGTAATGCTTGCACGACGTCTCCGTAATAAGAAAGGTAAGGGATGTTGTATTGCATGCTCTGCATAAAACAAACAAACAACAAACAATTTATTTGCTATATGTGTCTGCAAATTTGGTAATTTATATTGTTCTTTTGTCTCTTTCACAGCCAGAAAGTACTAGCAGCTAGTAGTATGGAGGAGACGCTGTGGAATGCAGGGATCAATCCGGTGTTTGATGAGAGTTACAAGAAAACAGAGAACAAAATGTCTATGAATTTACAATCTGTAAAAGTACTTGACATGTGTTCTAATTATTTTATTGTAAGTAAATAAATGATGGTACAGTGTAGAAAGTGTAGAAAGGATGTTTGACTGTAAGTGTCTTGACTGTGGAAAGATTTTAAAAGGCCTTCATTATTTTATTCATATATTGTAACTGTACAACTAATAGATAGCCTACTATGCCAAAAAGATGCAGGTGATGCTTGTTTTACTCTATGACATCACCTGCGTCTCAGATGTGTAATGAAGTAATGATAATAATCATTTGTAAACAGTATATATTTGATTCAGTGTGTTAATAAAAACAAATATACTCAAGACATTGCTTAAAAAGAGCATCATTGCTAAGGCAATTTCTCCCTGAATAAACAATGGTTGATGATGTGTATCATTGCAGTATGTCAACTTTTTTTCAGAGGTATATAATGAGTAAAGATTTTGAGAATGTTCATTAGTTTGAGAGTTAGTTTCATCATTGCAGTATGTCAACTTTGCAGTATGTCAACTTTTTTCAGAAGTATATTATAATGAGTAAAGATTTTGAGAATGTTCATTAGTTTGAGAGTTAGTTTTTTTGTAAATATGTAAAACTGAGCAGGGACAAACCAACAGTCACTATTGCGCAAATTTGTTTGATCATGAAACATTGTTTTTCACCTGCTTTTGTAAATAAAAGTTACGTTATGAAAGTCTGTTGTGTGAAGAGATGGCTTTCGCAATAAAGAGGATTGACAGGATGTATGACACAGATAAGTTTTGAACCCTCTGGTGCGTGTGTTTGAGACAGATAGGGAAGAGTAGGAGGAAATCCAAATTAACTGTAACCAAAAAAAAAAAATAAAAAAATTAAAAATAGATATTTACAACAGAAATTTTGCCAGAGCTCGCCCACTGCCTGTGATGCTGCACAGCTTTGAATTGTTGAATTGTTTCAATTGTTCTCATAACTATGATTTACTGTAAGAGTCCATATCACATTCTGAGAAATTTCTCAGAATAGGCTTTTTGCCTTTAATCAGATGGGACAGTATAAAGATGGACAGGAAACAAGTGGGAGAAACGGGAGAGTGCATGGGAGAAATTACCTCATGTCAGACCCGAACCCAGGTTCCCGGAGTAAAGGTATGACGCTCTAGCCCACTGAGCCACGGCGCCCCCTGAGTGAGTGTGGAATTTTGGACAGATTGTGTGATATCAAACCAATTTGTGAAATTATAGAATTTATGATCATTTACTTGAATTTAAAGTAAAGTTCAAGAAAGAGCATAGTGGTGAAAACAGCATCATGACTGTGATCATAGGCAGGAGCTGATGGCCAGTTGATAGTGGAAAAAGTGTAGTTTTTTGTTTTTAGTTTTAGTGTTCTGTTGGGGTGTTCAAGGTGATAAGCCCTGATGGTGCTCTAACCACAGGAAGTGGACTCCACCCTCTGTTTTCTCTGCTCCTCTATCTGAACTCACTGTTCACACCAAACCAAAAAATATGCCACCAAACGCTGACTGATTCATCTCATAAAGGCCCTTCAGGCTTTGGACAGAGATTTACCGAATTAGATTATGTTGAGACTGACATTGCACTTGGTTTAGTTAGATTGGGATGATGAATGAAAATAATAAAGAAAGAAAATTGAGTGAATTGTGTTAACTGCATCTTTCTCTCTATCTCTCTTTCACACACTCTGTACTTTTATCTTTGTTTATGGATGGGATGGCATGTCGCCTATGTGAGTGGCTTTTCTTGGAAATGTGAGAGTAACACACCCCACTATTTACTAGCAAGTAACAGTGTTTCCTGTGGAAGTAGCATTTCAAGAGAGAGATATTGCAAGATGTTCTCTTTTCACAGGGGCTATTATTCAACAGTCTAATCAGCTCTCTTGAGGGAAAGAAACCATTCAATTCTGTCTGTTAAAAGGTAAGATACAAATACATCATGAGAGTAGGAGTTTCACAAAATCTCATATAATCAATCAATCAATCAATCAATATAAATCTGCTGATAAGTAAATATGCCATTATTGTTAGAATTTGTTGATTGTGGACCATCCTTGCCTTTCCTACCGTGTATAGAGGTAGCAACAAAGGGGTATCTTAGAGAGATGGTTGTAATGTAATTATTTATTGGCCTGTGTTTGCATCTTTGCAGATGTGCTCTTGGAGACTCCATCAACACCCATTCATGGTGACTGTGTTCCTAGGTGTTACTTTCATTGCAATAAGTAATGGTAAGCTATCCATAATGACATTTGGACTATCGTAAGTCTAAGAAGTTGATTCATTTGAGAAATTGTGAGGATTTTTTTTTTTGGTTGTTGCATGTTTTTCTTATAACTCACATTCAATAAAAAACTAATTGAAAAAAAAATCTCAAGTAGAACCAAGGAGAAAAAAACCATTTATCATATTTAATTATTCCTGTGCTGTGTTCAGATTTGCTTCAGAGACAAATGGGCGTTCAAGCCTGGACTTACAATTACACCACAAACCCACCCATGAACTGGGAGGCAGCTCACAGCTACTGCCAGAAGTACTTCACCGACATGGTGGCCATCCAGAACAAGGCAGAGATCACCTACCTCAATGACTTGTTGCCTCGCAATCGTGGTTACTACTGGATCGGCATCCGTAAGGTGGAGGGGCATTGGACTTGGGTGGGCACCCACAAAGTCTTGACACCTGAGGCAGAGAATTGGGCAACTGGGGAGCCCAACAACTTGGGTACCGGACAAGACTGCGTGGAGATCTACATTAAGAGAGATATTGACACAGCAAAATGGAATGATGAGAACTGTGGAAAGAAAAAGGGGGCTATCTGCTACACAGGTTAGAACAACTGAACCCTTCTGACGAAGAACCATATAAGTCCATATTTCAAAATTAAGAATACAAATATTTTAACACATATAAAATAGTAGTAAACAATCTGAAATGAAAACCACACTGAAACAAGATGTCATTGAAAAGTGCCTCCATAATATCTAATTAAACAATTCTGGTTTCAGATTGGTTCACTACCATTTTATATGTTAAAATATTTTTATTCAGAAAAATGGAGAAATGGACTTATATGGTTCTTCATTGCAAGACTTATCAAAAGCTTTGAAATGCAAGCTATATGACAAATGTTCAAATTAACCCTGTAAATTTCACCATTCAATTCTTAAGAGGAGAAACAAAAAAGAACCTCCTTGTCAGTAACATATGTGCCAATCATTTTAACCTATTTACGTTAAGTGCATCCGAGAGGAGCACTCTTGAAACAATGTCGAGTTGATCACTAATAATTAATCATTTTTGTTGTTGTTGTTTGTTTGCAAATAGCCTCATGCTCTGAGGAGTCCTGCAGTAAATATGCTGAATGTGTGGAGACCATTGGGGACTTTAGGTGCCAGTGTCACCCTGGCTTTGAAGGACCTCGCTGTGAGAATGGTGAGTGTCATTCAACCAGTGTACTTCACAAAGGTGATGCGATCAGTTGTAGAGAAACCAGTCACACTTTACAATAATGGTACATGAATATACATTTAGTAATGTACAGTATAAAACAGAAACTATACTCTGGATTAATATTTAAAACATACTGAGTCACCCAATGTACTATTTAATAATTGTTAAGAAATAATAGTTACATTAATGCCAATATTGAGATTGAGGGGCCTGAAGAAGCAACCTTTGAAACGCATTGCTCAATTAAAGTCACTTAAATATTTGTGCGCTGGTTACCTCCCTTATATATGAATTGCAATCTGCAATCCAACAGCACCTGTTTTTTAACACATAGTTGGTTGTGCAAAGGGAATTTTTTTATATTTGCCAATAATTGAGGTATTAATACATGCAGGTTAGAGTCTACTGGCATGGATCAATTTCTATTGGTATCCAGACCTTATTATGTCATTGATTATGAATTGCTTAAATCATTTTTCAAGGAGTAGGCTGTCAATTTAAACAGCCAAGACAGGGGCACCACTAACAATTGTGGGCCCTATGACAAAAAATAATTTCAGTTACAGGCCCTTAAAATCATGCTATGCAACTCATCTACTGCTCAGCTCTGTTTCGTATCAATTATGTTGGAGTGAGAGCACTAAGTGTTCTTCACTTTCAAATGGCACTAAAAGTTAAAAGCATTCAAGCCTAACGTAAACCAAAAGGGGGAGGGTTAGCAGACACAAACAAATGCATAAAATAACTATTCAATTGATATTCTGTTTTGAGGTATGACTGAAAACGAGATTCAGAGAAGTGGCTTACGTGTGTTAAAAGAGGCTGTTTCTGTAGCTTTTTCTAGACCTTTGCTGGGGGCATCTCTATTCTTTGCACCAATCCTGAATTTCCGCTAATTCAAACAACATTGAAAACTGCATGAGTAATCTAATGTATGTGGAGGATGTTCTTAAAGATTAAACATTAGCATGCATACTAGTTACCTTTATGTTCATTTTTCGGTTGGAAACGAAGTATGGCACGTCTGGGATGCTTCCTATCTTCTGGTCTGGAGGAAGCAGCATTGCTTTTGTCTTCTGCCTCAACCTCATAGTGAACTAAAGTCCTTGTTTGCGTTAGCTTGTTTGAAAGTGACGCAATCACAGTCTCTTCAAAAGATGGATCTTGAGACTCCATAGCTTTTGAAACAAGGTTTTCTGAACCATATTCCTTCACCAGGACCTCATAGATGGCCTTGTACAGTAGATCTCATGAATGTTGACCCGAGTGCAAGTGTCATTTTGAGAGATGCCTGCGTGCCATTGAAACCATGGAGAATGTTGTCTATCAAACTTCTGGACACATGTAGCATGTCATCTGAGAGGTATCACTTTCCTTACACCTGAGACAGCAAGCGTATCACCATTAAGGTAACAAGGTTGTAGCGGTCTTCATTATTGCTGTCCACAGGGGTCAGTGGCATAGAGGTTATGATGACCTTATCTTGGCCCACACAAAGTTGTTCAAGAACAGCAGAACAGGGGCGAGAGCTGACGGAGAGACGATCAGATTTAAGCATTTTCCAGCATCTCTGCTGACAGGGAGGTGGCTCCACTCTCCATCAAGTTACTGACAATGTTCAAGGTGTCATCCAAAATCTGTGATAGTGACCGGGAGGCTCCCTGACACAGTATTTCACCCGTCATATCCTGCAGCACAGTGGGACAGGATGTTGAAGCTGAATCTTGCTGCACTTGGTCCTGACTGGAGTGAAACAATGGCAGCAGCAGACTCTTGGCACTCTCTATGAGTAGGCCTTGAGAAGCTGAAAGATGTCGTCTTTCCTAGAAGTCCCCTTAGATCTCCCTACCTTCAACAAGATAGTGTCTGACGCACTCTTTCCACCACAGAGGGGCACAGCCTCTGGTGACCTGTTGCCCTCCAGGAAAAGACGATGGACCTCACGAGTAAGGAAAGGACTCGCTCAACTCTCTTTGAAACTGTGGAATGATCATGATCACATGATGGTGATGAAGCACTCTTATATTTCACCAGACCGAGCTTGGTGAGGATAACTTTGGCCACTTCGACATGTGTATCTTGAGTTATACAAGCTGTAGTTTCCTAGTGTCTGTATGGCTCACAGTAGGACACAATGAAATGCATCCTGGGCCAGCTGTTGAAGAAAGAGAAGATACCCCATCTTGGACCTCTGGGCCTCCAAAGAGGATGCCTTCTGTACACCTAGTTTATTTCAATCTTCCATTGTCTCTACATTATCAGTCATGAAACTGACAATGTATCACATCCGCTTCAGTTCATCAGAACTTTCAAAGTCAGCTAATTTTAGTAGTTCTTCCTGAATAGTCTCTAGAACCTTGCTGACAGCTTTTTTTGCCTCTACTCTTTGATTAATTTGGTTACAAGAAGGCATCTTTGTGTGACCTTAAAAAACATTTATGTATAGTGTAGTTTGTGTTGTATTAACATATTTAATTTATTTCCCTAAGCTGTGGCATGCGGGTCGGTCCAGGATCCAAAGCAGGGTTCAATGATCTGTCTCCATGCCTTTGGGGATGACCACTACAACTCCAGCTGCCAGTTCAAATGTGATGCAGGCTTCCAGCTACACGGGGCAGCACAGATACTCTGCCTGGCTACTGGACAGTGGGACCAGGAGACTCCCACATGCCAAGGTTGAGCTGACATTCTTGATCAGATTTATTTTTTGTTTCAGAATGTTATTTATATGCTAGGCCTGCACTCATTTCATTTTGCATGCCAATTATAATCAAAACAAAAGTCTTTCTCACATCAACACCTACAGTATCACTGTGGATTGAGCTGACAAAGTGCTGTAGGAACAAGAATGAAACATTCAGTAGGCCTACCACATATAAAAAATTGCCAATACTGGGGCATAGAAAACTGAAACTGAGTTTCTTTGCCCGCATTAGATTAGCGTTAGCTGCTATTTTGCTAGTCGGATCTCAAATTTTCCTATTCTTCCTATTCCTTCCTGCTTTTTGCGCACCTCTTACAAACAGGTGTGTTGGAGGTAATTGACTCTCTATAGGCTAACTATAGCTAAGAAATGTAAAACAGACTGCCCATTCCGCAAACCACTTATTTATTACAACATTTTGGTTAGTGGGCCTTCACCAGGTTGTTCTTCTTCCTTACAACAGCACTGAGTTCAACCAATCCAGGAATACGGGTTGATTATTTCATTTTTTTTTTTTTTAATGTTAGATGAAAGGCTGTACAATGGATCACAAACAAGATACTATTGTGTGACAACTACTGCAATAATTATTTCTCGAACACAGCTGTAAATACAGTGGAGGAAGAACTGACCTCTGTTAGTTTCTTTTAAGTTGATTTCTTCATAATCTCACAGCATTACACAATACTGACCACAGTTTACACTATTGTGAAGGAGTGATTGACTAACTTCATTTTGCTTGACCTGCAGCTGTGGACTGTTTAGTCATGCCTGATGCCCCCAGTGGAGGAAACATGAACTGCAGCAACCCCATTGCCCCTCATAGCTTTACCTCCACATGTGAATTCTGGTGTGATAGAGGTTTCCAGCTCCAAGGATCTCAGAGAACAGAATGTGATTCCACCGGCCAGTGGACACATGCAACCCCCACTTGCAAAGGTAGAGAATCACACCTGAAAACAATATGGTTGTACATTGTAGTTTTGAAATATCTTAAATTTAGTTTTTCATATCTAAGGGTTAAGTAAATATTTCAGGCATTAATGTCTTAAAACATCTTTAATTGTGGGATAGGAACTAAGTTTGATTTTAAATCAGTTCAGCCCCCACTACTAGTCATTGCACTACAATCATTCTCTAGGCAATATTGAAGGAAGACATACATTGGCATTTTGTACATAGAATACATTAAGAATACATACATTTTTTTATTATTTGACTGTAAAAGTAAGTACTGTGGGTCAGTGAGGGGATTGTGATGAATGAAAGAGTAGCCTACTGATAATAACTAATGCAATTGACCTTCTGTGGCTTTTTGATTTTTTTGGTGTCTTGTATCTGCAGTGAACAAATTGACAGGCTACGTTTTAGAGAAGTGTCCACTGCCAGTTTGGAACGGTTTTGCAAGCCTTGCACATTCTCATAGACTTCTGTTACAGTTACAGAAGGACACGCCTTGGCAAGAACAGTCACACATCAGATTATTTTTTTCACGCGTGGTATACCCCACCCAAAGTTCTAAAGCATGTCTGAGAATATTTTCCAAACATCTGCTGATTTGGTCTGCTCAACAAAGCCAAACAAAAATGCCCCAAGAGACAGTCTGCATCACCATTGTTATGTATACTCTTCTCTCTCTGTGTGTGTGTGTGTGTGTGTGTGTGTGTGTGTGTGTGTGTGTGTGTGTGTGTGTGTACAATATTTTCCCTCTTCTGTTGACCTGTGACCTGCTGTCTAATGCCTTCAGTCTGCATCACTATTGTCATTATACCCTCTACCTGCATGTGTGCGTGCGTGTGTGTGTGTGTGTGTGTGTGTGTGTGTGTGTGTGTGTGGGTGTGTGTGTGTGTGTTTGTGTGTGTTTGTTTCTGTTTGTGTAATATATTACTGCAACCATGCTCTTCTTTACTCCAGCGGTAGCATGTGAACCACTGAAGGTGCCCACTGGAGTTGACTTTACTTGTGAAAACCCTCTGGGAGTCTCGTCCTACAACTCCACCTGTCATTTCTCCTGTAAAGAGGGCTACACTCTGATTGGTCAATCCAGCCTCACCTGTCGGGCCAATGCAACCTGGTCAGCGGAAGCACCTGTGTGTGAAGGTGAGGGACTGTGTGTTAATGTTATTTTTGTGGGACAGAGGTAGAACACAAAACATTTCCTGATTCAAGATCATGAAATAGTGTGCATGCACTCCCAATGTGCAGTTATGTCCTTCATTTAACTTTCAGTAAGTAATTTTTAACCATAAAATTCCAATGCCTTTGTTAAAATGCCCACTCAAATAGCGTGCATTGTCTTTTGACTCACTGCAGTTGTGCGTTGTGGCCAGCTAAGTGATCCTCTTCATGGCAAACTTCGATGTGAGGACCCCATAGAAAAGTTCAGCTACAACTCCACCTGCTGGTCAGAGTGTGACAGTGGCTTCATATTTAAGGGCAGTAGCTCCACCCACTGCTCTGCCCAGGGACATTGGAACCACACCCCTCCAGTGTGTCAGGGTGAGGAACCTATTATGCTGGAAAAAGCTTTTACTTTTATGACCTTAGTTCCTACACAATTGGTCAGCACTTTTCAAAGTAGTCAAACCTCATCTAGCAAAGAATATATCTCCTTTAACCTTAAAGACCTTTTGTGACTTCTCATGGCATCACACTGCTTTTCCCTGTTTTAGCTGTGGAGTGTCTAGCAGCGGCTAGCACTGCCCCCAGTGGAGGAAGTGTGAACTGCAGCCATCCCATTGCCCCCTACAGCTTCACCTCCAGCTGTGAATTCAGCTGTGACCAGGGCTTCCTGCTTCAAGGAGCACAGAGGATGGACTGTGGCCACACAGGCCAGTGGACACACTCAGCCCCCAACTGCACAGGTGGACACTTTGTGCTTAAAAGGCCCATATCAATGCAACCTGTACTGGAAACAGACATACTAAGTTCTGAATATCTGTGCACTTTGATATGGAGACGTACTGTACATCATTGTGCACACACACACAGTATTGCTGCAAACATATTACTGTAATCATACAAAATACAGGTAATAAATACTGCTGGAGTCAGTTGTTCTCCTATGTGGGTTTATAAGATCTGATAACTTTTGTGTTCCAGTTATAAAATGCAAACAACTAAAGCCCTCTCTTCATGGCAAGCTCCGCTGTCAGGACCCCTTTGAGAAGTTCAGTTACAACTCCACCTGCTGGTCAGAGTGTGATACTGGTTTCATCCTCAAGGGAAACAGCTCCACCTACTGCTCTGCCCAAGGACAATGGAGCAGAGACCTTCCAGTTTGCCAGGGTAAGGAACCATTGTAATGCTATCATCACTTGTGGGAGAGCATAGTACAGTATGTGCTTTTACAAGAGAATATGTCTGTTTCTATTCTCTTAGTTATAGGTTTTCTGTGGTTGAATTAGATACAGTATGGATATGTACAAGAAAAGTAAAGTAATTTTTGTGAAATTGTACAAAGTCTTGTCAATGGTTGGATGTGATGTCTTTGCAGATATGTTTTCATAGTGTACTGCCTCTTTCACTGCAGTTGTAGAGTGTGATAAATTAAAAGTCCCCTCTCATGGCAAACTTCGATGTGAGGACCCCATAGAAAAGTTGAGCTACAACTCCACCTGCTGGTCAGAGTGTGACAGTGGCTTCATCCTCAAGGGCAGTAGCTCCACCCACTGCTCTGCCCAAGGACAGTGGAGCCACGCCCCTCCAGTGTGTCAGGGTAAGGAACCTGTTATGCTTTTTTATCTTTTATGAGCTTATCTTAGTTCCTATACAGTTGGTCAGCACTTGTCAAAATAGTCGAACTTCAGCTAGAAAAGAGCAGATCTCCATTAACTTTAATGGCCTCTTGTGACTATGGCATCACACCATTTTTCCTTGTTTCAGCTGTGGAGTGTCCAGCAACAGTTAGCACTGCCCCCAGTGGAGGAAGTGTGAACTGCAGCCATCCCATTGCCCCCTACAGCTTCACCTCCAGCTGTGAATTCAGCTGTGACCAGGGCTTCCTGCTTCAAGGAGCCCAGAGGATGGACTGTGGCCACACAGGCCAGTGGACACACTCAGCCCCCAACTGCAAAGGTACAGAGAGTTTGTGCTTAAAAGGCCCATATCACTTAATGCAACCTGTGCTGAAGACAAACATACTTAGTCCTGAATATCAGTGCACTTTGATATGGAGATGCACATCACTGTGTGCAAACACAGTATTGCTGCAAACATATTACTGTACTTATACAAAATACAGGTAATAGATTCTGCTAGTCAGTTGTTCTCCTATGTGGGTTTACAAGCTCTGATAACGTTTGTGTTCCAGTTATACAATGCGGACAATTAAAGGCCCCACTTAATGGCAAGCTCCGCTGTCAGGACCCCTTTGAGAAGTTCAGTTACAACTCCACCTGCTGGTCAGAGTGTGATACTGGTTTCATCCTCAAGGGAAACAGCTCCACCTACTGCTCTGCCCAAGGCCAATGGAGCAGCGACCTTCCAGTTTGCCAGGGTAAGGAACCATTGTAAGGCTATCATCACTTGTGAGAGAGCATAGTATGCACTGTGACTGCTTTTATACTTATTGGCTAGTGTAGTTGAGTACAAGAACGGTGAAATAATTGTTGCTAAGTTGTACAAAATGTTGTTAATGGTTGGATGTGATGTCTTTGCAGATAAGTTTTCATAGTATACTGACTTTTTCACTGCAGTTGTAGAGTGTGACAAATTAAAAGTCCCCTCTCATGGCAAACTTCGATGTGAGGACCCCATAGAAAAGTTCAGCTACAACTCCACCTGCTGGTCAGAGTGTGACAGTGGCTTCATCCTCAAGGGCAGTAGCTCCACCCACTGCTCTGCCCAAGGACAGTGGAGCCACGCCCCTCCAGTGTGTCAGGGTAAGAAATCTATGTGAAACAATCATCACTTTACCAATGTGAATATGCCATACAGTATATTTTTACAGAGTATGCAATGTGATATAACATACTGTACCGGCTCTTCAGTATATTTACTGAACTTACTTAGGCAGTGGAAAGTATACCTATGGATGTGGTTGACAATTACTGAATATTTTTAACGTAATGAATCTTATGTTGCAGTTGTAGAGTGTGACAAATTAAAAGTCCCTTCTCATGGCAAGCTTCGATGTCAGGACCCCATAGAAAAGTTCAGCTACAACTCCACCTGCTGGTCAGAGTGTGACAGTGGCTTCATCCTCAAGGGCAGTAGCTCCACCCACTGCTCTGCCCAAGGACAGTGGAGCCACGCCCGCCCAGTGTGTCAGGGTAAGAAATCTTTTTTGATTTTTTTTTTTTTTTTTTTTTTTCAGAATACATTTTCATTATGCCATCTTTCCTTTTTGATACAGATATGTGTCCAAGAGAAGTGAAATGATCAATATTAAACTCTTCCAAGTGCTGCCTATGAATGTGTCAGACGTTAACTTAATTTTTCCAAATCAGCTAACATGAAATTCTGACTTTTATGTTATAGTTGTAGCATGTGGTAATTTAAAAGCCCCCTCTCATGGCAAGCTTCACTGTCAAGACCCCGTGGAGAAGTTCAGCTACAACTCCACCTGCTGGTCAGAGTGTGATAGGGGATTCATTCTCCAGGGAAACAGCTCCACCTACTGCTCTGCCCAAGGGAAGTGGAGCAATGCCCTTCCAGTTTGTAAGGGTAAGAAACCTTCCAATCAATGGCCATCAGTTGGTGAATTTACTCCTTGGTTTGGTTCAAATCAATTCATATACAAAAGCAAATGTGAATCTACTGTATGTCATCCAGCATTGATGAATATATTTTTAATTGCTAACACTAGGGATAAAGCCATCATAAATATTGACCAGACGTCTGTTTCCTAAAAGCATAGTTGCTAACTGATTGGTTAGTTGGTTGGGAATGGGAAATCACATTGCAACCAGTAAAGTGGGAAACAGACCCCAGGTCAACAGTCACACGGTACCTGTCCACAAACCGCGTCAACGTTTCTAGCAAAGCGTGAGTCCCCTGCGTTGTTTACAGGAGGCGTGTCATTTCAAATTTTAGTTGGCTGCTCTTTCCTGCTCCTGTTTGGTTGATTCCAACGGCTTAAACACGACGCTGTACTGGCATTGGCTAATTAGGCTGCGTTTGACGCCTTCATTTGCATATTGTTCACGCGCTACCTTTCCACAATGCTTTGTGGGACGATTTGACGTGCTCCATTGAAAATGAACTGAAATCGCGACGCTGGTTATACTTGACGGGACAAGTGGATCTCCGCCGACAGACTCTCTGGGTCGTTTTTACATCAAAGCAACGTTACAGGCATTGCCGTCTTGAAATATACAGAACTACTTGAATTAAAGTGAAAGTGTGATGGCCAATTAGGCTTTTTAATCTTCACTGTCAAGCAGAGTTCCTCTCTGTGGCTATGAGAACCATATGCTAGATCATGAATTTCAATAATCACTGTAATGACCACTTTTGGTTTTTCCTGTTTCACTTGGATTTTTTCATATAGTTGTGAGGTGCCCAGTAATGTCTGATGCCCCTGATGGAGGAGGTGTGAACTGCAGCCACCCCATTGCTCCTCACAGCTTCAGCTCTACCTGTGAATTCAGGTGTAATAAAGGTTTCCTGCTCCAAGGAGCTGGCAGGATAGAATGTAGCCACACGGGACAGTGGACTCACGAGGCTCCGGTCTGTAAAGGTATTGTAACACCACCATCCCTTTTTCTCCATATTATTTAAAATGAACATGAACAAGTCACCTGACAAGTCATGTTGTCATTGAACCAGAAAGAAATACTGTGTGCAGTGCACAGTGTTAAAGGGTTTGTATCTAACTTTATTCCAGTGCCAGAGATGTCAATGGGTGCTGCTTTGATTAAGTACGCAGCAGTGGGGGCTGGCTCTGCCCTTGGCCTGCTTGGCTTGATAGGTTTGGCAATGCTTGCACGACATCTCCGTATGAAAGGTAAGAGATGTTATATTGCTTGCTCTTTGTCTTATTTGCTATTTGTGGTTGCAAATTTGTTCATTTATATCGTTCTTTCTCTCTCTTTCACAGCCAGTAACAGTAACATACTCAATAATACGGATGAGACACTGTGGAATACAGGGATCAATCCGGTGTTTGATGACAGTTAGAAGTAAACAGAAACAAAATGTCTAAAATTTACAATGTGAATAAGAACTTGGCATGTGTTTAAATCATTTTGTTGATAAAGTGTAGAATGATAGAATGAATAAAATGTAGAATGATAAAGTGTAGAAAGCATGTAAGTTCACACCAAGGGCTACTTAAGCTGTAAAATCGCAAAAGCAGCTGCTAAAATGTCTGTGTTCGCCCGAATCGCTCTATCGCTCATGACGTGCCTGTTGTCATTCCATTTACAGCACAGCAGTTAGATTTTACAGCTGAAACGTGTCATAGCTAATTTGCATAAAGTTTACCGGGTTTTTTTTTTAGCTTTTTTAGATGCTCAAACCGCCCAACTTTTACAGCTGGTAGCTTTTGTAGCTTTTGTTGCTCTTGCCCATAGAAAGTGAATGGCGTCCAGCTCTTGGTGTGAACACTCAGTGAGTGTCTTGACTAGAAAGATGGAAAAAAATTCCTTTAATTCCTTTGTTCATATATTCGTAACTGTAAAACTAATAGATACTGTGCCAATGGTGAAGACCTGATGACATGCTTGATGTTTGATTTAATTGCACGTCTGAGATGCAAGTGATGCTTGAAAACACAAGCAAGAGTAATGTATGGCGCTTACATACAGTACATACAAATAAAAGGTACAGCAAAAGATAATTAATAAAAGAATAGCTGATGTGAATGGACTTGACATCACTAAATAAATAGAAATAGATAAATAAAAAAAAGGAACAATTAAAATGACGCCACGCCACATTTAGGACAGGTTCATGTCACTCTTGACATGATGAAAACCTCAAATAAGTAAGTGCCCTGCTCTCCTCCACTGGTCCTGCTCGGGTTGTCTTCTTTCACCTCTTTTATTTGTTTTATACTGTACAAAGCCAGCAGCCAGGGTGGCGTATTTTAAAGTTTGCTGACGATTCTGTAATTGTGTCTCTTTTAAAGTCAGACGACCCTGATCATGGCCCTGTGGTGTCTGATTTTACTAACTGGTGTGAGTCATCCTTTTTAGACATAAATGTTAGCAAAACCAAAGAAATGATTATTGATTTTAGAAGAAACAAACATGCCATCCCCCCTGTATTCATTAATGACCAAGCTGTGGAAGTGGTAGATGAGTACAAATACTTGGGCACCATTATTGACACTAGACTTACGTTTGAAAGACATGTGGACACTGTAAGAAAGCTCACCAACGCATCCATTTTTATCGTAAACTGAGGACTTTTAACATTGCAGTTTTATGAGAATGTTTTACAGTTGTTTTATTACCTCCGCCAAGGAGGTTATGTTTTGCTCGGCGTCTGTGTGTGTGTGTGTGTGTGTGTGTGTGTGTGTGTGTGTGTGTGTGTGTGTCTGAGCAGCATAACTCGAAAAGTACTGCACGGATTTGGATGAAATTTTTGGACAACGTGTGTATTGGGACAAGTAAGAACTGATTTGATTTTGGTGGCGCTCGGTGATCCAGAACACCATCTGCGACCACATTGTCTTGGCAGAGGTCTGCGCTCTCTGAGCGCTTTTCTAGTTGAATCTGTTTTAACCTTCTCTTTTATCTGCTGGTTTGGGTTGCTGTCACAGAAAAATAAGAAACACATTTCCAACATAACCAGTCTGTGTAGCAAAATTGCTAATTCCCCCCTTAACAACATCTCAAGTATTCATCAAACCAGATCCCTCAAAAAAGCACAGACAATATTAGCTGACCCCAGCCATCCCCTGTTTTCAGAGCTTTCCCTTTTACCTTCTGGACGTAGCCTATAATTGTTTTAAAAGGCTGCAGAACTAACAGATTCAAAAACTCATGTTTCTGCTGTAGTTCTCTTAAACAATTCTTGATCTTGTTTATTTATTTATTGATGTGTTTTTGTTTTTATGTATTTATGTAAATCACTATGTCTGTACTGTGTCTAGTGTTGGTGAGTGTTTTCTGCTGGCTGCAAATTAATTGCACTTTGGGGACAATAAAGATGAACTTGACTTGAAGTTACTCATTCTTTTGAAATCATGACCAAATAGTTCCACCCCACTAACTGTACAACCACAGTAATATGTAATGGGCCTACAGTATGTAACGTGCCCTGTGGCAACCAAACCAGATTGTGAAATTGTAGCCTAGAAAACTAGCCCCCCCCCTAGCGGCAGCAAATTCATTGGCCACTACAAGAGTCTAGTCAGGCTCGGTAGAGAAGAAGGCGGGATGATCTAACTTGTATCAGGCCAATCAAACTTCTTGAGGGGCAAGGGACAATTGTCAAAAGAGAGTTGCAGAGATCTCCATCTTTTTGTTACGCTGAAGCAAATTGAAAATTTGTGGAATGTTACTAATAAATTGAGTCGCTATCGTTTTATGGAGTTCTTGAGAGTTTTTTGAATGTATCCCTGACACTAATGTATGGGGGCATCCTGGCTCAGCTAGGGCTTGTGCATCATACAGTAAATCCAAGACTGGGGTTTGAGTCTGACCCGAGGTCATTTATAGATCCTTACCAATCTCTGTCTCCCACTCAGTTCCTGTCACTCTATCTACTGTCCTGTCAAGACAGAAAGCCCTAAAAATTCATGTAGGCCATGGTAAAGTGTTACCAAGAAGTCATCTACTTAAATGTATAATTATGCAATATTGCTTTATCTGTTCCTTCCATCAGCTGTGGCATGTGGGCCAGTCCAGGATTCAGAGCATGGTTCAATGATCTGTCTCTTTTGGGGAGGACTGCCCCAACCTTAGCTGCCAGTTCAAATGCAATTCAGACTTCCAGCTACAGGGGGCAGTACAGATACTCTGCCTGGCCTCTGAAAAGTGGGACCAGGAGACTCGTGCCCAGGTTGAGCTGACATTCTTGGTCTTGGAATGATTCTTTTGTTTGTTTGTTTCAGAATGTTTAATTAATATTCTAGGCCTGCTCACATTCAAACTATACTTAAACAAAAAGTCATGCTTATAATTATAAATGAACCCCCCCATCACTGTTGCATAGAAGACTGAATCTGAGCTGCTGTTCCTCCTTTTTCAAAAGCTCTCACACACAGGTGTGTTGCACGAAATCTACTGTCTATAACTATTTAGACGGTTCACAAAACTGTGGGGCCCTTAGACTACAAGGCTGTAGATATGTACTGAATCCAATCATCAGAGCAAAAATGGAGACATTGAAGGCTTTGAATGTGTGCAGCATCAGATGTGTAGTGAATTTTGTCACATGGTTAGAGCTGTTGACATTTTAGTGGTGCTGAAAGAATCATATTGTCACATCAAAGATGGAAGAAAGAATGGCCAGTAGGCTCATGGCGCACATATTTTTCACACAGTATTTCTTTTACTTGTTTTCTTTATTGCTACTTGATTTTTTTTTAAATCTGTATTTGTAGGCTACTATATGTAAACTCAAGGCATTGCTGAAAAAGAGCATCATTGCTAAGACAATTTCTCCCTGAGTAAACAATGGTTGATGATGTGTTGTGTACCATTGCAGTATGTCAACTTTTATCAGAAGTATATAATAATGAGTAACGATTTTGAGAATGTTAGTTAGTTTGAGAGTTTTTTGTAAATATGCAAAACTGAGCTGGGACAAAATCTTCATAACATCTGGTTCAAATATTTGCAGATGAACCTGCTATTGAATTACACCAACAGTCACTATTGCGCCAATTTGTTAGACCATGAAACATTGTTTTTCACCTGCTTTTGTAAACAAAAGTTAAGTTAACACGTTATGAAAGTCTCTTGTGTGAAGAGATGGCTTTCGCAATAAAGAGGATTGACAGGATGTATGACACAGAAAAGTTTTGAACCCACTGGTGCGTGTGTTTGAGACAGATAGGGAAGAGTAGGAGGAAATCCAAATTAACTGTTACCGTAAAAAAAAACTGTAACTGTAAAAAAAAAAATTAAAAATAGATTTACAACAGAAATTTAGCCAGGGCTCGTCCACTGGCTGTGATGCTGCACAGCTATGCATATCTATGATTTAAGCGTACATATCACTTTCCTAAAAAGTTCCTCAGGAGAGTGTGAGTGAAGTGAGTGTGGATTTGTTTTTGGACAGCAGATTGTGTGATACCAACAAGCTATTTCCTGGCAGATTATTTTGTGTTAGGCGTGGAGTTGTGTGTTTTATAAAACTGAAAAAAAAAAAAACATTGCCCTATTCACTGTCAAAATAAACTGAATTGAGAATTGAGTTAATGACATGATTATTTTTTGGGGTGAAATTGTTTAATGTCTTTGGTAATTCTTCAAAATTCGCTAATCTAACCTCACACACATGATTCGTACCAGCAAGCAGGCTACTCCATCTGAATTTGCTCCATAAGAGATTTGTTTCAGAAGACAGGACATCATCAAAAAATCTTGCGATTTATTGGACAAGATGTCATCTTACTTCAACCACTTACATCGGAACTTATCCGTTGCATCCTGTGATCCAACATGATTTTCAGTTTTTCGACTGCTCCAAACAAACATACACGCCAGTATCTGCGGTATAATTGCCACAATAATCGATATAACTCACATAATATAGATGTCTCTTTCATACTGTATATAACTGTTAGTTGTGTTTTGTAAGTTTGCAAGAGATGAGCTACGTCAAAAATCCTGCCCCGAGGTTCCTATGGTCTATGGTTGGTCCGTCCATTCAATTTCGGTTCTAAAATCCCTTTCAATGGACATGACATCAGATGCTTGCACTGCATCTGAGGTGACTCGGGTGAGTGAGGTTACTGATAATCTGAACAGCTTCCAAAATCCCAAGGTACAGTTGCTATCCTCCATAACTAATTTTGCTACAGTAATCTGACATTGGCCCCTATTTTCCTTTTTTTCCCTTCTTTGGCCACACTTGAGGTCTTCAAGTAACATGAGCCTGTTATAAACGTGTCTTGGCTTGAATAACAACTTTAGAATTTTTTTGAAAGTCACTCTTGAAGTGACATTTGATTTTTGTGAAGTTGACACTTTGGTCAGACATGACAAAAACCGAATGACATTTAATGACATCAGTCAAACATTCTGAAGTGTCATTGTTCATGATGCCACTCTTGTGTTGAAAACCTCAAATAAGTGTGGAGTTGCTCATTCTTGTGAAATCGTGACCAAATAATCCCACCTAACTATACAAACACAGTCTAATAGGTTGCAATTGGCCAACCAAACGAATTGTGAAATTGTACAATTTATGATCATTTACTTGAATTGTGTGTAGTGTGTGGTGTGGTGGAAAAAGTGTAGTTTTTTGTTTTTAGTTTTAGTGTTCTGGTGGGGTGTTCAAGGTGATAAGCCCTGATGGAGCTCTAACCACAGGAAGTGGACTCCACCCTCTGTTTTCTCTGCTCCTGTGCTCACTGTTCACACCACATTATGCCACCAAACCCTGACACATGCATCTCATAAAGGCCCTTCAGGCTTTGGACAGAGATTTACCAAATGTGCTGAGACTGACACTGCACTTTGTTTAGTTAGACTGGGATGATAAATGAAAATAATGAAAAATAATTGAGGTAAGAAATTATTATCAAACACTTTTTGTGGTAACTGCATCTTTCTCTTTCTTTCTCTCTCTCTCTCTTTCACACACTCTGTACTTTTATCTTTGTTTATGGATGGGATGGCATGTCGCCTATGTGTCTGTGTGAGTGGCTTTTCTTGGAAATGTGAGAGTAACGCACCCCACTATTTACTAGCAAGTGACAGTGTTTCCTGTGGAAGTAGCATTTCAAGAGAGAGAGATTGCAAAATGTTCTCTTTTCACATGCAGGGGCAATTATTCAACAGTCTAATCAGCTCTTGTGAGGGAAAGAAACCATTCAATTCTGTCTGTGAAAAGGTAAGATAATGAGAGTAGGAGTTTCACAAAATCTCATATCAATCAATCAATCAATCAATATAAATCTGCTGATGAGTGAATATGCCATTATTGTTAGAATTTGTTGATTGTGGACCATCCTTTCCTTTCCTATCGTGTATAGAGGTACCAACAAAAGGGTTTCTAAGAGAGTTTGTTGTAATGTAATTATTTATTGGCCTGTGTTTGCATCTTTGCAGATGTGCTCTTGGAGACTTCATCAACACCCATTCATGGTGACTGTGTTACTAGGGGTTACTTTCATTGCAATAAGTAATGGTAAGCTATCCATAATGACATCGTAAGTCAAAGAAGCTGAGGCATTTGAGAAATTGCATGTTTATTTTGGATAATTTCATTTTTTCTTACCACTCACATTCAATAAAAGCCTAATTGAGCATTCCTCAAGTAGAACCAAGGAAAAACAACGTTTATCATTAGATTTAATAATTTCTGTGCTGTGTTCAGATTTGCTTCAGAGACAAACAGGCATTCAGGCCTGGACTTACAATTACACCACAAAGCCACCCATGAACTGGGAGGCAGCTCACAGCTACTGCCAGAAGCACTTCACCGACATGGTGGCCATCCAGAACAAGGCAGAGATCACCTACCTCAATGACTTGTTGCCTCGCAATCGTGGTTACTACTGGATCGGCATCCGTAAGGTGGAGGGGCATTGGACTTGGGTGGGCACCAAAAAAGTTTTGACACCTGAGGCAGAGAATTGGGCAACTGGGGAACCCAACGATTTGGGTATTGGACAAGACTGCGTGGAGATGTATATTAAGAGAGAGCTTGATACAGCAAAATGGAATGATGAGAACTGTGGAAAGAAAAAGGGGGCTATCTGCTACACAGGTTAGAACAACTACTGTATCAAAAGCTTTGAAATGCAAGATATATGGCAAATGTTCCAATTAACCCTGTAAATTTCACCACTCAATTCTTAAGAGGAGAAACAAAAAAGAACCTCCTTGTCAGTAACATAAGTAAAATACGGTGCCAAAAATCATCATTCTATCCTACATCTTACAATTTTGTGTCTGTTCATCCTCCTGAGGAGCACTCAATGAAACAATGTGGAGTTGATCACTTTTTTGATTGTTGTTGTTTATTTCATTCAAATAGCCTCATGCTCTGAGGAGTCCTGCAGTAAACATTCTGAATGTGTGGAGACCATTGGGGACTTTAGGTGCCAGTGTCACCCTGGCTTTGAAGGACCTCGCTGTGACAATGGTGAGTGTCATTAAAAACCCATGTACTTCACAAAGGTGATGGGATCAATATTAGAGAAGCCAGTCACACTTTACATACATAATGGTACATGAACATACATTTATCAATGCTTTAACTACTGTCTAAACCAGATATTTAACACATACTGAGTATTAAATATTAAACAATACTGTGTATTAAATAATTGTTAAGGAGTACTCTGAAGTAAATTGCAGTAATGCTAATAATTGAGGAGCCTAAAGAAGCAACTTGTGAAACGTGTTGCTCAATAGAGTCACTTAAATATATCACTGTGGTTACCTTATATGCAGTGGTTCCCTTATACAGTATATGGATTGTGAATCTGCAATCCACCAGCACTTGTTTATTAAGACATTAGGCTGTGCAATGATTTTTTTTTCTATTTGCCAATAATTGAGATATTAATACATGGTAGGTGTCTGTAGCCTGACATAGCCCGCCCATAATACGAATGTTCATACGTATCCATGGTCTGGGAACGGTCCTCTTGGGCGTGTTTATATCGGTAGAGAGTCTACCGGCCAATAAGCGACGCTGATTAGACGAGCTGTCCAATTGTTTCAAACCAAAAGTGAATGCCCTCCCCCCCGCAGTATAATCGCGCCAGGTTAAAGAACCTCCAGACCATGAATACGGATGAACAGCAGTATTATGGTCGGGCTATGTCAGGCTAAGGTGTCTGCTGGCATGGTTCAATTTCTATTGGTATATCAGATAGTTATGTCATTGATTAAGAATTGCTTAAATATTTTTGCAAGGAGTAGGGTGTCCATTTAAACAGCAGGCCGGTAGGCCTATCAGATGTGCATCCATAGCACTTCACCATAGTCTACACCGGTGGTGATGGCAAAAAGTTAGAACCTGCTGACAGAGTCTGCATGCATGATCAATAAACAGAAATATCTCCACTCATGGGAATGAAGGCATTAGGCTTAGGCTGTACACTAAAAACTATATCACCAGCGCCAAGCCAACGTAATTACCTCTACACCAAACTAGTATTAGCCTATACCATGCTTTAATAGTAAATCTTGTTTGACTCAGTGCTAAACATTAATGTATAAGGACACCGTGGCTCAGCTAGCTGGGTCACCATAAATCCGGAGACCCGGTTTGATTTTAACGTGAGACCATTTGCCAATCCTTAACAATCTCTCTCCCACCTACGGTATTTCACTCTCACTACTCTCTTGTCATAGAAAGCCCAAATCCCTTTAAAAAAGATATTTTATGTATAGTGTAGTTTCTGTTGTATAACCATTAACCATTTATGATTTATACAGTATTTGCTTTAATGAAAGAATAAATGTAGGCCTACCCTTATTGTAAAGTGTTACTGAGAAGTCATCCAGTTAAATATGCTATGTGAAAGGATAAAGCATTGTCTGGTCTCCGATTGAGAAATATTTGTCTATAATGACCAGCAGACAATACATTATCCCTTACTTATCTCTTATTTCCCTCAGCCGTGGCATGTGGGCCGGTCCAGGATCCAAAGCAGGGTTCAATGATCTGTCTCCATGCCTTTGGGGATGACCGCTACAACTCCAGCTGCCAGTTCAAATGTGATGCAGGCTTCCAGCTACACGGGGCAGCACAGATACTCTGCCTGGCTACTGGACAGTGGGACCAGGAGACTCCCACATGCCAAGGTTGAGCTGACATTCTTGCTCTTGGAATTATTTATTTTTTTGTTGTTTCAGAATGTTATTAATATGCTAGGCCTGCTCTAATTTTGTGTGGTAATTATAATTTAACCAAAAGTCTTTCTCACATCAACCCCGTCACTGTTGATTGAGCTGACCAAGTACTGTCAGTAGGAACAACAATGAAACATTCAGTGGACCTACCACATAGAAATAATTGCTAACACTGAGAACTGAGTTTCTTTGCCCTCATTAGATTAGCGTTAGCTGCTATTTTGATCTCATCAAATTTTCTTATTCCTCCTTACTCAAAAGCTTTTGCACATCTCTTACGAACAGGTGTGTTGGAGGTAATTGTCTGTCTATAACTACTTAAACACACTGCCCATTCCGCAAACCATTTTACAACATTTTAGTCACTTGGTCACTGGGCCACCAGGTTGTTCTTCCTAACAACAGCACTGAGTTCAACCAACCCAGGAATATGGGTTGATTTTTTTTTTTCTTTAATGAAATGCTGTACAGTGGATTACCAACAAGACACTTTTTCTTTTAGTTGATTTCTTCACAATTACACAGCATTACACCATACTATACTGACCACAGTTTGCACTATTGTGAAGGAGTGATTGACTAACTTCATTTTGCTTGACCTGCAGCTGTGGACTGTTTAGTCATGCCTAATGCCCCCAGTGGAGGAAACATGAACTGCAGCAACCCCATTGCCCCTCATAGCTTTACCTCCACATGTGAATTCTGGTGTGATAGAGGTTTCCAGCTCCAAGGATCTCAGAGAACAGAATGTGATTCCACCGGCCAGTGGACACATGCAACCCCCACTTGCAAAGGTAGAGAATCACACCTGAAAACAGGTTATCCCACTTATCACCTGGTTGCAACTAAAATGTATAGACGGTAAGCAAGTGTTTAAAACATAAAATAAACATGTGGCTCCGTTTTGAAAGAAGTTAACCTGTTCGGTTGGGGTACTATTTTCATATGAAAGAAGATCCACAAGGCTGCATTCTAAAGAGCATCGATATGGAACGCTGGTTAAACTTTTTTACCCAACAATGCCTCAGGTGTCCTGTTATCTAGAAATAATGGACACCGACCGCCAATCAGAAAACAGTACTCCATTCTTTTGCTGCTTTCTGTTGTCTCCATCTTTCAAAAGCATCTCCTATGCATACCCTTGTTTAATTTCTCACTTTGTCATGATGTATTTTGGAAGAATAATGAGGCCTTGACAATTACACAAACACAAACACCACTTGAAATGACAACATAAACACAATTTGTGGGCTGCAACACAAACTCATCAGTGTTTAAAATAAACATGATTCCTTCATGTCTGGTGACATATCAGGGCCATTTTATGATTATTTGGAATAATTCTTACACACTGCTCCTTTAAATTTAGTTTTTCATATTGAAGGGTTAAGTAAGTATTTTAGGCATTATGTCTGTTCTGGCCCCAGTCCAGTCCCCACCATTAGTCAGCGGACTACATTCATTCTCCAACAATTAGGCAATATTGAAGGGAGAAATATAAAAAAAAATCACTAAATTTGTATTTTAAGAGTGAGAAGGTGTGTGAGATGATAATGATGAATGAAAGGGTAGCCTAGTGATAATGACTAATACAACTGACCCTCTGTGACTTTTTGATTTTTGGTGTCTTGTATCTGCAGAGTGAACAAATTGACAGTACGTTTTAGAGAAGTGTTCACTGCCAGTTTGGAGCGGTTTTGCAAGCCTTGCACATTCTCATAGACTTCTGGCGCCCTACAGTTACAGAGGGACACGCCTTGGCAAGAACAGTCACACATCACTTTTTTTTTTCACACGTGGTATACCCCACCCAAAGTTCTAAAGTGTGTCTGAGAATATTTTCCAAACATCTGCTGATTTGGTCTGCTCAACAAAGCCAAACAAAAATGCCCCAAGACACAGTCTGCATCACCATTGTTATGTGTACTCTTCATATACTGTATGTGTGTGTGTGTGTGTGTGTGTGTGTGTGTGTGTGTGTGTGTGTGTGTGTGTGTTTCTGTTTGTGTAATATATTACTGCAACCATGCTCTTCTTTACTCCAGCGGTAGCATGTGAACCACTGAAGGTGCCCACTGTGGTTGACTTTACTTGTGAAAACCCTCTGGGAGTCTCGTCCTACAACTCCACCTGTCATTTCTCCTGTAAAGAGGGCTACACTCTGATTGGTCAATCCAGCCTCACCTGTCTAGCCAATGCAACCTGGTCAGCGGAAGCACCTGTGTGTGAAGGTGAGAGACTGTGTGTTAATGTTATGCTTGTGGGACAGAGGGCAAGATCTGATATCACCAAGTAATTAAGAATCCAGGATCAATGTTAAACTTATTTGTCCTGGATCAATGTACTCTAACCCTAAGCCTAACCCTAACCCTAACCTTAACCCTAGCCCTAAACCTAACCCATTGATCCAGGGCAACAAGTTTGTTATACCCTTCATTTAAATTTCAGTAAGTAATTTCCCAACCATAAAATTCCCATGCCTTTTTTTAAAAAAAAAATGCCCACTCAAATAGCATTCATTGTCTTTTGACACACTGCAGTTGTGCGTTGTGGCCAGCTAAATGATCCTCTTCATGGCAAACTTCGATGTGAGGACCCCATAGAAAAGTTCAGCTACAACTCCACCTGCTGGTCAGAGTGTGACAGTGGCTTCATCCTCAAGGGTAGTAGCTCCGCCCACTGCTCTGCCCAAGGACAGTGGAGCCACGCCCCTCCAGTGTGTCAGGGTGAGGAACCTGTTATGCTTGAAAAAAGCTTGTACTTTTATGACCTTATCTTAGTTCCTACATAGTTGGTCAGTACTTCTCAAAGTAGTCAAACCTCAGCTAGCAAAGAATACATCTCCATTAACTTGAATGACCTCTTGTGACTTCTAATGGCATCACACCGGTTTTCCTTGTTTCAGCTGTGGAGTGTCCAGCAGTGGCTAGCACTGCCCCCAGTGGAGGAAGTGTGAACTGCAGCCATCCCATTGCCCCCTACAGCTTCACCTCCAGCTGTGAATTCAGCTGTGACCAGGGCTTCCTGCTTCAAGGAGCACAGAGGATGGACTGTGGCCACACAGGCCAGTGGACACACTCAGCCCCCAACTGTGCAGGTACAGGGCCATATCAATGCAACCTGTACTGGAAACAGACATACTAAGTTCTGAATATCTGTGCACTTTGATATGGAGATGTACATCATTGTGTACAAACACAGTAGTGCTGCAAACATATTACGGTAATCATACAAAATACAGGTAGTAGATTCTGCTGGAGTCAGTTGTTCTCCTATGTGGGTTTACAAGATATGATACCTTTTGTGTTCCAGTTATACCATGCAAACAATTAAAGGCCCCACTTAATGGCAAGCTCCGCTGTCAGGACCCCTTTGAGAAGTTCAGCTACAACTCCACCTGCTGGTCAGAGTGTGATTCTGGTTTCATCCTCAAGGGAAACAGCTCCACCTACTGCTCTGCCCAAGGCCAATGGAGCAGACACCTTCCAGTTTGCCAGGGTAAGGAACCATTGTGAAACAATCATCACTTGTCGGAGAGCATAGTACAGTATATGCTTTTACAAGAGAATATATGTTTCTATTCTCTTACTCATAGGCTTGTGTGGTTGAATTAGATACAGTATAGACGAATCCGAAGAGCGTTTTGTGTAGGCTGCCATCTTGTGGCGAAGCCATTGTTGGACTGTAAACAAAACATTTTGACAATGCACAGTCAATGACAACTAACAGCAAAGACCATGGAATACTCTGACATTATACAGGTAGTAATGAATCTTGTAAATCATGGCATTTAATGGTGTGCTTTCACGTTATTCTTATGGACATATTGGCGATCTGGGTAGCTCAACAATGGAGCCTGCTTACTTCCGGTAGTTTCCTCGGATTCGTCTATAGATATGTACAAGAAAAGTGAAATTATATTTGTGAAATTGTACAAAGTCAATGGTTGGATGTGATGTTTTTGCAGATATGTTTTCATAGTGTACTGACTCTTTCACTGCAGTTGTAGAGTGTGACAAATTAAAAGTCCCCTCTCATGGCACATTCCGCTGTCAGGACCCCATAGAGAAGTTCAGCTACAACTCCACCTGCTGGTCAGAGTGTGACAGTGGCTTCATCCTTAAGGGCAGTAGCTCCACCTACTGCTCTGCCCAAGGACAGTGGAGCCACACCCCTCCAGTGTGTCAGGGTAAGAGATCTTTGTGAAGCAATCATCACTTTACCAATGTGAATATGCCATACAGTATGTTTTTTACAGAGTATGCAGTGTGATGTAACATACCTGCTCCTCAGTGCTATATTTACTTTAGACAGTGGAAAGTAGCCTATTACCTATGGATGTGGTTGACAATTACTGTATATTTTGACATGCTGAATCTTATGTTGCAGTTGTAGGGTGTAACAAATTAAAAGTCCCCTCTAATGGCAAGCTTCGATGTGAGGACCCCATAGAAAAGTTCAGCTACAACTCCACCTGCTGGTCAGAGTGTGACAGTGGCTTCATCCTCAAGGGCAGTAGCTCCACCCACTGCTCTGCCCAGGGACAGTGGAGCCACACCCCTCCAGTGTGTCAGGGTAAGATACTTTTGTAAAACAATAATTGTTTAAACTATTTAATTTTTTTGCAGAAGGCTTATACATTTTCATAACGTATTCCCTTTTTAATGCAGATATGTGTACAAGAGAAGGAAAATAATCAGTATTAAGCTTTTAAAGGTGTTGCCAAACAATCTGGTAGACATTTACTTTATTTTCCCAATCAATTAACGTGAAATTCTGACTTTTATGTTATAGTTGTAGCATGTGGTCATTTAAAAGACCCCTCTAATGGCAAGCTCCGCTGTCAAGACCCCTTTAAGAAGTTCAGCTACAACTCCACCTGCTGGTCAGAGTGTGATAGGGGATTCATTCTGCAGGGAAACAGCTCCACCTACTGCTCTGCCCAAGGGAAGTGGAGCAATGCCCTTCCAGTTTGTAAGGGTAAGAAACCTTCCCATCAATGGTCATGAGTTGATGAATTCACTCCTTGGTTTGGTTTAAATAACTGTATGTGCAAAAGCAATGGAAATGTAACCAGTTAGCAACTTAGCTGGTTGGCAATGGGACATTGCAATACAACCAAGAATCAGAGAATCAGAATCAGATTTTATTGGCCAAGTACAAATACAAGGAATTTGTCTTCGGTAGGTGTTAGCTCTCTATACACTTAACAACATACACATAGTAGTGCACATAGTAGTACTGCACAATTTGGAGACAAACAAGACAGACAAAAATGCTCTGATATACAGTATATAAGGCACACCAGCAATACATACATAATACTAATAAAGCGCTCAGAGAACGCAGACCTCCACCAAGACAATGTGGTCACTGATGGTGTTCTGGATCACCGATCATCACCAAAATCTAATCAGTTCTTACTTGTCATCCAAATCCGTGCAGTAGTTTTCGAGTTATCTTGTACACAGACACACACACAGACACAGACACACACACGTCACACGCCAAGCAAAACATAACCTCCTTGGCGGAGGTAACAATGGAAAACAAGACCCAAATTGAAGACATAAAAAGAATTAGTAGTAAAGGCCAGAGGTGGATGGTGGCTAGAAAGTGCAAGGCCAGAGGAGGATGATGGCTATATAGTGCACGTATACAGTGCAGTGCAGTGCGCTGTAGTACAGTGTAGTGTCCTAGTAGGAGGATGTCCCACATCCTATGCAACATTACAGTTCGGGAGGGTGATGGCAGTGGGAAAGAAACTGTTCTTATGCCTGGTTGTCCTGGTGTGCAGAGGTCTATAGCGCTTGCCAGATGGAAGGAGGTTTAAGAGGCTGTGTGCAGGATGAGTGGTCTACAGTCATTGACTTTCTGGGTGGTTTCTACATCATAGAAACATTGTTTGGCCAATTAGTTGTTTTCTTTCTCTTTAATTTTCACTCTTTCATGCAGAGTTTCTCTCTGTGGCTTTGAGAACCATAATGCTAGATCATTAGCAGAAATAATCACTATAATGACCACTTTTGTTTTTTCCTGTTTCACTTGGATTTTTTCACAGTGCTGAGGTGCCCAGTAATGACTGATGCCCCTGATGGAGGAGGTGTGAACTGCAGCCACCCCATTGCTCCTCACAGCTTCAGCTCTACCTGTGAATTCAGGTGTAATAAAGGTTTCCTGCTCCAAGGAGTTGGCAGGATAGAATGTAGCCACACGGGACAGTGGACTCACGAGGCTCCGGTCTGTAAAGGTATTGTAACACCACCATCCCTTTTTCTCCATATTATTTAAAATGAACATGAACAAGTCACCTGACAAGTCATGTTGTCATTGAACCAAAAAGAGATAGTGTGTGCAGTGCAGTGTTAAAGGCTTTGTATCTAACTTTATTCCAGTGCCAGAGATGTCAATGGGTGCTGCTTTGATTAAGTACGCAGCAGTGGGGGCTGGCTCTGCCCTTGGCCTGCTTGGCTTGATAGGTTTGGTAATGCTTGCACGACATCTCCGTAATAAGAAAGGTAAGAGATGTTATATTGCATGCTCTGTATAAAACAAACAATTTATTACAATTAAAACAACAATTTATTTGATATTGCTATTTTATCTGGAAAAAAAAAATCAATATCCTTCTTCTCTCTTTTTCGCAGCCAGTAACAGTAGTGTGGATGAGACACTGTGGAATACAGGGATAAATCCGGTGTTTGATGACAGTTAGAAAAGAATATAAACAAATTTACAATCAGTATAAAAACTTGGCATGTGTTTAAATCATTTTGTTGTAAGTAAATAAACGCTGATACAGTGTAGAAAGTGTAGATAGCATGTGTGACTGTGAGTGTCTTGACTGTAGAAAGATGAAAAAAATCCTTCATTCCTTTGTTCACATATTTGTAACTGTAAAACTAATAGATACTGTGCCAAAAAAAAGACTATGGTGAAGACTTGGTGACATTATACTCGATGCTTGCTGCTTGTTTTGATTGGATGCTTGAGACGCAAGTGATGCTTGATTTGCTGTAATAATAATAATTTGTATACACTATATTTGATTCAGTGTGTTAATGAGAACAAATAAATCCAAATAAAGGCCACGATTCTTATTCGGCAGATCCTTGTAGCTCTTTACTGCGCAGTACCGCGCGTCTAAAGAAAGCTGGGAAAGCCTGCTGGGAGGTCGGTCACACACACCCACTGCTCCTCGCGGCCAAGCCTCGGAGAGGCCGCCTCGCACCGGGCACTGACGGCCGGGCATGCTGGCTGTGGGCATAGTGCCCAGTGCCACCTGCTCTTGCGCTGCGTTTCCTCTCACCCACTCACGACCTAGGGGTGCAACGAGTTCAGAAAGGCAAGAACCAGGCATCCGTCTTTAGTATATTGACAGGTAGAGAGCTGTAACAGTTCGTACAAGTCTATTCCCTGTCATTTCTAACTGGGAAAGAAATATTTCCATAACCTCAACCCTTTAGCTTAACCTTAACCATTTAGCTTGCTTGTGTTGTTGTTGCCAACTCCATATAATTCCGTTAAGTCGTATTCCAATAAAACAACACCTTTTTATTAAAGTAATCACCTTATGTTAATTAAACATCCTCTTATACTGTAATATTCAGCTATATAGGCCTAGTTTTAACGATAGCGTAGCCCCATCGAAGTTGTCCAGACAAGGCATCGGGCAGTATATAAAAAAGGCTGAATTAGGCATACATACTGTATCACCTTTACAATGTAGACTGTTCAAGTATAATAGTTCATTAAATCTATACAATTTCTTCAACTTTAGAGGGAAAAGATACAAATTCCTCCATCAGAAGCTCGGTGCGGGTGTGGTCTGTGGACTTTCAGGACAAACCTTTTACTGTGCACTTTACAAAGCGCGCGCATCTGCTCGTGCGCCATCGCCGCGTGACGCCAATTATCCCGGTTAAGAGACAGAGGGTTTGTGGTCCAGGCTTGGCGCGAGAGGCGCAATAAATAACCGATCAGCTGACGGGAAGCCACTTGGCTGCCGTCAGAATAATAACGAGCCCATCGCTGCCCGCTGTGCCCGTATGATATCCATTTGATTATTTTTCCTTCGACCCACAACTTATGGCAAGCCAAAGAGCTTCCGCGTGCCAAGAGTGCAATAGCCGCTCGGCGGCCCTGACAGGAGTTGCACGGGCTGCTGTGGAACTCGGGGTTTGTCTCGCTTAGGTCGCTCACATGGAAGCAGAACAGTCCCTTCCACACCCCAACAAAACGTTTCCACTGTCTGGCTAATCTAAGTGCCTGATTGTAAAGATTTTTTTTTGTCTGGTAAGAGTGGTGGTAGAATTCTGTAATCTTTCCCAGATGTAGTTATTCGGTTATTTTCATTAGGCCTATGGTCAGTGCAGTAGTTGCTCAGAGACATACTGACTGCTTGCATGCATATCCATATGCACACAATTTCAGGTATCGCACACACACACACACACACACAAACACACACACACACACACACACAAATTCCTCTGATCAGATGCCATGTATGGCGCTGCCTGCCTGCCTGAGCTGACTGACAGGCAGGTGGATTGTTCGTGCCCAGCGGTGAGGGCCGGCTGCATCAGAGGCTCTGATTTCAGGCCAGGGAAACACGAGCCACCAGGCCACAGAGCCAGCAGGGTCAGCTCTGGGCCATAGAGCCGGGTGGGCCAATCTGAAGTGGAGGGGGTGGGGGTGGGCACACTTCATATCAGAGTGGCATGACCCCCCCCCCCCCCTCAACACACACACACACACACATGCACACACCTTGCCCATCCACCATCAGCTCCCCTTGACTCTCTCCAACCCCTTTAGCCGCCTCTCCACCATTGCCCAAGAACAGGCACATTCCAGTGGGGCAGTGTTCAGGGTCTGGCTGGCTGGGTGGTCCAGAGGTGGAGAGAACATAGGGGTGGAGAAAATTCCAGAAAAATGCAGGTAGGAACCCAGGTATGTGAGGAGTGAGACTGTAGTATTTAGGCCAGAGATGCCTGAAGTGTACCCCTCTTGATCTTGTGTGTGTGTGTCTGTGTGTGTGTGTGTCCTTGTCTCCGCATGACTCTGAGATGTGTTGGGCTGATAAACTGTGCTGATGTACTGACCTGACCGTCACCTGTCTCAGACTGTGCTGTCATCCCTGAGGTTCATCTCCCTCGTCCCACCATTCAGTGACACTGTCATCAGCACAGGAGCATTGTTACTTTGAGCTCATAGTTAGATAATTGGTCTATTACAGTAAGTACAGAGTACAAATATGCATTTGTTTTAAAGGCATTTGTTAGCCTGGGAGTTCCCATGCTCCTTTGCGCGCTTATTTCATTCCACTCTGCAAAGCAGCATGGTGACCATGGCCGATTTTCTCGCTTACTTTCGGCATCCAATCGCAGAATAAAAAGGGATTTGTACGGCCCCCTGTACGGTGCATTTTACGTCACGTGGTGGCTCTGGTATTGGCTCCGAGGTATGTACAGACGCTATGATAGACATTCGTAGCGCCCAATAAACGGCTCTAGACAATCGTAAACGATGCTTCCGCTACGAGAAATGCAATAGGTAGGTCCCCAGACTAAATATCACTTGTGATTTTAGTTTGGCATTCGCCAGGCTAGGCATTTGTTAGTTGGCATGATGTACTGTATTTCTGAAAGTAATTTTTAAACAACAGTGAAATTGCCTTTATTTCTCAAAAATGTCAAGACATGCATCATCCTCACACATCTGAAAGCATCTTTTATTTATGTATAACCATTTAATTACACCAACTGTCTCTCTCTTTTTTAAATTAAAATTCAATGCACTGTATATTTCAAACTTTTTTAAAAGCATCTTAATTCATTTGAATGTATTACATGTAGCTTCCAGTAAAGTCTACATGATAAAAGTAGAGTATCCCACTCTCAATTTCAAGTCAGGACAAAAGAGTGATATTAAGCACAGATT
>JAODXP020000022.1:10806856-10809356 GCA_027497455.2 Sardinella longiceps | reverse complement strand
TTCCCAGAGAGCGGCAGAAAAGATCTCCCCAGGCCGTGGCTCCAGCCGAAGGGGATGAATTCCGGCTGAGTCCCCCCCTCCTTACCCCTCGCCCCCTACCTCCCCTCTCTCTCCCTCTGGCTGGAAGAACCATCTTAACCCGACTTAACCAAGCCAAGACAAAGGCAGGGGCTTGGCCCCGAGCCGCTTCAACCTTATTGTCTCACACTGGCAAGCAAAGTGTTTGTCAGCATAGAGTGTGTGTGTGTGTGTGTAAGGTGGGGGGTGGGGGGGTGGGTTGTCTTTTCTCAGTGGGGCCTCAGAAAGATCTTGGGATCAGCTTTCTGGTAGGGGGGCAGGGGGTGAGACAGGTGCCACTCACAAAGGAGAGAGACAGGAAATGTGTGAACTGAAGTCATGACGAATGTATTTCACAATCCACATCAAACAGTAAAAATACTCTATCCATCTCCATCCAAAAATCAAAGGTAAAAATCAAATTTAATTTCTACCTGGGAATAATTTTTCTTCACAATTATACAGTATTACCATAGTAAGCAAGAACAAGTCACAATATGTGAAATTCTGTGTGATAAAAAATGTACTAGATATGCAAAATAGTCTCTATAATAGGAACAATTAGACACACACACACACACACAGTCACACACACACACAATCAGAAACACTCACACAGAGACACACACACTCAGACACACTGTAGACATTCCTTTGTGGATGAGTGTACACCGCAACAGCCAAGAGCCCGCATTGCTGAGACCTCTTAGCGTTGCCGTGGGGTCGTCAAGGAAACTCCTGAGCCTGTTTTTGGGGAGCTCATGCGCTGACTGTGTCTAAGCCGTCTGTCTGTGAACTACGTCTACAGTTTGGACATCAGTGTCCCCACCAGCCCACAATGTCTGGGCTTAAGGTAGACAGTGACACAACAGGACACAACATACAGTATTTACAGTGTTAGGGCCCATACTAGGTCTGCCACCTGCGTACTGAGGTAGCTAAAGCAACGCTAAAAACACAATTACGCTGTGACCTTATCAGGTATACAGCCCCCCCCCACCCCCTTGGATTCCTGAGGGAATGTGAAGTGGCCTTCTTGAGTGGGACTGACCAGGGCCGGGCCTGCAGCTTGTACATCTTGATGGACTTTCCCGCAATTGTGAATGCATAATTCAGCTCGGCACACACAGCACAACACAGCACAGCACAGCTCTTGGAGAAGCATGCTGACCTGCCTCTCTTCCCAGCTATGTAGCCCTCACTGGTGGTAATGGTCGTTTACGGGTAAACACAGCATTGCTAAGAGACGCCCCCTTTTCTGATCAAAAGACATATTTCATTTCCGAGTAGTGTGTTTTACTTTTTAATATTTTAGTGTCTCGTGGACGTTTGATTGACATGTACAAGGAGAGGGGAGGAAGGAAGGTGGATGGATGCGGTGAATGAAACTGACTCAGACATACAAATGCACACACACACACACACACACACACTCAGACTCTTTGAGTGAGATTTCGTCACGCTGTATTTAGAGAAACACTGAAAGCCATTACGGATCGCAGCATTAGTGCCTAGAAAAGCCTCAGCAAGAGGCTGGCTCTTTCAGACGATCACGGAAAGAGGAAAGAAAAAGCATCATTGTTAATAGGACAATTTTGTGCTCTTAGACATGTTGCTTTATCATGAAAACACTTACAGTAAGTAAAGCTTTTATTGCTGTTGTTGAGAATGTGAGTGTGTGCTGTTGCAATGGATCAGTTGGTCACCTGTGCAGGTGCAGGGGAAAGCAGATCCCTCATTACATTAGGTTATGACACACACACACACACACACACAAACACACACACACACACACACACAATATATATATCCAATGCCACTGTCAACCTCACCCATGCACAAAGTTGGAATGTAAAGAATAAAATGTACAAGATGTAGAATTGTTTACATCTCTCTCTCTCTCTCTCTCTCTCTCTCTCTCTCTCTCTCTCTCTCTCTCTTTTTTCTCTCTCTCTATCTCACAAATGGATCAGTGGTCCACCATCTTCCACTCCAACTATGCGCTATGCTTTTTGACCCAGTTTCAGACAAACAAACAACAACAAGACAATGATATGACCACAATGCGACACAACTCAGCCCTTCTTTGACCTTCAGAACAGAATGATCTGAAAGGCCTTTGTCACCCTTGCCTGTGGTCACAGGGTTAGAACAAAAGGGGAAGAAAAATCATCACAGTCGGTCCACCCATAGTCAACCCTTAGCTGAGTTAAGGATGAGCGACTGACCCAGTTTTCCTAGCACCGGTGCCCATAGTTGGCTGGCATAGGTGCCAGGGCCAGGATTGGCACTGGGCATGTGGGTAATTGGTCAGGTCAGATAACTCACGGTCGGGCAGGCATCGTCCCAGTGCTGAGGAGGAACACTGGTGGGCACAGGAGCATCCAGATGCCACGGAACCTGTGCACTCATGTGCCCCTACTACCCCATAAAAGACACATAT
>JAODXP020000022.1:10799356-10804356 GCA_027497455.2 Sardinella longiceps | reverse complement strand
CACACATGTGCATACACACACACTCTCACATACACAAACACACACACATACAGTACACACACAGTCACCTTGCTTTATCAACACTCTTTGCCAGATCTACTATGTGTTTCATATACATAAACATCTACACATCATTACACCTAATGCCTGTAGGCCATCACCAAAACAAACCAAACACTCTGCTATTACTGTAACTCACATACACAAACTTAGGAAAACAGCCCTGATAATCCTACAAAACACACATACCTCCAAGTATGTGCTGCTTTCTGTCTGAGCTTCAGACAAACAAACAACATTAACAAAAAAAACTCTGACCATAACAAATATTTACAAGGCTAGCTAAGTTACATTGAAAAAAGTGTTACATTGAAAAAAAAAGTGAAAGAAATAAATAACTAAATAAATTTGGGACAGATCTTTAGTTTTTACGATTTGAGTAATAAAAAACTACAATTTCCCAACTGAATTTAAGGAAGTGAAAAGTGTTATGCTGAACTAGCCCTTTTCAATAGAACTACAAAGATTAGTAAAAAAAAATAATAGTAATAATAATAAAATGCTCCCATGTAAAATGCTCCCACTTTACAGAGACTTACTGAATACTTCCAATTTTCCAAATTCTCTCTCTCTCTCTCTCTCTCTCTCTCTCTCTCTAAACAAAATCACTGTTGCTAAAATGTTCAAATATCGAAAGTGTTCAGTGGTCGTCATCTTTAGATTAGTTTTGATTTGCGCTGGCGTTTACAGTGACTCTATGCGACGGAATTTGGATGTGGAAAGCCCTCTGTCCTTGTCTCCTTGCCTCTCGCTAGGTGGTGGCTCCTTTAGAGGACAATGTGGATTAGACGGGCATCCAGACGTGCTGTCCGCCAGACTCGGGGTGAACAATACACTCACAAGCTAGGATGTCCTTACCCTAGAGATGCTCCTTCCAAAGAGTCAGGCACTGACACGCCACGGGGAACAACGAGGACAAACAGAATGGCCCGAGGGAACATCCCCTGGGGTCAACAAACACATCAAGAGCTGAGGATTTGTTCCTGGTCTAAGCTCCTTGAGATGGGCCTACTTTCACTGGACCAACGCTTTTACAAGCACCCAGTAAGACATAATGAAGAGGGATGTAAGGAATAAGTTGTCCACCTCGTGCAAAACCTGTCGCTGATTGCGAACTAACGACACTAATTTTTAACTGACAGAGTTGGCAGCCGGAGCTCTCTTCATCAGAAACTTAGGCATATCAACCTCATAGAATAGGGTTAGAAAAACAACTTACTTGGTGTAGTCACGTCTGCAGTAAAGTTTGTTGTCTCGCAGAAAACAAGAGTGGGTAAGGGGCTCGTGGCAAATAATACACTGGAGGCAACTTTCATGCCAGAGGCCGTCATGTACGCGGAGCAGGTATTTGTCGCGGATGCGCAGGTGGCAGCCCTTGCACACACTGCTCTGTGTCATATCTGCAGGCAGTAGAAATGAAGCCAACAGTTTTACAATCCGTTACTTATTACAAATTGTTAGCGTTTAATGACTTCACAGAGGAATTAAAAATTAGGCTAATATCTGTCGGGGGATTGGGTGACTTCCGTTTGCTCTAGCCTACAACCAATATTGCTATAAACAATTAATGCCTTGATATTCATCAGTATCAGATCAAAATATCTAAAAAGATTTGTAATAATTAATTAATAATAATATAACTCAATTTGACCTGAAAGTAATATGAAATCAGTAAGCCTATGTTCAAAAATAATATCGACTTTATTTAGTAGCCTATCTAAACAAGTTTTTTTTTTTTTTCACTCCCATTTTACAAAGACTTGCCGGTTGTAGCCTAAACAGTAGGCTTTGTCAAAACGTAAAAACAAGCTTATGAGCTATAAAAAAACAAGCTATATAAAGAACATCTGAGTTGCATTGTGTTTGAACATCAGCCTAACCCACCTGGTAGTAGTAGCTGCTTGCCTTCCACCATTGTTGTTGAAATTAAATTTTCTGTCAGGGAACATATATGTAATGTTATCTTGACATGAAAAAATTGTCTAATTCACTTCATATTAAGTCATATTAGCTTTAGGCAATATATAAGCTATATTTAAAAATAGGACAATAAGAGATAACAAAACAAAAAAGTTCTGATTTCTGTGCATGCATCTTTGGCGAATTTAATAGTGTAAATAACACCATTCATATTTAGGCAAACATCAGATGTAAAATAATTGCACACATTACCACAAAGTCTCCAAAAAGGCATCAGCTACAGTTGCAGTTCTTTTTTAAATTCCTTAAGAAGCCAACATCACGGCAGGTGCACAAAGCGCGTCCTGGATCGAATGCTCTCTGCTTCCCAGTCCCAGGTATACTGGAGAAAGTTTCTCATCGACAGATACCAGTGCTGCCCCCCACTCGTTATTGATCAGCTGTGAGTTTGTAAAAGCAGAGGGTCCTGACTCCCCTCTTTCTTCCTTCTTCTCTATTAATCCTTCCTCTGTCCATTCTTTCCCTCCTCCCATCTGAGTCATAGCCACCATACCCCCTGCCATACCATCCGAGGCGTGGGCAGTGAATCATGATTTTTGGTTTTGTTGTGAACGGACTACCGTTAGGCTACTAAAGTAAGTAATTTTATTAGCCTATAAAACGCATGTTATGCATTTTGGGATGCAATCATTTATTCAACAATTATTTTAATGAATTAAGTTATTTTATATCCAATGTATATTATGGAAAGAGGACACAATGTGCGAAATGGATTACTTTTGCAGTAGATTTTTGGAAGCATCAAGCCCGTATTCACTGGCGACGCTCAGATCTGTTAATTTTCAGTTGTTTAATTAAAAAAAAAAAGTTTTAAACAGCTTATATCTTTCTTTCGATAGTTTCGAGGGGAAAAAACTTTACACTTATTGGGTCAGAGTAAAATGACTGATATGAAACGAATTTGATCATAATTACAGAATTAGGCTACAGCCTAACTCCAATAACTCCATTATATCACTGCCTAATGAGTAAAGGATCCTTCCCCACACCCTCACTGTAACTTCTTTGCTATAGCCTAAACTGAAATAATAAGATGCTGTGGTCTAAATGGTCTTTCAAGTTCAAGGAGCAGTGTGCTAGGGATGTAGGCTAAATACTGAATGAAACCATTTTGTAGTGTGTTGTGTGTGTACGCAAACAAGCTGTCATCTATAGCATGTAATTTTGAATAAAGGCTTCAATACACAAGTGAGACACACCACTATTAGCAAAAACCCTCATAAATGTCACTTGTTTTCAGCAAATAGATTAAAAATTAGGCCTACAGGTAAGACCTCATTTGCACTAAGCGAAGAACCCGACAATGCAAGGGTCATCGGGCAGAGATAGAATCGCACAGTATCTTTCACCAGGACAAGAAGGGTAGTTGCCGTGCGCAATCAATTTTGTGCCTCATCCTCGCTCGCCAGTCGCCAGGTCCCGGCAAGGCCACTGGAGGACCAAGATTAGAGATAGTTTATAGAAGCAGCGCCACCTGCTGTTCACTGACAGTTCATCCTACAATTTATTTGCATTACTTTGATAAAGCACATGCTTGTCCTTTACAAATTACCAGGCATTGGCATTTGGTAACGTGGTTACTAAAGAAAAATATGGTAGTGCAATGAACAAATATATTCTGTCTGTTGGTAGTGGATAAAATAAATGAAAATAAAATAATTATGAAAAAAACAATTGAGCAGAACATCTCACAGGTGTCATCAAAGGTTTTCTCTGCTGGTTATGCATATTGTCACATATCTGCCAATCGGTGCAATAGCTGCAAACTGACACTGGCTCCCTATACACTGTCTCCCTACAACCTTGATGCTCATTTAATTTTTGGACTTCAGTAAACAGGCGACAACAAGGACTTACTGTAATACAAGAGCAACACCTAGGCATAAAAAAAATGTGTACACAAATGAAACCAAAGCAAGAAAATAATTTAAATATTTTTATTCAGACAGAATTCTAAAATGCATTTTGTTTTAGAAATTTAGTTTTTTTTTTGTTTTGTTTTGTTTTATACACTTATTCTTTGAATAAAATAAATTTTCATTATTGCATTGAATTGCTGTTAGCACGGATACCTGAAATCATCTATTTACACAATTTTTTTTTCTTTTCCTCCTTTTAAACAAGTTTACAACAAAATCTATTAAAGTTAATTTTCAACAGTGTTCCTCAATCCCCTCCCACCCCGTCCTCCCCCCTCTCCCCCTCTCCCTCTACCTCTCAGCCCCCTGTCTCCCAAGTCTATCCGCCCCCTCTTCATACACACCTTCACATTATTTAATCATTTTGTGCTTGGTACAAAACATGTAGTTTATAGCCGCCATCTATGCTCCTCACAGGGGCTGCCACGCTGGTTGTGTGCCCAGCAAAACAAAAGAAAACAACAAAAACAAAAACAACAAAAAAAAGGGAAGGGGAGGGGCTTAGGGTCATGTGATCTGGTGGGGCGTCTCCAGCATCTCCATGAGGAATGTGTCGATGGGCGTGTCCCCGATGAGCTTGAAGAAGAACAGGTGCTCCAGACATTTGAGGCCGATGGAGCGCAGAGCGGGCAGCCGCAGCAGTAGCTTGGCAAATCTGTCAACGACAAACAAACAAACAATATGGTGTTACTGTCTGCTCCTTGAGGTCAATCTGCATGTGGTGTGTGTCTGTATGTGTGTGTGCGTGTATTGCGTTCATGTGTGTGAGTGTGAGCATGAATGTTTATAAGTCTGTGTGTGTGTGTGTGTGTGTGTGTGTGTGCGCGCGCGTGAACATGTTTGCCCATAAAGCCATGTCAGACTTGGCTTGATTACTGTAATAATGTTGCATTGTAAGTGTCACCCCAGATGGATAACAAGTTTTCTCCAAGAGTGAAGGCCAATACCAGTCTGTGCAAGTGTGTGCATGTACAATATGTGTGTGTGTCTGCGTGTATGCGCATGTGTGTGTGTGTGTGTGTGTGTGTGTGTGTGTGTGTG
>JAODXP020000022.1:10789356-10794356 GCA_027497455.2 Sardinella longiceps | reverse complement strand
TCTAAAAGTTGACACAGTAAACAGCCACTATCCCCAAATTATTACTTGTACAACTTTCACATAACCTTTATGACGTGTCCAGTACACAGTAATCTATATAGCATAACATGGTTATGTGGAAGTAAATGTCTGGGAAATTTATTCTAGTCCTTCCGGATTATTCCGTTAAAACCCTCCGATCAGATGCAGATGAGCTTGGGGAGATTACATGGCATCTAGAGAGGCCATCACGTGAACGACACACTACTCGACGCTCCTGACAGGAAGTCAATTGCTACCGATCAATCGCTCTGATTCGCAGTTCCATACCACACCCTCCTAACTCTATGTGTGTGTGTGTGTGGGGGGGGGGGGGTATGTTTGTGTGTGTGTGTGTGTGTGTGTGTGTGTGTGTGTGTGTGTGTGTGTGTTGTGTTGTGGTTGAGTGTGTGTGTGTGTGTGTGTGTGTGTGTGTGTGTGTGTGTGTGTGTGTGTGTGTGTGTGTGTGTGTGTGTGTGTGTTAGGGGTGTGGGGTGGGGTGAGGGTCAGGGGTCAGTGAGGGTGGGGGGTGAGCAGAGGGGGCCGCATCCAGGAACACTGTGGGTTTATCTCAGTAAACAGATCCAAATCTACAACAAATGTTTGGGGAAAACTGGCCTACTTTTTCCCTACTTGTGTGTGTGTATGTGAATGTGTGTGTGTGTGTGTGTGTGTGTGTGTATGAGTGTGTGTATGTGTGTGTGTGTGCGCAAGCGTCACTGTGTCTGTGTGTGTGTGTGTGTGTGTCAATATGTGTGTTTCACATGTGAGTGTGTGTGTGTGTGTGTGTGTGTGTGTGTGTGTGTGTGTGTGTGTGTGTGTGTGTGTGTGTGTGTGTGTGTGTGTGTGTATGTGTGTCTGTGTGTGTATGTGTGTGTGTGTGAATGTGTGTTTGAGTGTGTGTGTGTCTCAGTGGCTGTCTGTGTGTGTGTGGGGGTGTGTGAAAGAGGAGACATGAAGCCGAGGTGGGAATACTGTGTGTCTGCTGGCCTGGCCTCTGAGCACTGACAAACACTACTGACCCATATTCCACGCCGCACATAGAATGCTTGATCATAGTTTATTTATGACCTTCACTACAGTTCCCAGGGTGCACCAGCGGAGGAGGAAGAGGAGAAGATGGACCCCAGACTGAGACTAGGATGGTTTGCAACTATCCCCTGAGAGGCTACTAGCTTATAGACATACATAGCTTATGTACATTACATTACAGAAATCTTCTGTATTCAGGTCAGGACAATCATTCATGTTTTATGGTGTTTGTGAAAATGTATGAAGTCTATGAATAGAACTAGGCATAATTTGTGTCATCTCAGATGAATATGAACTATTTCAATACAGACTGTGCAGTGTACATGGCTTCCAAAAGCCATGATGTCTGTAAGTGTGTGTCAAAGGAGAAATCCTGTGTACAGTAAATCAATCCACAGTCCTGCTGTTCAAACTCACCAAGTGCTGTAAGGTAAGATAAAGAATAAGAAAATTTGATATAACCTAGACTGAGCAGAAAACCAGAAAATAACACTAAGTGAATGGGGGCATAACAACTTACTTTCAGTTCATTATGCCCCATTCACTTAGCATTAGTAATCGGTTTGTTATATGGTCAAGGTAGCATCAAGTTTTTTTGTTCTTTTTCTTAGAGACAGCATTCAAGTACCTGGAATATAAGAGCAATTGACTGATTCATACCGGATTTCTCCTTTAATGTGCTTAAGTGTGTTTTTGTGTGTGTGTGTGTGTGTGTGTGTGTGTGTGTGTGTTACCTGTGGGCTGTGTAGGGAGCTGAAGCCCATGCCAGGCGTGGAGGGCAGCGAGACGGAGGGTGAGCCAAGCGAGGAGGTGATGACGGAGTAGGGCGAGGACAGACCGTTCATTGGCGAACCCAGCGTGCTCATGGGCGATGCCAGCGGCCGCGATGAGCTGATGACCGACGGGTGGCCAATGCCGCCGCTGCTCATGGTGGGGATGACCGACGCTGGAGAACTCAGGGGCACTGAGGTGTCTAAACAGACAAACACGCACACACACACACACACACACACACACACACACACACACACACACACAAATAAAAAACACGTTAGCAAGGAAAGGTCACACAGATAACATCGACATCTGAGTCACAACGTTCATCGAAAAACATCTCTTTTGTAGCCATTAACAAGCATTTCCTCTTGTGTGCAGACACACGTTCACACACCAGCAATACATGAACACATCGACAACAACTGAACCTCTACCACTCTTATCTGAAGTCATAAAACCAAACTCATTTTCACATCAGTTGTACATTCTGTTTCACTGAAATAAACAAACATGTTTGTCTCTCCCCTGGTGTCATTAAAGCCATTAGCATCTGGTCTGTTGACTGAGGCATACATTACCACACACACACACACACACACACACACACACACACACACACACACACACACACACACACACACACACACACACACACACACACACACACACACACACACACATTGCCTCGGGTGATGAGGGGTTAACGTGTCATGAGTCACACTTTAGGCCTGCCTGTGGTGCTGTAGCACCGCTAATGTGTAGCGCTGTTGCTAATGTTGCCGGGGTCCTGAGGATGTCATTAGTGCGGGCAGACTGGAGCTGCCGCTCGACGTGCCTGCCTGCAAATGCAAATCGACAGGCTGGCCTTTGGAGCGGGAGACTCACTCAAGCCAGCTGTCAGTCAGCCACCGAGGAGGGGGGAGCAAGAGAGGAAGGATGGATGGATGGGGTGCTGGGTGGGTGGGTGGGTGGCTAGGGAGTGGAGGGTGTCTCCCTGATGGGGAGGTGTGCTTGTGCTAAGCAAAAATGGACTTGTCTGTGTGATAAATAAAATCATAAGACACAGACATAAACACGCAAATGCACACACACATTCACATATGCATGTACACAAACACAAAGACACACACAAACAAAAAAGAGGGGGAGGAGTGGAAAGAGACAGATAACAAGAGAGGGAGTGAGAGAAAGAGAGAGAAACAGAGAGAGAGAGAGAGAGAGAGAGAAACAGAGAGAGGGAGGCCTTCTTTTCTGAAACCACAACCACTTGCATCCATGCATATTTCAGTACAACTCCACTCTTGCATACACAGCACATTTACCACAGCAACAAGCCATGTGCTTCTGTGCGTCTGTGTCCAGGATCTAAGCGGTGGGGGTTCGCAAAAAATGCATTAATCTCTTTTTCCCTCCCCCCATCCATACACACACACACACACACACACACACACACACACACACACACACACACTGAGCTTGCCAAACTAATCCTTGGCTGGCATTGTTAGCGGCCGTTATGGATCTGATTAGTTGCAGTGTTATTTTACAGCCGGCCTGCCAGACGCTAAGAAATCAAGACTTTAATCTCCACAGCTAGAAAACGTCCAGCTTTGCCTGAATTTGTTCTGAAATGCTAGCCTAAAAACAATCCTCTCAGTATATGGTGCTCTCTTTCTCCCTCTTTCTCTCTCTCTCTCTCTCATTACTCGCAGTAAACCATTTGTATAGACTGCTTCTTGCATCTTTAATATCTATTGTATTTTCCATTTCTCATAGTTCTGTGCATTTGGTAGCTCTCTCTCTCTCTCTCTTTCTCTCTCTCTCTCTCTCTCCATCTTTGGCTCTCTCTTTCTCTAACTTTTCCGCAGGAATCCAGCTATAAAATGTGAAGGCACTCCTCATCTCAGTGCAGATACGTCCCATTGAGTGAATGTCAATCGGGACACTGCCAAAGGACCCCAGGAAAACCAGCTATGTAAACTTTCCCTCTAACCCCCTCTTCCCCCTCCACCTTTAATGGCCTTTTATGATCGCTATGCAGTCTTACTTTCCATTACAGAATCTTTTATTCTGATCAACAATTTATATTGAGCAGAAAATGAAATGAAAGATATCAAACGACAGAGAAAGTGAGTTCAAAAACAAACACTGTTGATGTCATTATAATCAAACCAAAATACATATTTTCAGGAAATCCTTTTATAACAGTGGTCTGAGAGGTAATGGTATGGGGTTTAGCTTTATTTCTTCTTGGTGTGGAGCGTTCTAGTAATGCATAGTCTCAAGTCAGTGAGCCAGTTAGAGATTGTGGATTGGAGACCAATTATTATTATTATTATTATTTTGCATCTGTTAACCCAGCACACAATTCTAAAGAATAGTCATCATTCAACAGATATAAAAAAGATGTTTTGGGGCATGCAGTGTATGTAATGTCTGATATAGTCTGTGAAACAAAGTTCCAGAGCCTTGATATTGGAGGACACTCCAAGAACATGTGACTGTATGTGCCTAATTGATCAGAAGAACAGCGTGTGCATGAGGGGCTTCCATTACAGAATCTTGATCTCTGTCCCATGTGAGCCCTTCAAGTACATGCCTGTCTGCCGTATGTGTGTCTGTATATATAGGTGTGTGTGTGTTGTGTATATATAGATGTGTGTGTTTGTGTGTGTACACACACACAGAGCCAGTGTGAATATGGTGTGATCATCGTATCGTATATCTACCGGCGACGGTACAGTGAAGTGCAGTGGAGTATCACGTTCAAAGCCCAAAACTATTTGCGACTCATAAGGCCTTTACTCTCTCTACTTAGGTCCAGCTCTTTCCTTGGAGAGGAGGACGGACGGTGTGTGGCTTCAGCAGACTCGATCTAAACTGCAGTGTTTAGCTAATTATCTCAGCGGCTTCCCGTGCGGCCTAATAAGATTCACACTGGGGGGTTGGGGAGGGGTGGGGGGTAGACCTGTCTTTAACCTCCGCAGTGACTCTCGTCTTAACCTCTTCTTTGCCCATGCTTGAGGCAGGGGAGGGAGACAGAGGGATTCTGTGTTTATATGTGTGTATTTTAATTGCATACAGTATCTACCGTGATTTCCTGATTATTAAACAAAGTAAATACATTGATTTTACCAAAAAAAAAAAGTATGAGCATTAAAGGAATAGTCCAC
>JAODXP020000022.1:10764356-10779356 GCA_027497455.2 Sardinella longiceps | reverse complement strand
CACTTCTTTGTGTAGGCCAGTGAATGTGTTCTGTGTGTTCTGTGTGTGTGTGTGTGTGTGTGTGTGTGTGTGTGTGTGTGAGAGAGAGAGAGAGAGAGAGAGAGAGAGAGAGAGAGAGAGAGATACAGACAGACACTGTGTACGTGTGTGTCTACGTGCGTTATCTAATGGACCTCACATTCCGAGAGTGGGCTATTTCTGTGCCTGTCTGTGCTGCTGTGCGGCATAAAGCCTTCCAAATAAAACCTCACAAGACAAAACACATTAGGCCAAACCCAAAGGACAGACACTGACATACACTACTCAATACATATCTAACCAGAAAGCACACACACACACACATAAAGACACAACAATCCCCCAACCCCAACACACACACACACACACACACACACACACAAATAAAATCCTCAGACAATCACTCACAAATGCATCAAATGTTCTGAGCTTTCCACAGCCAGCCCTGAGGGCAGAACACACACTTCAGTGATGTTCATTCCTATGCTAAGCAAAAAAATGTAGTGTAGAATCCTTTTCAAACCCCTTCTCATCCATGTGGAATGCAAGTATGAACCAGCCAATTCATGTATAAAACAGACTGCCCAGTACTTATCTCATAAGCAACATAAATGCGCACTAACATAACAATACACACGCAAACACACACACACATACACACACGCAAACACACACACACACACACACACACACACACACACACACACACACACACACACACACACAAACAAACAAAAAAAACACACATACACACCAACACATCAACAATGTATTGCATCTGCCATGGGCAGATTTAACTCAAGGGTATGTACGTGGGTGGGGGTTTAGCAAACAATAGAGGTGACAAGACTTGTTCCAACCAACTTGAGTATGTGGTTAGAAAAAGTATGCTACTTGGTTAGCATGGTGTAAAATTGATATTTGAGCTCAACAACCAATCACTGCCTCTGGTTCCATGATGCAAAAGGCAGCATGTGGATTGGCTGGGAATATTTATGGTTTGGCTCTGCCCACAACATTTGTGTTCCTATTCCGGTGCCGGAAAATTCTATGGACTACGGGTTTTTTGATTATCGTGTTTAGTTTTTTGCTTGAATTGAGTCACAATTTGACAAAAGATTTAGGTGAATAGTAACCTTTATGAGAATATTACATCTGATTATGCTCAACGTTATTATTCCTATACGTATTGTCAACAAGCCAAAAATAAATGAGCCCAAAAATGTGTGTTTGCGTGTTTAAAGTTTGAGGTGCAGTCCATGAGCACAGTCTCAATTATATCCAAACATTGACCTTCACAACTAATGAGTAATTGCCCACTATTCTACCCCTCTCTCTGTCATTCTCTCAATCACTCACTTATTCAACGTCTCTCTCAGAGAGACAAATAAACAAACATTATCACAGCTACACTAAATACAACTGCTTGTACATACTGTACCTAAACGTTGACAGAGGCCTACTGTATGCATGCACATATACAGTAAGTTATAATATGTTATAAACATGTAAGTACTCCATACACAAAGCATTTCCAAGTATTTGTTAGCATAATTTTGTATGTTGACATGTTTGGTTTTATATACATGCCAAACTTATTCCACACAACTGTGCCATCATTGTTATTAAGTTACTTACTGTATGTGTCTGACCACGGTTATGGCTGACATGAACAGCACTGACATGTTATTAACTGTAAGATCCTATCAGGCAAACTCCCAGCAGAACGTGAACTCCCTGTGCCTTTATGTACAGTTAGTTGGGCCTATTGTGTGTATGTGTGTGCAAGAATATGTGTGTGCTTTTCTGTGTGTGTGTGTGTGTGTGTGAATTTGTATATTTTTCACCCACAGCTTTCTGTTGCCATTCAAGGGTGTGTCTTTGCAACGATTTCTACCGCCTACATGTGAGCCTGCCTTTTCACATGTGTGTCAGTGTGTTTGTGTGCATAATGTGGGTTGAAGTCTGCTTGCGCTTATTTGCACGCTGGTGTGTGTGTGTGTGTGTGTGTGTGTGTGTGTGTGTGTGCTCGTGTGTGTGTTCATGAGTGTGTGCTTGCTTGTGTGTGCAATGCATGCACATATTTATGTATGTGAATGTGAGGCAGAACTGCGGTGTTGCATTCCTTACTGCGGCTTCTGTGAATTCTTCGAAGGTGTCTCTCTTGCCTCACTGAAAGTCTGTGCTCTCAGCTTGCACACAGAGAATTCCTCCAACCAGGAACAGAAATGGATGCAAGTGAGCAAGAGAGCCCTGCCTCCTCTTTCGCTGAAAAGCGTTCCCACTTCTTGGACACTCTTTCTCTTAGGAGTGAGGATGTGTCATCATCCTCACACACACACACACACACACAAACACACACATACAAACAACTGGGGACGAGGGGTTTCTTGTGAACACATAGCTTGCGACACTTCACTGAACTTAGCTTGCCGGCCTTGATGAGCAACCAGCAAAATAGTCAGACAGCCAAACCTGCATACCTGACTGATCTCCTTTTGAAGGAAATGTGCAAAGAGCAATTTATTGCCTTACATGTTCCATTCAAAGCCAGAGCATGAAAATCCCTCACACATGACTGGTGACTCACACTTGAGTGAGTGGCACACACACACAGACACACACACACACACACACACACACACACACACACACACACACACACACACACACACACACAATGCCACATACAGGGCCATGTCTGCAAGATGAATGCTGATGAACAAGAGAAACAGACAATGGTAAAACAACATGGTTTGACCCTGACTATTACCCTGCTCCCCAGAGTATCTCTGTCCCACCACATGTTCTCTCTCTCTCTCTCTCTCTCTCTCTCTCTCTCTCTGTTTGTTTCTCTCACACATACAAACAACTGCTCCATAGGATGAAGTTGCCATCATGTCTGATATTTGAAGGCAATATAAATTCAATTATACTGTTGTTTTAAGGGCATTGTGACTTTAAAGAGCAACTGATCATATTGACAGTAAAAGCAAGTCACGTGCTGTTTTCCAAAGCAAACGATTTACGCTGGTTTAAGTGCTGAACGCGAGGTTAACAATAGCGTGACACAGGACTAAGCATGCGTAATCGTGATTCTAAAGAAAACCTCAGGCATCTATCTCTGAAACAGTTAGGATACCATGGCTCTATCTACGTTGACTATAGTACTAAATGTCATGTTAATGCCAACAGTGATAACAACATCCGCAAGAGCCATAGCTCGGAAGATCAAGACACAGGGTAGGCTGTAGCCTGGATAACGTGATTCCATAACAGTTATTAAACGTTTTTAGATGAAAGACCAACCATTAGGCAGTTGTAGTCTATAATCTATAAGTAAGCAAGAACTAAAGCCATTTCACTCTTTTGTAGCCTATTTGTATCATGGTTGGAACAGATTCAGTTTGTAGGCTAAGCTACTTCCCAGTCCGGATGACTTCAAGGCGTGGAAGTCGGAGAGATTCAACAATAGCGAACTCTGATCAGTTGATAGACACATGCTATTCTCGTACCGGTAAAGCACCCCAGACCAATAAATTGCCATTCTGCCACGATACTTTAGCCGAACATCGTGGTTGGAAAGCCATAAATTACGTAAGCGCCGTTAAAGTGCCAACCCCTGACCTTGTCTGAGAGGCAGAATCGCGATCACCTGACTTTGGAATCGCCGCTGCCTTCATGTCAATGATCAGAGACGAGACAAGCCTTAACTTCACTGATAATAATGCAGTTTGCACACATCGCTGACTAAAGTCCACAGTTTGGTTAAGCTCTCCTCTAACACTTCTCAACTACAAGCTTGGTTGAAAATGCATGTGTCCATAAACAAGGAAACAAACGCGCAGTGCATTATCTCAGCTTGCGCAGACAGCAGGAAAGTTGTAGGCTACTGTCAAACTAAACAAAGGATTAATGTAGACTGCAATTCGAGAGGCACACTTACTTAGTTGTAAGTAGGCGTCATTATTATCCATAGTGCAATGAATCCTGTGTCTTTTCTTCGTATTGCTTGTGATACTTTAGCCGTCCCAAACAGCGGCATCTCACTGAGTTCCGCTCCTCTGCCCAAGTGAACTAGTCTTCAACGCTGCGCGCTGACGCGGGGCCCTCTGAGGGGGTGGTGAGAGGAGGGCTTCTCCCAATGACAACATTCATCCATATCACCACGGCAGTTATTTATGACATACTACTCCAGGTAGTACACAGGCATGCAGTTATGATTTTTATGAACATCCTCGGACTGAAATATTATGGCACACATTGATACGGGCCACTAAGGATATTCATAATTTCTTTCTTTTTTCCCTTTCTTTGTCTTTTCATAATGCAGAGCATATGGGATAATTGTTTTGTTTACCAGTTGTTATAACTGATAGCTATTATTTATAGTGCAAAATGCATTATAGTGTGTGACGTGCGCTCTTGCTTCTGGCGAGGGTTTATGTTCTATGCAGTGATTGTTGTTTTAGGAAGTCGATTCCCTCACCATGTTGCTAGAAAGCAAATGCAGTCTTTTTTTTTTTTTACTGAAGACCCACTAGCCAAATTCACGCCTTGTCTGTCATTTATTGGTTCGTGTGTATACACTCTCTGCTAGCTGGATCAGAGACCCCCTGGTAGCCCCCTAGATCTGTCTTAGTGGTGCGGGGTCATGTAAGGGTGAGCCGAGCTCCCTCCTCTCCGCGGAGGGTTATTCAGAAGTCAGCGGCGCCCGCAGTCTTGAACTCTGGATCGGCAGACACTCTGTTAGCGCAGCCGCTGACCACTCGACACTATGGAGCATCGGCCCTGCCCTCCCTCTAATGGGGCCGGCTAACCCCCTTTTGGCCGTCCCCCCTCCCGGCTGCCATACTTGTAAGACCGACCCATAAAAGAGCACAGGAGGATGGTAACAAAGATGAATAGCCTTTTTTTCTTCAGCCCATTCCACACTAATCAGGGCTTTTCATTTGTAAGGTCCCGGTCCCTCCCCTCCCCCTGCTCCATTAGATAACGTAAATTCATTAAAGTCAAGCAAGGGATTAAAATGGTGATTTGTCAATTCCTCCTTTGTGAGTTAGCTAATGGCGGCACATGAGCAGAGCTATTCAGCTGTTTTTCTCACGTCATCTTCTTTATGGAATAGATGCATGGAATCAGGTGCTACAAAAAAGAGAAGAAAAGAAAAATAAAGTTGTCGGCCTCTGCATAGGCCTACTCATTGAGGTTGATTATCTAGTAGGCCTAGGCCTATTAGTAAATAATTTAGAGATTAAAGATAGTTTGCCAGTTCAATAGGCCTATATTATTGTTATTAAATAAACAAGTGTGACGAGCAATGTAGGCCTAGGCTAGGCTAATAACAGCCCCATCTTCGAAAAATAATGTTGTGTATGCTGTGTCAGAAATCAGACCAGAAATTGTTTCTCTATGTGTAGGGTTTATCCTTGAAAAAAAATTATAAAACTTTTTTCTTTTGTCTACGCCCTCTCAATCCATCATCACTTCAATTCCTTTTAAGCTCCTCCTTTCAACACACACACACACACACACACACACACAGCAGAGAGAGAGAGAGAGAGAGAGAGAGAGAGAGAGAGAGAGAGAATCCTAACATCATGTAGTAATCCCTTTGTATTCACAACTAATTTGTGCAACCACACACAAACACAGTAGATCTAAGGATGTTTGCCTCCCCCAGCCCAACAAACCTGGACCACCTGCTTGCAGAGTAAAACACCCACATATACACACACAAACAAAAAGTCATCTTTACATTTCCATCAAATACCTCAACCAGACTGTTACCCTCATGTCATGCAAATTGTTCCTTTTCACTCCATATTTCATATATTTACATCCTATAGTTGCTGTCCTTCTCTCTTGCCACACCCACAATGCATAGGCTATATGTAACAGTTTTCTGTTGTGTGTGTGTGTGTGTGTGTGTGTGTGTGTGTGTGTGTGTGTGTGTGTGGGAGAGAGAGGGAGAAAGAGAGAGAGAGAAGCTGCTTTCTCCATCTGCTCTGAATCTCCATACTCAGTCTTCGTCATGGTTTAAAAGGAGATCCCTCCCCCCTACAAGCACACACTCCCACACACACAGGGGCTGAGATGATAAGTGATCCAGCTCTCTTTGAGTATTGGGATGAGACAACGATGCAGAGCATCATCAATCTTACAGATCATCCATCAAACTGTATGCATGAACTCACTCAGGCACACACACACACACACACACACACACACACACACACACACACACACACACACACACACACACACACACACACACACACAGACACACACACACACACACACACACACACACAAAAGATGAACATTTCAAAGTGGTGGCTGTTGGTTGAGATTATCTCTCTCTTTCTCTCTCTCTCTCTCTCTCTCTCTCTCTCTCTCTTTCTCTTTCTGTCTCTCTTGCTCTCTCGCCCTTTCTGCGGCTCTTGTCTTTTACCACTTCTACTCTCCATTGTTCTTCTTTTCTTTCTGGCTTGCTGGCTGACGGATGGGGAGATAGTGGGAGAGTTACACAGTAGCCAGGATTGAGAGATTTACCATGGTTTGGCATACAGGCAGGAGACTCATCACTCGACCCTTTCCAATCTTCCTCACACACATTCAGCCAGGCCTCCTGTCTTACTTGTTCTTCAGGAACCTCCACAAACCTGGGGATAACTTCTTCTGGTTTCCCCACTCCGACCACACTGTTAGTAGTTGTATTTTACAGTAAGTTTGGATTGTTCACAGTAGTTATTGCTTCACAGTGATATATTTTTTCTAGTTTAGGACTTTGACAAGAAACATTGCTTTATCATATGCTCTCTCTCTCTCTCTCTCTCTCTCTCTCTCTCTCTCTCTCTCTCTCTCTCTCTCTCTCACACACACACACACACACACACACACACACACACACACACACACACAAAATGCATGCACCACTAAATAAATATATACAGTACATACATTCATACATTCAGACATAAAAATAATTCATGCCTTTGTCTGTCTTCACATTTTGATAAAAAAAAACAAACAAACAAACAAACAAAAAAAACAGGTGTTAAGAAGTATGCCGAATTAGCCTAAAATTGAATCTGTAATCATAAACCACCAACGCAAGGACCAGTGTATTTTAAGTCACACCCCAGTGCCCTTTCTTGTTAATGCAATGAGACTAAAAGTCATCGGTTTCCACTCTGAGTCACAAGAAAATGGGGAAATGTGAAGGTGCTATACCACATCAATTTCCTCAATTTTTTTTTCTTTCTTTTTTTTTTTTTTTTGAAAACGTGGGCAGTGAAATTTGCTTTCTTGGATGTTGACCAGCACCACCAGAAGAACTGGTCGGTTGTAAGACGTTACAACACTGATTCATCCAGTCTCTGGGATGGGGATGATAACTGGGCCATCGGTCATCCAGTCATTGCAGCAACCCACTTTGATATGATGGAACATAAATGCTGCATGGGATAAAAGTGTTAGAATGCCACAGGGGAGAGGGGGAGGGGGTATGTCGAAAACATGAAATGGCATCCACTGATCATAAGCAAATAACTGGACACAGTAAATACTTTTGACCGTGTTCCAACCAGAATGAACATGACTCCATAATTCATTCCTTGAAAATCACTTGGGAGAGATTTGATTTAGACACAACAGTTCCTATGGTAACTTTGGATTGGACAAAGCCCACAGTAATCCATTTCACACAGATGTTCCAGCCTTTGTAGATGTGTGTGTCTGTGTGTGTGTGTGTGTGTGTGTGTGTGTGTGTGTGTGTGCATGTGTTTGTGTGTGTGTGCACATGCTAGAGAGAAACACACACACACACACACACACACACACACACAGTGTGTGTGCGCACATCCTATCCCAAACCCGCTCCAACATTACATTAACCTGTTAATCCCTCTGCATGTCTGCATTTGGGATGGGGATGGGGATGGGGTCTGGGCGAGGCTTTAGACTCAATTACTTTGATGGACTTGACTAGGCAGAGCTCAGGGACGCCACTCTAACCTCCTTCTGCTCCATCAACTCCTCAGTCTCACTTCCCCCCTGGCCAGTGCTGCCTTTCTGGCCCCCCAACTATTGTGATTCTTGTCTCTTGGTCGGCCGTGCAATGCTCTGGATTACACAACTGTTTTTACACCGGTCATTTAACTAAGTATCCACAGACAATAAAGATTGCTTAAGTACATGCTTATAAGATATTAATAATGGATCACATTGTTTGCATGTAGTAAATCATATCTTATTGTTTATGATTATTAGAATCATTTGACATTTTAATACTGTAGCATAAGCTTTAATTTACCATTATTACAAATACTTCAATGAAACCACATCCGAGAAATTAATGCTTTATCTTTTCTGTTTAACGAGCCTCTTTATGTCCATCATAAGGCTGCGGAGGATTTGATTAGAGGTAAATGGGGTAAATAACTGGGTCCGTTTTTTTAAGGCCTTCTTGCATGCATATGCCTTCGCAGTGCATCCATAATATTTTCTTGTGTCATGAATCAACATGAATCACAATCCCTTCAGTAGCAAAGTAGCTCCATAACATGATGCAACTAGAAAAGCGCTCAGAGAGAGCTGACCTCCGCCAAGGCAATGTGGTCACAGACACAATATAAATTCCAAATCATGTTCTGAATCACCGATCACCACCAAAATCGAATCAGTTCTTGCTCGTCCCAATGTACACATTGTCTGAAAAATTTAATCCAAATCCGTGCAGTATTTTTAGAGTTATCCTGCTGACAAAAAAACAAACAGACAGACAGACAGACAGACAAACCAATGTGACTGAAAACATAACCTCCTTGGCGGAGGTAATAATTGCTATAATTATATGGATTTTGGCTTGTGTCATAGGGGGTAATAATAATTATAAACAGGTTAATCAGCCTAATATGTTCCAAAAGCCTACACCCTGTAAATGTGATATAATATGCACTGACACAAGCCCCATCCTATAGACAATGGAAATGCCTCATCTACATGTATGTACAAAATATTCCAGAAAACGTCCTATTCAAAAAAGTATTGTCTTAACATAATAATCAGCAAGGAAGGTTTTGAGGGGATATGTATTAGTTGAAATTTCCTCTATCCATAGCCTAGAAATCTAGACGTACTCTAGCGGTGGCAAATAGATTTGCTCAGCCAGTACAATACATTTAGTACCAAGCCATTAGGAATTTGATTGGATGACGCCATTGGTGTGACCTAATCGTAAAACTCTATGTGTTTAGGGTGGGCTATGACAAAAACAATGGCCTTTATGTTTTGTGTTTACATGTTGTTCGATCCTCTAATTGGTCACCATAGGCTATCCTAATGCGTTCAGAAGAAGTTTGAAAGATGACAGTCTTGTTCCTCCCACGATTGAGTTCTTCCTATCTCTCGATGCCAGACTATGCATTTTGATGTTACAGGATGGCTAGCCAGGCTACACATAATATATCCATCCATAGGGTTATAATGTGTAAAAAGAGAATGATAACATATAGAAAGCTACCACCAATACAGTGCTATCACTTATTGTCTATCTTTAGGGTGGTAGGCTATACCATTCCAAAAATCACTATGTGCCTTACTGCCCACAGGCGGTACATGTACCAGTATGTGAATTTGAAATGGGGTGGCTGCAAACCCTGAACCTCTGCTGGTAATGTTATGTGTTTTACTAGCTCAGGATCTATGAGACTATAGACATTAACCTGAATCAAGCCATTTTCACAATTGGTATATTCTATTTATTAATGATAGTAGAGATTGAAAAGGTAGAAAATGCACCAGCAGCGATATTTGTCACACCAGAGACACCCACAAACAAGTGTGTGTGTGTGTGTGTGTGTGTGTGTGTGTTTATGATAGAGAGAGAGAGAGAGAGAGAGAGAGAGAGAGGGGGGGGGTCCTCTCCTGAAATCAGATCTCTTGTTCGGGGTGTCCCTGAACAAAGCTCCAAGCAGGTGTGTTTGCAGTGGCCATGAAAACGATCCCCCATCTCCACGACTGATCAAACATGTCCTAACACTTCCACACAAGATGCCAGTAGACAGGCTTTGACACGTTCTCCTCGATCACACCAATCAGGAGGCAGGGGTACGTGCTGAGCACACTAGTTTCGTTTTCTAATTGTCAGTGTGGGTCATACCGTAGTATAGTTTCTAAATTTACCAAAGTGTTCCACGTACCTATTTTTATCTGAAGGCTAACTGCACACATATAGCCTGCTAAGTGGCCTTTGTGCTATGTGATTGTTCCTGTGTTCATGTCAACACCACCATTGACATATTCAGCACATTCAACACAGCATAGAATATAATCACAGCACAGCATGGCATAACACAACAGTGAACAAAATGAAACACTAAGAAAATGCAAGAACATTCCAGCATAGGCACAGAATTCCAGACATTTGCCATGAGAGTGGCACTGCATCTGGTTGTCAGTGAAGCCCAATTTCAGCCTTGTGGGGCATCCAGCAAAATACTGCTGGTGAGCTGGTAGCACTCACAACTCTGTGTTAATGAGAAACACGTGCAGGACACAGCGGGCCACGCATCCTTCACACACATGACTCACACACACCTGCAAGGATGCCCAACAGTGTGTGTGTGTGTGTGTGTGTGTGTGTGTGTGTGTGTGTGTGTGTGTTATTTTAATTTCCTGCGCCAAGGACGGCAGATCTGGAGCCAGGACAGGGCAGGGCAGGGGTGGGGGTGTCAAATCCGTCAGAGATTGAAGAGACCACCTCAGGTTAAGCTGAAGCTGTCCCCAGAGGACCAGCGAGATTAGGGCCAGCGTGCACCTGTTCCCCAAGGCTCCTGATCTCCCTCGGGGATGGGCGCCCTACTCCAGTGCCCTGACACCGTCCTATAACTAGGACAAGAATGTCCCTCGAAAGAGCATCTTACTTCTGTTTCACAGGCTGGGCGCCGCAGGGGTGGGTTACACGACCTATTGCTGTCATTTTGGCAGTGAATGAGACACTGTCAGGGTTTTACTGTGAAGGGGTGCAGGTTTTGATGCATGACTTTATATGCAATACCCTAGTTGGAACAATCTCAAATGTCAACAAACATATATTTGTGCCACCCTACTCAATATCAACCATATATAGCAGCTTTAAGGTCAGTTTAGTTGCTCCTTTAGTATTTTCTCCTTTACTAGTTGCTCCTTTAGTTTATCTGTTTTAGTAGTTTCTCTGAAGGTGCAAGAACTAGACACCGTACAATATAAAACAGGAATGTTGTTTTGCACACATCTGTTACACCTCTGTGATAGTCACCTAAAAAGCTGCATGTTGCCAGGTGAAGTGTATTTTTATGGTCTGTGCTTCTTAAAATACCAGATCTAAGGTTCCTCAGCCGACCGGCTTAGTCACACCTAAATGTCAGTGTGTCAGCTTTCAGATTTTATCAGAGTAACTGAAACAGAGAGAGAGAGGGAGGGGTGGTGTGTAAGTGAGGGGTGGTGTGTTAACGGACACCTTATAACAGAGAGATAAAAATGATCTGCAAATGCTCCTCAAAGAGAGGTTGAATTTATGACACTGCCATTTCAGCCGTGATACAGCTCCTTTCCTCTAAACTGACCCCTAGAGAGTTCAACCGGTTGGGGACAGGCCATTTGCAACACTTGTGAAATCCTCTATTGCTGTAAGTGCATTGGTGCAGCATCATAAGATTCTGCTGCCATCTTCTGACCCTTAAATAGTATTGCACCCAACCAGATCTCAATGGCTTTGCAACCTGTGGGGCTTTAACCGCTCAGCCTCTAAAGATGCGGACAGTCTGAATCTGACTGATCACTAGGGATGTTGTTAAACAAAAATCAATATGTCATTATGCACTGTATATTATCAATCAGCACACTTTTGGCACTTACTGAACAATCGTATAGGCCTACTAAAAATAAACACCAATTTTCTATTTGTCTTTTGGTCTCTGCATGCAGTCATTCAATTCAAAGGAAGGCATACGCACATAATTAATATATGATGCAGATGCATTGTGTGTTGCATCATGCAAGAGGGATTTGACAGATTCAGCAGATTCTGTTGTCTGATAGAACAATTCCATTCTACAACCACAAGGGGGAGATATCAACTTTTGACTAATCAGAGCCACATACCGGTCTGAGACTAACTCTGGTGAATCCATCCACATGAATATAACTGGACTAGTCAGTATCATCGCACCATTTGAAACATTAACTATCATTTCACCCACTCACTTCATGAAAAGAATGGCCTTTATGATATGGAAATGTTTCCAATCCAGCATGCTGGGTGGGCGCCAGGAAATTAAATCCGGCTAAGTTGCTTGGCCCCTTTCCCCATAAAATCACCACATTTGACAACACTTGCCATATTTAAATTATAGCGGGATGCCAAGGATTTACTAATAAAAATTCCACATAGGCCTACATGAACCTAGTGCTGTCGTCCCACAGATGTGATTTTGTTGAACAGATGTTGTAAAATGACTTACAGTATGCCCAGAGAGTAAGTGGTCTGGACTCCTATAAAATTAGCAGTTTGAAATCAGATACTTTTAAAATCATAATAGGAAAACATATATAACTATACAAATAACTACAAAGTGAGATGTTAAGCTTTGTATTCACATCAAAAATGTGCAGAACAATCAAAATGAACTGGTTGTCACAATTTTCCCTGAATAAAGAATGGTTGTTGATGATGATGATGATGATTTGGCCACTACATAATCAAAGAGCCAACCTCTTCTTAGGTATTTCTTCATCACGAGTCGCCTATCTGAATAGCAAAGTGTGAGTGTTCTCTCAAATGTATAGGAAAAAGAAAAACTTGCATAATCCACTCAAATCAGATATGTATGGTTATGTTTGCCCCTCCGCAGTATCCGTAGTTCACTGTAAAACAGACGTGTACGTCTAGCAAACGACGTAAATTACAGGAAGTTGCATTAGACTGTTTTGGACCAGATGTCATGTCAGATGTTCTGTTTTGAGCTTTAGAGAGAAGCGTTTTCTTTTGCTTTAGTAAAATCATTACTGATGTATTATTGGAAGAATGGCGTCAGATTTAACGTTAGACTTCGAAGATCACCTAGATCATCAGGAAATAGCAATGAACAACGTTAACAGTGGGAATATTTGCATTGACCAGGATGGTGAATGGGGTAGGCTACTAGCTTTCTACTTTTATACGAAAAAAGTTTGTTTACCGTTTCTAAGGAATAACTACCCTACATCGTAGTTGTGACAGTAATGACAGCGAAACGTCAACAAAACGTCAATGAAAACCTAGAATATCTTGCCAATATTTTAGCGTAACAGGAAAGGGCTAGCGTTAGCTTGTAGCTAGTTTATGGGTTACATGATGGTAACAGTTTCCATTCCAAACAGTAAAATGTTGTCAAAAGTGAGGCTACTATGTGCCATGACCTAACGTTAGTCGTTGCGGATGTGGTTGTAGTAACGTTAGCCACATTTAAAGGACCTGTAACGCTAACCTAAGGCCATTTCAGATAACGTTGACGTTACATAATTTTTACAGCACCTCACACGGACTCGATAGGTTATAAGTTCAGTATGCCAAACTGTTTAGATAGGCCTACTGTAGCCTACATTTATTGTTTTTCTTCGTACCGGTGGCATGGTGTGTGTGTTTTATTTCTGCCTATGTAGGCAGCCATGCAGCCATGCAACATTAACCTGACATTTAAAATGTTGTAGGCTATCAGTATAATTTCAGAGATGACGTGCGTCCGCTGTTGCTGCCCCTCTTAACAGAACAGCGCACTTTTGATGAGTAACGTTAACAACGTTAGGGTTAGATCTAAGGCTACGCACAGATCTAAGGTTATGTTGAGAGGATACAATGTGTAGACCTAAATGTACCGTATAGAATGTGTATATCTTAACATTTTCAGTCTAGTGTCGAATAACCAAAGCCTGACAGAACAGTCCATTTTCTTGTTGTTTTCAGTGGACTTATTATTTCTGTCTACAAGTTTGAGCAGTGTTGTTTTTACCAAACATGTTCAAGTACACCTGACATAGCCTGTTTCTAAATCCCTGTGGACATGCGCCAATTAGGGTACTGGTCTTCTGCAACCTTATTTACCTCCATCTCTCTTTTTTTCTCTCCTCACACAGACATCAGCCTGTTTGATGAGCTGGAGGGCCTTGGGGATACAGATGATCTCCTCAGAGCTTTACAGGGGGAAGCCTATGTGAGTCAAGTTAGCCTACTATTGCGGGTTACAGGTTCTTCACTCTAATTCTGTTATTTTGGCAGTGACTGCGACACAGTTGGACTTAGCAGTCACTGACAAAATGACAGAAATAGTGTGTGTTGGAAATTAGAATTCGAGACTAGGCCTATGTGTAGGCTAGAGGTTTTTGTTTGTTTCCAGCTGTAATATGGGTGTTGTGATTATGAGCAGCAACAAGTAATATTGAGAAGAGTAGAATTGAATTTAATTGTTTCTTCAACCACTAGTGCAATATCAAAGGTTTGGTATGGTTTGACATGACATTATATATGTAATTGAATTTCTCTGTATTTCTTAATTTTTAAAGTGTGTGTGTGAGTGAGTGAGTGTAAGTGAGTGTGTTTTACTGTGTACTAATGGTCTTTCACTGCTCCTGTGCCTAGGCTGGTGAGGTGCCTGATCTGGACTTTGACATGGACCTGCCTGCCTGGAGTACAGACACTGGAGATGCTAGCAGCACCTGCACAGGTAAGCCTCAGACTCTGACTCAGGATCTATGTGAGTGCGGACAGTGCTTAATTAAGCCCCAGGGACTCTGCCATCACAGGTCTGAAAGGATATCTCAGTGGTGCAAGACAAACATATTGTGCTATTGTCTAACTCTCAAGCATCTCAGGAAGCTTGAATAAAACAGACAGATGAATATGACAAATGTTTAGGGGAATTTCTTGCCTTGCTACTGTAAGTGCAGCTGCAATCTAAAGCC
>JAODXP020000022.1:10756856-10759356 GCA_027497455.2 Sardinella longiceps | reverse complement strand
GAGAGCACTTATTTTAGGGTTAAGAACATTATTCTGTGTTGTACACATTCAGTGTTGTTGTTTCTTTGATGTCGTTTGCCTTTTATGTGGTGTCTACTGTGTGTAGCATATCATAGCACTAAGTTGTTATGTGTGTTTGTGTTGTGTGTGTGTGTGTGTGTGTGTGTGTGTGTGTGTGTGTGTGTGTGTGTGTGTGAGAGAGTGTTTGTGATGAAGGCCCGAATCTGTTGTCTGCTCCCTCGAGTTGAACAGTGGCCAGTCCAAACACCTAGGCCTGGCTCTCGGGGCCTCCCCAGCACACAGAACATGACCTTCCCTAGGTCCGCTCCCCTGCTCGTCCAAGCACACACAATAACATCCAGACGCCTTTCAAGTGCGGCCTGTCCAGGGCTCATGTTGGCAGATAAAAAGAAAGCGGCAGAATGTCCTGTCTGTGTCTCTGTGTCTGTGGCTGATTCTGATCAAGCATCAACAAAACTTCAGAAGCGGGAGCAGAGTGATCCAGAATGGAGGGATTGGGTGGCCGCTCTGGAGCGCTCCCTCCGACTGAAGGGGAATATGGAAGTGTTGCTCTCACTCTGATGGAGGCTTGATAAGGAACACACACACACACACACACACACACACACACACACACACACACACACACACACACACACACACACACACACACACACACACACACACACACACACACACACACACACACACACACACACACACACAGATATACACACACACACAGATATACACACACACACACATATACACACAGGTTCATAGAGAAGAGCTCAGGGCTTGCTTGGGAGAGGGGCCAACGTGTCCATAACATGGGTGCCACCATGTGGTGGCCAGTGGTGGCGGCGGTCACCACAAAAACCTTAATTACGCCACACTAGCCACCCCAAATGGAAGCAATTTAAAATAATAGGACACTTGACACACACCCGTACATCTCTGTTAAATTGCTTGCAGAGTTTTCATCACACAGACATCATATCATAAACATGAGAGGTATCAGTAGCACTCCACCTGCTTAAGAGTAGATCTCCAAAGAGTCAAAGAAAAGAATAATAAAAAAAAGCTCAGAACAGTCACAAAAACCTGTATTGAACGTTTTTAAGTGTCTATTAAACCAATTCTAAACATCCCGCTCTGTATGGTATGCAACAGTGATCCCAGTAGTACTGCTCATCGTTGAGAGATGATGTCGGTAGTGCTTACCAGATTTGGTTATAATCTTCGTATGGCAAATAAAAGCACCAATATAGATTAGCCTGTACTTTTCTCCCCACAAATTTAGATGACCGTTAAGAGTGTAGCGTACCGTGTATGCACTGAGTTGGATCTTGGCCTGGTATTGTATTTTGTCTAAGTAGTTCTTGGCTCTTGGAGGAATAAAGTTTGGACATTGGCCTAGACTGTTTTGAAAAAAAAAGATGGCCTATAATGACAGAGATAAGAGCTCAAAAGTTAATATTGTGAAATTACCCTGAAAATACCCCAGGACCCTTAGGGCTAAACATTGAATAAAAGGTATGGATGATGCACTAAATCATACATAAACCTACTGTAATAACCTTTAATCACATTTTATTGCACTCTAGTTGCATCAAATAGCCAAGCAAAGCCTTTTTAGTGTGCCACCATAAGATTTATTATAGGACTTGTGATGGAAAGATCACAGCTGACGAAAGTGTGTGTGTGTGTGTGTGTGTGTGTGTGTGTGCTGTGTGTGTGTCTGTGTGTTAGATATGATATAGATAGGCGGTGGTTTCTTTCTTTCTTCTTTTTTTTCTGCACTGTTTTTTTTTTCTTCTTTTCTTTTTTTTTGGTTTTCTTTTAGGCTATTTCTTCACTTTCTTTCTTTTTTTCCATTCTTTCCGTTGCTCTTTTTTTCTCACAGCCTGTCTGTCTTTCATCCCTTTTGGTAGCTCCTTTGTCTTCCCATGCCCTTCTGCCTTCATCCGTCTTTCGCTCTGTCACTCTGTTATTCTTCTATTGCCCCCCACCTCCCTACCCCCCCTCCGTCTCCACTGTTGGCCTGTCTCTGGCATGCTGAGGCCTGTGAGGACTCTGCTAGTGGATGAGTGGTTGTGTGTGTGTGTGTGTGTGTGTGTGTGTGTGTGTGTGTGTGTGTGTGTGTGTGTGTGTGTGTGTGTGTGTGTGTTTCGGTAGTCTCGCCCAGGTCTGATGGAGGACTAACAGCTGTGCCGTTGCACAGGGGTCAGAGGTTAGCCGTGCGTCTAGGGAGGTCCTGTCCCCCCGACTAACCCATTAATGCTGACACACCATTTAACACTGAAGGGTTTGTGTGTGTGAGAGAGAGAAAGAGCACGCGCATTTAACTCTGGTGTGTGTGTCCGTGTGTGTGTGTTGAGAAGCAGCGACCAACGACCAGGAGGCACCTCCTTGTTTAAATGATGAGGCCCGGTTTCTGACACGGTACCCACTTGAGTTTGTTTTATTGTGTGTGTGTGCGCACGCTTGTGTGCGTGTG
>JAODXP020000022.1:10746856-10751856 GCA_027497455.2 Sardinella longiceps | reverse complement strand
AAACGGATCATAAACACTTTTTTTTAGCAAGTACTGTGTGGGTGGAGTTCTTCCGGCGTGTCCTGCCGCCAAGGTGATGTAAGGACACTGTGTGTGTGTGTGTGTGTGTGTGTGTGTGTGTGTGTGTGTGTGTAAGCTATGCTGCTATTACATCAGGCTCCAAGCATGAGTAAGAACCACATCCTGACATGCATAAATACACAGACAGCGCTAAACACTCTGACACACTGACACTATGTGTGTGTGTGTGTGTGTGTGTTTGGGTGTGTTGTGGGTGTGACGTGACAAGTAGAGTTACTTAACTAGTGCAGAGCCCATCCAAAGACAAGACAAATTGGAAGAAGACTTGTCTTCTCAGCGTCCCCCTCTCCAGCCAAACCTTTCCTCAGACACTGGCTATGTTGGATCTCCTTCTTGGTCAGGCTTCCATAACTCTGGAGAGAGGATCTGTGTGTGTGTGTGTGTGTGTGTGTGTGTGTGTGTGTGTGCGTGTGCGTGTGCTTGGTGCATCCATGTCCTCTCCCATCCCAGGATTGCTCTGGTCAGCATGAGGATGCCTGGCTTTGGGGTTTTTCAACCACAGGACACACCATGGTGCCATAAGCTAATCACACACATCAGTGTTTAGGTTGGGTTAGGACTGGGATAACCGTGTGTGTGTGTGTGTGTGTGTGTGTGTGTGTGTGTGTGTGTGTGTGTGTGTGTGTGTGTGTGTGTGTGTGTGTGTGTGTGTGTGTGTGTGTGTGTGTGTGTGTGTTCATGCAGATTCAGGACAAAATGAGTGTCCTTGCTTGTGCATTTTGTCTGGAATCACTCCACTTGTTTTCCAGAGAGACTTTTTATGAAGCATCTCAACCACATGCTGCCTGCACCACACTCACTCTCTCTCTCTCTCTCTCTCTCTCTCTCTCTCTCTCTCTCTCTCTCTCTCTCTCTCTCTCTCTCTCTCTCTCTCTCTCTCTCTCTCTCTCTCTCTCTCTCCCTATTTCCTCTCTGTGACCTGGCCAGCTCAGTCTTGTCCCGTTCACTTTCTCTCATTCCCTCTCTCTCTCCCTCTTTTTCTCATTATGCCGCTGCTCTACACTTTTGTTCTCTCCTCCCAGTCCCGCTATGTGGATTGTTTTTTTCTGTGTGTTTGGTGACTACGTGGCAGCCAGCAATCAGAAACGCTTGCCCGGATTACGGGAGGGTCACAGTCAGGGTGCAACTGGGGAGGTCCCCATAACAACTTGATCTCCATGAGCGTGTGTGTGAGAGAGGTGTGTATGTGTGTGTATGTGTGTGTGTGTGTGTGTGTGTGTGTGTGTGTGTGTGTGTGTGAGGCAGAGAGAGAGAAGAAAAAAAAAGGACTTGGTGTACCCCAACTGTGCCTTCAAATATTCTTGTTTTCATTGTCATGGTCAACTAGCGTTACCGTTTCAAAGAACTGGGCAAATTGTTTCCCTGCTCCTGTGGCAGCAAACTCTGTATGTAGTAGCAGAATTGTGCATTGCTTAGGACAAATCTCTAGATCCAGATGACTACATATCCATGCACATCCATTTATTTAGCAACTGATGTCCTTATCCAAAGCAACTTGTCTTACTGTACTGTATGTTCAGACTGCAAGTGATAAAGTCTGGACGCTGGACAATCTACTGTATGTTCGTTCATGTTGCTGTAATCACTCATGACATGCCCATTGACATTCCATTTACTCCTGAATTGCATCATAGCTAATTTGCCTATAGTTGAGCTGTGCCTGAAAAGGTAGAGATGTATCAATTAGTCTTCCTCAGGTAAAAAAGCATGACCTCTTCAGCACAACGGTTGGAAAAAATTTTTTTCATTCTACCATTGCAGAAAAGATCAGAATGAGCAAGATCAAGTTCCAACTGTACACAGCTGTTTATAGACTTAGGCAAATGTAAATTGGATTCTTTGTCCAGTGAGTTGTTGCTTAGTTGGTTCTGCAGGACTGTTGCTGTCCACTAGACTGTGGTCTGGTAGTCTGGCTTAGAGCGTCTCACCAGCTAATTCCCGATTGGCATGATCAGATTATTAGAGCCACAGGTCATGCCAAAGCAGTGTGGGAGAATGTTTTAACACACAATGTGGCAAAATCAAAGGAAAACCCCAGACGTCTAAAAAATCCCTCCAAACAGCATCATAAATCCCTTATTAAAAGAAACCGAACTGAGTCTTTCGCCATTTGTTGAGGTGGGAATTGCGTCTGGGTTGAACTTGGGATTTTTCTTCAATGAAACAACAGCCCTCGGGAGGTCTGGTTGTTTTTGTGCTGTGGAAGCTGTGCGGAATCAACCCAATCAGAGGTTTACACTTGCTCAACACAGGCTTTGTGTTCACAACCTTGTGCCTTAACCTTGTGTCCAGATTTGACAATAAAAAAGGGGAAAGTGTGTGTGTGTGTGTGTGTGTGTGTGTGTGTGTGTGTGTGTGTGTGTGTGCGGGGGGTGTCTGGTAAGGGAAGAGCACCATCCAGAACAAATCGTAGCAATTAATAGAGTTCCTAACTCGGGCAGGCAAGAGAGTGGAAAAATCCTGGCAAGTGGACGGGCTTTTAAAATCACTAAAAGTTGTCTCCAGCGCACGGTGTGTGCCAGGGACATGTTCCTTCACAGCACCCCCTCGTAAAAAGTTATGGAAACATGGTTTTTACAAGCGCCATTGCGTGTTACAAGTTAGTCTATCAAACCCCCCCCCATCTATCCTTTGCCCTCACTGTACGTGTCCCATAGACCACCCTGTGACACCCTGTGCAAAAGAACAGACCCCACCCAGCCCAGACAGCCTGTGGGAGGCTCCTCCTCACCTCCAAGGCCTATTCACCTGGGTGGGTCCGACTGCTGACCGGACCTGTGAATTTACGAGGAGAAACAGTGCTGTTTTATTTGGCCACAGAAGTGAAAGTGTGAAACGGTGAGACCCCTCTGACTGTTGGGGGATTTAAGAGCAGCATGGGTATGGAGGTCAGCGGGGTCACTCAGCGGGGAAGCCAGTAGGAGCGAAGGGAGAGCACCTGCAGAAGCCTGTAAAACCCTGGGCTGGTCCTCAGGTGCTGGACTTGGACCAAAGGGCACGGAGAGGTTTATAGGGAAGTGTTCAAATAGTGGCTAGGCTATAGGTTGGTGTGAAGTTTCAGCCCATGTCTGCACTGGAGGTCAGGGCAGAAGAGGAAGAATGTGTGTTGTTTTTCTCTCACTCGCTTATTCTCTATATAGCACTGCTAGTGATGGTGGGGAAACCTAGTGATCAGACATTTTCTACACATTTTCTGAACTGTTCAAGTTCCAGTGATGGATTCTGAGAAATGCATCGTAAAAAAAATGCTAGGCAGCCACAAACAGGAATGTCGACATTGAAAGATAGAAGACAGAAATGTTTGAAAGACAGAACTGATGTTCATGTAATGGATTCTGGGAAGTGCATCCTAAAATGCTAGGCAACCATAAACGGTAATGTCCAGACATTGAAAGATATTCGAATGAAATGTAGTTTGCCTTAAGCCAATGGTCACCCACTCAGCCGCAACCTCTTTGGTATGTGGTCCTGTGTGTATTCAATGGCAACCAAAAAGGACAAGTATTTGGCATGCAATGCCAAAGAATGGAAAGTAATGTTGATGTTGTTCGCCAGCTCCCAGGTGAATTGAGAGGTTAAGCGAAAGAGTCAAGTGGAGAGAGAAGGGGGCTGCCGGAGGCCATAGAGAGCCTAAAAATAAAAACTCTTGGGCCAGGGCTGACCGATTCCCCCGTTTCGAGTCCATTAGCCGCAGCTTTTTAAGCTTTTCTAAGCCGTGCTGCTGTCATGGAAAAATGAGACGCCTTGTTGAGAATGTCACAGCTCGCAGAGAACAGTTGGAGTCTGTGACACCTGGGTCAGTGTGTGTGTGAGAGAAAGAGAGAGTGAAGGATAATGACTGTATTTGTGTGTGTGTGTGTGTGTGTGTGTGTGTGTGTGTGTGTGTGTGTGTGTGTGTGTGTGTGTGTGTGTGTGTGTGTGTGTGTGTGTGTGTGTGTGTGTGTGTGTGTGTGTGTGTGTGTGTGAGAGAGAGGGAGTGAGAAAGGAGGATGTAGCTGAAATTGAGTGAGGATACATAGCCTAGTGTGTGACACACATGTGTTATGCTCCAGCTGTGGTCATGATGCCTGTTGTTGGACTTCATTCATGTGTTTTGTAGTAAAATGCTAAGCTTTGGGGCGGAGGGCCTGGCTTGTAAAAGATGGCACTGTTTGGGCAGGTGTCAGAGAGAAGTGTCTCCGTTTCTCTTTCTGTGTGTGTGTGTGTGTGTGTGTGTGTGTGTGTGTGTGTGTGTGTGTGTGTGTGTGTGTGTGTGTGTGTTGCACGTGTTGATGCCCATAAAAACAGACTTGGGGAGAGTGAGTGAGCAGGTTCCAGACAGCTGTGTGCTGATGCTTTCCTCAGGGAATCTGGGTCATGTCGTATAATGGATAACAAATGAAGCTTTGCATTCCGGAAGGGCTTGTGCTCTGAAAGCCATCAGTGTTTTTTTGGACAGTGGGGGGGTTAGTAGACAGCCCTGGGGTGTTGTGAGGTGGCCATGGAAGTAGAGAAAGTTGGTTTGGAGTGTGGTTGGTTAGCCTTTTTTTCATCCCATTGAGAAAAAAAATCATGATGTTTTGTGTAAAGATGTGATTGCTTGGGCCATGGATGAAATCGTTGCATTTGGAGCATTCAAAGAATGTATTTTCACTAACATTATAATACAACTCAAACTGATATTTGACCTTGACCAATGGATTATTTCTCCATGAAGTTCTGCATTCTCCATGTCACACCGAATTGACTTGTTATGTTCTCTCAGGGTGTTTGCTCTCAAAGTCCATAACTCACAACCTTGTTTTTCCTCTCACCTTCAACAACCAGTTTTCTTTCCGGTAGAGGGTTGGTGATGTTAAAGGAATTATTTGGAGTGAAATAAACGCATTGCCCTGTTGGTTCACTTTGCTAAGTACTGTCGATAGGTAGGAGAGTGACCA
>JAODXP020000022.1:10731856-10741856 GCA_027497455.2 Sardinella longiceps | reverse complement strand
GGCCACTTACTCACTGCCCTCTTGGAGTCTCCGCTTCGCTTCTAAACGCTCCTTCAAAAGTCTGGCACAGTCACAGCTTCCCAAAGCTTAAAAACAGCTGCGAGTCACATTTAGTCAATCCAACACCTGTGAAAATAGGGTAACAAGTCAGAGCATCGCAAATGTTCTCATCAAATATTTTTTCAGTGATGAATGACCTTGTTGGGCAAGATTAACTATTGAATGCTGTGTTACCTGGGTGCAGGTCACAGTGCAAGCTCTAAACTAAAATTCACCTAATAGCGTTGCAGGAATTGTTTTATGTTGATAAATAGAAATAAGAAAATAATATGTATGGCAAAAAGATTAGCAGCTATAGTTAAGTGTTTCTGGGTAATGAAATGACCATACTGACAGTGGGTCACTCTTGTGTGTACCTTCATCTTGTGTGTGTGTGTGTGTGTGTGTGTGTGTGTGTGTGTGTGTGTGTGTGTGTGTGTGTGTGTACGTTTGGGTATGTATGAAAAAGAGTGGGTAAGTGATGGAGCTTTGGAATGTAAAGAATGCTTTTTGCACTTTCAGATGTGGCGACCAAAGAACTTTCTAGAATTGCAGCAAAAACAAGCCGAGCGAACAGAATCTGTTTGTACACGGGGGTGCTTTCGTGTATGTGCCCACATCTTAAACAGCTTTGACCTCCTTAAGATGAAAAGCAGTGGCTCATTTAAGCCTGTGATCATACTAAGCTCTGAGCTCTGTGTGTGTGTGTGTGTGTGTGTGTGTGTGTGTGTGTGTGTGTGTGTGTGTGTGTGCGTGTGCGCGTGCGTGTGTGTGTGTCAAAAGCTGTTTCCTGTTATTTATCTCTTGTTTCATTCCATTTTGTACCTTTCACTTCCATTCATTTTGTGTGCCCTGGCCTCTTTCTCTTTCTCCTTCTTCACAGACTTGTGACCCCAGTACTTCCCCATCTCCCCCAAGTCACATTCTAGAATGAACATTAGGTGCCTGAGCTTAAGAATAGGCCAGTTGGACATGAGTTGAATGTCAGTGTCTCCCCTGACACTAGAATGAACAGAACTGGCATGAATTTGCCAGTTTCAAAGATGCAAAAAAATGCAAGAAACCCATGTGATTTTGTCAAGTAAAAATCTATTCTCTCTGTTTTTCCTTGCCTACCCTTTCTTCTCTCTACCTGTCTCTCACTCACATTCTCTGTCCTTCTCTCTCTCCCTCGCTTCTTTTTCTCCCTTTCTCTCTAGTCTGAACACAGACTTAAATGGCTCCAAAGGACCTGTAAGCGGGGCTCACGTTGGAAGACACCTTCTACAGTTGCCAGACTCACACACACCTGAGGAGGAACTGGTGTCCACAAGGTGAGACACACATGCATGCACACATTCTGTCACATGTTAACATGCCTGTTAAAATGGTATGAAAAAATAATTCACAATGCCTCTAAAATGATAAGAAGAACAATTGGACACACACACACACACACACACACACACACACACACACACACACACACACACACACTCACCACCACTCACTCACTCACTCACAGCACTTACATAGCAAGAAAAAAGTGGATAGTCACAAAAACACTTCTCAAAAACACTTCTCACACTGTACAGTCATCCCAATCTGTTGCCATGCCACTCCACACACACACACACACACACAGAGCGACAGAGACACACACACACACACACACAAACACACACACACACACACACACACACACACACACACACACACACACACAGAGAGCGAGAGAGACACGCTCACACATACACAAAAGCACACAAGCCATCAAATTTTCACATGCCAAAATTAATCGGGTCATTACTTCCACACACAAATACAGACATATGCAAGAAACTAAGTTTGGTTATTCTGCCATGTCTTGGATGGACTATTAACTATGCACACAAATACTGGAACACACACACACACACACACACACACACACACACACACACACACACACACACACACACACACACACACACACACACACACACACACACACACACACACACACACCATCGTCACACACATAGTAATGTCCCTAATATGCTTTGATAAACAAACTGGTTATCCTTCCCTGTTTTTGATGGCTAGTTACCTTCACACACAAACACAGACATAGACACAAACAATCAAATTTACAAACCCTCAAATACACAAATACACCCGCAAACACTCAAACCTAATCATACATGAACACACACGCGCACACACACACACACACGGAGAGAGGGAGAGTTAGCCATCAGGTTTTAGCCATGCTGTTAAGTGGTTCTCACCTCTCCATTGGTACAGAGTTTGACAGGGATAGACACTCACACCTGCTAGTCCTCTAGGTTACGGGCGGGTCATTACTTAAGCACACAAACACAACGCAGGTGCAGACCTCGGCTGTCCAAAAATCTGCCTGACAGGAAAAAGGCCCCGCTGCCACACCCATGCCCCCCCCCACACACACACACACACACTCACACCTCAAAAATGGGTTTTAATGTAACCACTGCTCCACTGCTCCACAAGAAAGACACATTTTGTAAACATTTCAGGAAACGCTTAATCCATTGTATGGGTTTCTGTCTGCATTGATCAATCATGGAAATTGATCTATTTTATGAAAGGCTTCCATTGGTATGGTTTTGATTTAAATTTCGATGTTCGTGTTCACATGTTCTGTCTGCCTGTACGCGCATTGAGACGGCCACGTTGCAGTTGCCCCTTAATGGTCTCTAAATTGAATGACAACTTGCTGATGAGATTGGACAGGCAAGGGCAGTAGCACAAAAGTGTGTTTTGACAATGAGGAGGGTTGCACTCATGCCCGAGACATTCAAAACAAAACAGCCTGAAAATCAGCAAAATTGCCCCCATATGTACCGATTAATAGGAGAAGGGGGGGTCGAGTGTTAAGCCTGTGGCCCCCCCTGGCTCCCTGAGCAGAGTGATCCAGACACTGGTGAGTCAGGGGGTTGTGAGGGGGGTCTGGGGATGTGGTGGCGGGAGAGAGAGTGAGTGAAGGAGGCTTGTGTTTCAGTCAGGCTGCCACAGACTGCTCTGGGTTCTGTCTGTCTCATGTAGCCAGATAAGCTCACTGTCATCGCCATCGCTCAGAAATGGACCCAAGGCATTTGTAGTCCCCCAACACGTGTACACACACACACACACACACACACACACTGGTACACATACCTACTGGTACACATCTGAGACACGACACAGGCCTGCATATGCTCTCGTTCTGAAGTACAAATGGACAGACAAATACACACACACACACAGGGATACACACACACACACACGAGACAAATTAGCCCAAGAGAGTCACCTTACATAGAACTATTAGTTCAGTGTGGACAGGAAAGACCACATTAGTTGTCACATGAAACGCTTGTCTCTCTCTCTCTGTGTGTGTGTGTGTGTGTGTGTGTGTGTGTGTGTGTATGTGTGTGTGTAGGTGTGTCTGCTCGAGTGTGTGTGGGTGGTTGTATGCTTTTGCATGCTAATGCATTCCAATCTGAAAGTTGCACTCCGACATCTGCACACATTTGTGTATTAGAAACAGGTGGGTAGTTATGCAACTAGAACAAGGGGGTTTCACCCGGCTGGCTCTCCTCGGGTCTAGCCCATTCCGTGTCCCGGGGCCGCTCGCTGTCCAGGCCATGAGTGTAACTCCATCACCTCACTCCCGATGGCGCAGGGCCCCAAACGCTCCCGCCAATTAGCAGCGTCTGCGAGTTGTCATGGTGACGGGCCCTAGTGGAGATGGAGACCCTTGTATCGAGGTATGACGGGAACCGAACGGAACGTCGGAACAGCGCCACAGAAACAGGCTGGGCAGATGGCGTTATGTAATGCATCCTGGAAAATAATAGCCTATAAAAGCGGCGTAAGAAGAAAAAATCGGCTTGGAGTCGTGCAGGGACATTTATAGATCGGAAAGTGTAACGTCTTCTAGATTTGGTTTCTTACTCTTTCTTTCTTTCATTGCACTGTCAAAATGTGTCGGTACTTAGTCGAGGTGTGTGTCTGTGTGTGTGTGTGTGTGTGTGTGTGTGTGTGTGTGTGTGTGTGTGTGTGTGTGTGTGTGTGTGTGTGTGTGTTTCCAAATGAGAAAACCAGCCTGACAGAAGACAGAGCGAGTGAGAGAACCCGCACTGGCGCCAAACCCTCCACTGACATCACCAGCTTCATTCTTTCTTTCTCTTGCTCCCTCCCTTCTCTCTTTTCACCCTCAATCGCTCCCTCTCCACTGTTCCTTCAACTCTGATGAATGTCCCACTTTTTCACTCTTTTGTGCCTCCCTCTCACTTTCTTGACTCATCTCTCTGTCTCTCTACCCCCCCCCCCCTCTCTCTTTGCCTGTCTTCCATATGCTGAGGACATCTGTTTCTAGTGGTAACTCTGGATACTTTTCGTTGATAGTATTTGTAAAAGTTTAGTCTACCGTCATCATTCATTTCCTCCATTTACCTTCGGGCTCCTCTCTGGCCACCCGTATGCTGCAAGTCATTAACATGTGTAGCAAGGCCCACTGCGGCCCACTGGACTGACCATTTACCTTCAGGCTCCTCTCCGGTCACCTGTGTGCTGTCCGTCTGTTATTAGGCTTCATTGTGAGGTCCATGGCAGCCCTCACCTTTCTGACCACCCATGCTGTAGTATACTCTTGTGTTTAGAGGTCCACTGCAGTCCAGCACTGACCATTTACATTCAGGCGTCTCTCTGGCCACCCATGTTCTACAACTCCCTGACGAGGATTTTAGAGAATTTTTAAAAGGAGAACTTTCCCTCTTGGAGCACTTCTGGTAGGGTAGTGCACGTTAGGGGTACTCGCGGGCAAGTCCAGATCGAATGGGGTTTAATGGAGCTGCACCACAAATTCCTTCCTTTGCAGGAGGCAAAGACTCTAAATCGTCGAGGAACAAAATTTTTAGGCGTTTTTATTCGCTGTGAAATCCACTGACAGTCTGATAATCCTCCCTCAGTCACTGGCACAAGCAAAAGGACAAGCAAAACCTCACAAAGCTCACGCTCTGAAAAATTGAAAGGGTACAAGACTATTGTTTGTTTAATTTACTTCTGATTGATAATCTATGTCTGACTTGCGATAAATAAAATACAATCTAAGGGTTTCTGTCGTTAAATAGGTTAAAACAATTCATTTAGCCATGAAGCTCCATAGGGCTTCATGCATTTTGGACTCACCTGTGATAGCCCTCTAGGTAAACTACAGTATAGTCAAATTCCAGTATAATGCGGGTGAATAGAGATTGAAGGGGCTCTCTGTAAACGGGCTCTGATGATACTTTGGATTGTACATACATGGAAGACATGTACTTTAAGTAACCCAGGAGTAATCAGGGAAAGGCACTACTCAAATTTCCTATGCTCAGGATAGCTGCCCTAGCACTTTATATACTATATACCTTGGTGAACACTGAAGCATCATTTACCAAGTGAAAGAGGTGATTTCCCAAGACTAATCACACACTGTACTAGATGTGCTTTAGAGCATCAGTCTCTGAGGCACCCGCAGCAGCAGCAGCAACAGCAGTGTGTTCATATCCAACTGTGGGAACCCTGTGTCCGTGAGGACCCAGCAGAAACTCACAGCTGCAGTGCTCCGACGTAAAAGACAAACATTGGATCTGATTAGAGTTGAGGTCATGGCAAAACCAGAAAGGCTTTGTTGTTTCAGTTACGTTGCATAATGGACAGACTCTTTCTTTTACTTCTCAGACAGACAGGCAGACTAGAATTTGCTTGTGTTAGCTGGTACAGTATCTGGGTCTTCTGTGAAACCTGTGGTGCAATTTTAGGTCATGTTGGGTAGGGTAAGGAGGAGAAGGGTGGCTTTTTTTTCCCCTCTTTTGAGCTGCATTGACTTTTACAGGCCCAGGGCGGCCCTCTTAAACCCCCAGCCTCTGTGTTGATGCTGTTAGCACTGACTGCTACTGCTGACTTTAACACTTCTGGGATTTTTACAGCCCAAACCTCAGGATTGACTTCCAGTCTCTTTTCAGTTTCGGTTTATTCGCATGTCACTCATGCATCAATACTAGCTCTCTGTTCTGTCCTATTTTACTCTTAAAATTTAGTCTCCAGAGTGACTCTGTTTCAGTGTTTTAGCTCCATGTTGTATTATGAGGAGTTACTCGGAGCTGACAGACTAACCTTGCTTGGTTTCTTTTAAAATACACGCATAACTAAACTGCAGAAATGCCAAATAGTGGTATTTAGGTTCATACTAATTGTAGCCTTCAGGAAATTCAGGGTAAAAATGATTGATATCTTTTGATAATTCAAATAAATTAAAAAAGAGATTGTGTTGGGTGTCGAATAGTATAACTTGTAAAGTGCATGTAGGGAGCAGTACTGCAGCAGAGCTCTGCAGTAAATGTGTCTGGACTCTATCCGCTCTTCTGTTCACAAGTGGGACACATCAGAAAGCCTCCTTGGCTACAGTTTTGAGAGTGAGTCCAACATCCTGACGTTGCTTGAACAGTCCAATTCACTGTTTTTTTTTATTATTTCTCTCTTTCTTTCTTTCTTTGTCTTTCTTTCTTTCTTTCTTTCTTTCTTTCTTTCTTTCTTTCTTTCTTTCTTTGTCTCTCTCTCTCTTTCTTTCTTTCTTTCTTTCTTTCTTTCTCTCTCTCTCTCTCTCTCTCTCTCTCTCTCTCTCTCTCTCTCTCTCTCTCTCTCTCTCTCTCAGGGTGGATGAGTCTGTACCAGAGGAGAAGGCTCTGATGGTGGTGAAGAAAAGCCCCCTGTCTTTCGGAGCCCCGCCCCCCTGCCAGCCACACGTCAACAGGACAAAGTGCATCAAGTGAGTGATGAGCTCCATGCCTGCCGTTCTCTTAGTGTGCTCTCTTCAATACGTCAGGATTCACTCCTCGCTCAAGTCCACCCTTCAACTCCACATCTTTTATTCACTCCGAGAGGAGACCCCCTCTCTGAAGCCGTAGACTAGAGAAAAGAATGGGTCTTGTCAAAGTGTACATTATCCCTTCAACGAGTTTCACGCTTAGTTTAGTTTTATAATTTTTTTTACTAATAATGTGTATTGATGACTAGATTCTACAGCAATTGATCTCTGTAAGGAAGCAAAGATACTCTTTTGAATAAAAGACTTATCTAATGACTTGGCTGCCGGTCACCCACCTGTCACCAATCACTGCGCAGCGTGATGTTTTGTCTGGTCACATGTTTTGGTAGCGAGGAAGGGAAACGCCAGCTACTTTTATGTGATTTCCAAGAATGACTGTGGGAGTCTCTTAGCCTGACATAGCCCGACCATAATACTGCTGTTCATCCGTATTCATGGTCTGGGGGTTCTTTAACCTGACGCGATTATACTGCGGAGGGGAGGGCATTCACTTCTGGTGTGAAACAATTGGACAGCTCATCTAATCAGCTTCGCTTATTGGACGGTAGACTCTCTACCAATGTAAACACGCCCCAGAGGACCGTTCCCAGACCATGGATACGGATGAACATTCGTATTATGGGCGGGCTATGTCAGGCTAGGAGTCTCTGGGCCACGGAAGCATCTTCTCCAGAGAGACATGCCTGCACTGGGTCAGCGAGTGAGTGAGTCAGAGTCGGTCAGTCAAGCAGTCAGTCAGTCAGTCAGTCAGTCAGGCAGGCGGCTTTATGAGCCTGTGAGGGACAAGCAGATTCTGGAGGACAGGAGCTGCTTTGGCCTGATAGCTCTCAGATGGACTCCTCAGTGGAGGCTTTGCGAAAAACAGATGGCCACTCGAGGAAGAGATGACCCTGTGTGTGTGTAACTGTGTGTGTGTAACTGTGTGTGTGTAACTGTGTGTGTGTAACTGTGTGTGTGTAACTGTGTGTGTGTGTGTGTGTAACTGTGTGTGTAACTGTGTGTGTAACTGTGTGTGTGTGTGTGTGTGTGTGTGTAACTGTGTGTGTTAACTGTGTGTAAATGTTTGTGTGTGCTGTTAAAGGGATGACACTGCATGATTTTGTGTGTCCCATATGTTTAGTTGATGATTATGTGGCTGTGTGTTTGTAGGTAGTCTGCAATTATGGATCTTCAAAACTTGATTATGTTTGTACAGTTGGTACTAGTTATGTAACGATGAACGTTCTGCGCATGTGTAAATGTGGACTGTGTGTGTGTGTGTGTGTGTGTGTGTGTGTGTGTGTGTGTGTGTGTGTGTGTGTGTGTGTGTGCGTGTGTGTGTGTGTGTGTGTGTGTGTGTGTGTGTTTGTGCTTTGTGTCTGATATCTTTTGTCTCTCTGCAGGCTGGCTCATGAACTGAGAGGTTGGGTGCACAGGCACGAGGTGGAACGCACGAAGAGCAGACGGCAGAGCAACGAACAGACGAGAAGCAGGACCATCCTGGTACACACACACACACACACACACACAGACACAGACACAGACACAGACACAGACACAGACACAGACACAGACACAGACACAGACACAGACACACAGACACACAGAAACACAGAATTTCTTGGTGCACGCACACACATACTGTACTGTACATACACGCACAGACACATGCTGACACACACACTCACTGTTATAATACATAATACCATCACCCTACTGAGGTTTAACTCTAGATCAACACACACACACACACACACACACACACACACACACACACACACACACACACACACACACTGCTGTGTGTACTCAATGCTACTCTGTGTAGGAGCCTCTCATGAGACGCAAGTGGATTCAGATGAGCTCACTCGCCTCCTCACGAGTGTTTATTTTCTTGAAATAGCCTTGTGAGAACTTTCTCTCTTTCCCTTTCTCTCTGTCACTCCATATCTCCCCTTTCACCCTCATCTCTTTTCCTTTCTTTTGCCTCTCGTGCTCTTTTTTTTTTCTTTTTTTTCACTTTCTCCAGTTCTACTTTTTAACCTCATTCCATCACTTTCTCTCTCTTTCCATCTCTCTCTCATAGTATCCTTCTGATTCACTTTCTTTCTCTGTCTTTGGTTTCTTTTTTTTTTTTTTTTTTTCTTTCTCCCGCCTTCCCTTAGTCTGGTGCCCCAGAGTTCTTCTATGGATTTCCTTCTTTGTCCAGTAGAATCTAGACTCTTGGGAAAGTAAACAGTTCCGTCAGATGCTTGTTCTCCAACCAGTTCCCTTCCATCTGCCCTCACCCACTCATCTCTCTCTCTCTCTCTCTCTCTCTCTCTCTCTCTCTCTCTCTCTCCCTCCCTCTCTCTCTCTCTCTCTCTCTCTCTCTCTTGCTCTCGCTCTCTTATTCTTTCACCTCTCCCCCTCCGTCTCTCCCTCCCTTTCTTTCATCTCCCTCCATCAAATTCCCACTCACCCACTCATCTTCTCTCTCTCTCTTTCTCCCTCTCTCTCATCTCCCTCCATCAAATTTCCACTCAGTCCTTTCCAATCACCAGCTAGCTCTTTCTTTTTTTTTCTCTCACTTGGTCTCTCTCTTCCCTTTTTTCTCTCTTTGTCTCTCTCTCTTCCAATCAGCCACCTCTCTCTCTCTCTGTCTCTCGCTCCCTAGTGAGTACAGTGAGAGGGGACTGATTGCTGCCTGTGCATTCTTCATTGATAAAGTAAACACCTCCTGCTGTGGTCGGACTCCGGAAGATTCCATTTGCAGCTTGTCTGGCACCCAGAGAGTTTGCGTGAACTCTGTGACACTCCCCCTAGATTCCGGCCTGCCACGGCCGTCGCTCGCTCACTCGCTCGCTCTCTCACATCTCAGCTGTTTCTCATTGTGAGATATAGAGGTTCAGGGATTTTTTAACTGATTTGAGGTCAGTCCACGCTCACCGTTTGAGAGAGTGAGGCTTTTGTGAAGCACAATTTTCAATTCATGTACAGTAAAGTCAGTTCACTCAGTAAGTCAGTGATAGGGCCTACAGTGTCTACTGATGTCAGGTACTGTACATTACATTCTCACTCACTGTCAGTGGAATTCAGATGGCCCGTAATCAGGGGGTTTTGTTTTAACTGATCCGAGGTCAGTTATTA
>JAODXP020000022.1:10719356-10726856 GCA_027497455.2 Sardinella longiceps | reverse complement strand
CTCTCTCTCTCTCTCTCTCTCTCTTTCTTTCTTTCTTTCTTTCTTTCTTTCTTTCTTTCTTTCTTTCTTTCTTTCTTTCTTTCTCTCTCTCTCTCTCTCTATCTCTTCTCTCTCTCTCTCTCTCTCTCTCTATCTCTCCTCTCTCTCTTTCATTCTCTCACACTCTCACACTATCTTACTTCCAAATGCATGCACACACACACACTATTTTGTGTTATGTGCTCTCTTGCTCTCTTTTCCCAGGGTAATACTCAGAATCTCTCTCTCTCTCTCTCTCTCTCTCTCTCTCTCTCTCTCTCTCTCTCTCTCTCTCTCTCTCTCTCTCTCTCTCTCTCTCTCTCTCTCTCTCTCTCTCTCTCTCTCTCTCACTGGCCACAGCCTGTCTGACGTGTCCTCTGTTTTGGATACAATGATGCCATGTCAACTCATCGGCTTTGTGTTCAATGTTCAATTTCTGACTTCCAACTGTTTCTCATGAATTTTTGCTGTTGGCCTGCATTTCCTATCCCCAGAATACAGTGCAAACGTGGCTTGTATATTTGTACTTGGCCATCTTGCCTGCATCACTTTGCAGATGTTGATGTTTATCTCAGTAATCCTGTCTCTCTCTCATTTCTGTCCTTTCTCTTCTGCAGGAGTTCGGGCAATGAAATACAGGTGTATTACGCCCCCCATCGCACCTACAGCGACTTCTTTGATGAGATCAACCGAAGGGGAGACACTTTCTATGTGGTATCTTTCCGCCGGGTAAGTTAGATCCCCATCTTTTCTCATTGTGATAAAGAATGTGGTAATGCCCTCATACCCATTCATCCCTCTCTCTTACCACTGCTGTCTCACCACATGTGTTTATAAGCATTCAATAACCCATTTATTCACAAATCTGCCACACTCTAAAGAGCTTATAGCCTAGTTATAAATCTGTAATAAATTTTCAGTTTCCATGAGATTGAAGTTTCAAAGGCTTAATAGATTTTTTATTCCATTCAAACCTTTCATTTCTTTACGGCATGCATTCAATTATCTTACCCAAGGGAGGAAGGGGTTCAGCCTTGAATACTTTGAGGGGCTTCTTGAGGGAATTAAGACCGCCTTAGGTACCCCTCACCACAAACACCGGCATTTGATTAAGCCCCCTCCATTAATAAAAACCATGAAGCATCCATTAGGGGGTGTCACATCGTGTCTCATATTAAGAGGCTGATTGCAGTAGTGGTTGTAGTCTGATGTGGTCTGGGCAACATCTGATTTGTGTGTTGACTTCAGGCCAGAGGGTCTACCCAATAGCAGTGCATTAGCCTGGTAGCCAATGCTAGCGCTGTTATTCAGCAGCCAAAGCTGGCGTGTCAGTTCTGCTGCCAGGCGGTGCAGAGCTCTGGCCGTTGGCAGCGGAAAAGTTCCCGCAGTTGATCGGATTCCGCGGGTCCGTTTCTATTTGTGTGCCCCGGCGAATGTGCTGACGACGTGAAATAGTTCCTGTGAGCAGCCCAACAGACAGTTGGAGGGTTGAGCACAGACCTCATGAAGGCCCAAATTATTGTGCGAGCTGACGTTTATGTGTAGCTCACACATGTCAGCCTGCAGGTTTTTTGTTGTTTTTTTTCTTCTTAAGTGGAATTTGGTTTAGAGAGCTGGATGCTGGGAAGTGGCAGCAGGGTTCCAATTCCCAATCACCATGTTGCTGTCTCCACCTTTGTTTTTACTGTAAAGCTCCCTTCCTCACGCCATTCCCCTCATTCTTCTGCCTGTCACGGCTCTCTTCTTTTTTTCTTTTCTCCACCTTTTTCAGTCTGACAGCTCATTTTTGAAAAGGTTTACGTACACACACATACACACACACACACACACACTTTCCAAGTGGTGATAGGTTAAGCACTGTGACTGAGGCTGAGCACAGATGAGATCAAATGGACTGATGCAATAAGGCACAAAGACGTGTGTGTGTGTGTGTGTGTGTGTGTGTGTGTGTGTGTGTGTGTGTGTGTGTGTGTGTGTGTGTCCGTGTGTGTGCCTGTGCCTTCTTAGTGGATACCTGCTTTCAATTATCCCTAGATAATCACGCACAAGGCTGGGCGACGTGCACAAAAGGAATTCATGAATTGCTTCAGTCTCCGGTGGCAACACCACCCATGATTGCACACACACACACACACGCACACAGAACAACATGTCCGCCCCGATCCCAGCTAACCAAAGCAAACATGGTCTCCATAAACAAACAGGAATCAATAGTGCAACCCATTTCCTATCCATTACTGATTAGTTCCCATCACCAGTTTTCCACTGGTCTTCGTCTCTCCTCACCCTCCTCATCAAAGCTTCAGTGACCTTTCTAGCCGGCTTGTGGCATGTTTGTAGCTGGGGACATAAATGTTTTGGAAGAGATGAGGACCAAACAATGAAAACAGTGAGTCAGGAGTTTAGGGGGGTGATTGGGGGGGATTGGGGGGGGGGGACCAGAGCCTATACTGGGACCCAATTTGGAGTCCTCTACAGGGATTTTCCTTCCAAATAAACATGTGTTCCCTCTCTAGTCTCTCTCTCTAGTTCAGCCCCAACCTCCCATTATACTCCACACCACCCCACCCCATCACACCCCCCTTTGGACCTGGAGATGGACGGAGTGGCCAGGATTTCTTAATTTAATCCAGTGTTCTTCCCCCGGAATCCCCCAAGACCGTGCATGTTGTTGGGGAAGCAGAGAGAGGTTCAAGTGCAGAACACGGGTTATGCCGATCCCATGCCTTTCTTCTCACAGGAAGCTGTGGTGAGGGTGGAGGGGGGGGGGGGGATTGATACATTTGGAGAGTGCTTGAGAGGGATGGAGTGAGAGTGAGTGAAAGAGAAGGAGAGAAGAATGAAGGAAAGGTGAGTGAAGGAGAAAAGTGGAGTTGGAGAGATACCAGTTCTTATTGAAAGCAGCCATCATGCTCACGAGTCCTTTCTGACTGAAAAAAGACCCATTTCCACTTGAGATTGAGGCAAACACAGACATGGGGGGGGGGGACACACACCATGGCAACCGCTGTGACCTCTTCCTGAGGTGGCCTTTGAGAGGTCCCAGCCAGGCTATCCATCAGGCCACTCAAAAGAAGCTGTCCATGATGAGAGGCTTCTTCACGGCCTACAAGCACTTACTGTTGACCCCTCGAGCCTGCGAAAGGTCAAGAGTAAAGTGTCATGGGGCCCTGAAGACGTTTTGACGTCTAAATAGGGCTTTTTAACGCAGATGGTTTTTGTTCAGGAAAATGAAGTCATTCTTGAAGAGAGCCACTTCGAGGAAGGAAGGGAGGGAAAAAAGAAGGAAAACAAACAAACATAAAAAACGTTTGAAAAAGGGAGAAAATATGGTTCAGTTCATGATCATGTATATCGTTTGCTTGCTGCTGAGAGCAGAAGTGTTTACTGTTGGATGATTAGAAGTAAGCAAATCGGATTGCCCATCTGGTCCGAGAAAGGAATTCGGCAGCACAATCTCTCCATGCAGCCGAGAGAACGATTTTCCATCTTAATGTTCACAGGGGCCAAATTTTTGGAAAATCTTTACAGCCATTTGATCACTACAGATGATGATGGCTCATCTTGCGGTGACTGTCCACTCAAACCTATTACTTTTGGTTGTTATATTTGTCCTGCAGCCCTTGTACCAGAGAGATGCTTTTTATATGGAGAGGGGACAGATAAGTGCAGCACGGTAGAGGGACACAGAAGATGGACAAAGACTGTAAGATTTGGCAACTGGGCATCTTGTCTTGTCTTTGGAGGATTTCAGGGCTCCGATCCACATCTCCCAATGCCTTTATTTCATTATGTTCTGCGTGGAGAGAGAACCTTTTTAAAATTACCTTTTTGGAAAAGCTAGGTGGTTTATTAGCCTTTCAAAACCTGTTCATATGTGTTTTATTAACAGTTTTATGTTTGTGTGTGTGTGTGTGTGTGTGTGTGTGTGTGTGTGTGTGTGTGTGTGTGTGTGTGTGTGTGTGTGTGTGTGTTACTGAGGGTGGTGATGTTTTCCTTCACGGTGGCTGTGCATGTGTGGTGTTGAGGCCTGTGCCAGACTCCCAGTGCCCCACTCTGGACCTCATTTGCCAACTCAAGTCTGCAGCTCCTTTATTTTGCAGCGTCTTGCTGGCTTCCAGCTTCCATTAGCCCTATTGGCTCTTACCGTACTCCACTTTGGAGTTTATACCATTAGCCCTATTGGCTCTTACCGTACTCCACTTTGGAGTTTATACCAGTAGCCCTATTGGCTCTTACCGTACACCACTTTGGAGTTTATGGCGTCAGACTTCATCACGGCCACTGTGGGCCTCGACATGGACTACCTTCACTCTTTAGTGGAGATGAAAAAGTGCGACTTCTTTTCTTTATAGGTTTTTTTTTTTTTATTTACTGTTTTTCTTTCAATCATGTCTTTTTCAAGATATTTCTTTTTTTCTGCGCCTCTTCCCAGTAAGACATCACTGACCCCCTCCCACATGCATGCAAATACAGTGGTTATGCCATCAAGTCACCACTGATTCTCTCTCTCCCCCTCCCACACACACATACATCTTTCTCTCTCTCTCTCTCTCTCTCTCACTCACTCACTCACTCACTCACTCACTCTCTCTCTCTCTCTCTCTCTCTCTCTCTCTCTCTCTCTCTCTCTCTCTAATGGGAGCAACAGTCCTTGGTATGAACTGGACCTCAAGGTTTACAAGGTGAATTGGGTTGCAAAAACAGGCACATACACACACACACACACACACACACACACACACACACACACATATACATACATGCACACTCCCACATACGTATATGGAGAGCCTCTGGAGCTCCACTTTTCCTTGAACTGGAGTACCTCACACACTTTACTACCCCAGAGATCAAGGAGGTGACAGTTGAGCTCCAGCATTCCTTCACACTCGGGGTTACACATATGTGCACACACACACACACACACACACACACACACACACACACACACACACACACACCTGTTTCCTATGCTTCTACCAGACACTTGTATTGTTTCTCTACGGACCAGTCTCCCATCTTAAGCAGAGGTGTGTGTGTGTGTGTGTGTGTGTGTGTGTGTGTGTGTGTGTGTGTGTGTGTGTGTGTGTGTGTGTGTGTGTGTGTGTGTGTGTGTGTGAGGGAGAGAAAGGGGCTATGCGTGATTGTGTTTGTTTTTGTGGAGAGGAATGTGTGTGTGTGGAGAGAGGGACCTGTGTGTGTGTGTGTGTGTGTGTGTGTGTGTGTGTGTTGTGTGTGTTTTGTGTATTTGTTTATGATGAGTGTGTTTCTGTGGTGAATTAGTGTAAGTGGGTGCACATTTGCGAATGTTTCCTTGTTTATTTGTTCATGAATTCACAGAATTCACACACATCCCCAAGGTTGTGGGATCCAGCTACTATATTGCAAGCTTTGAAGACAGACAGAATTGTGTATACTGGAGTGTGGTTCGTGCTTATACATTGTAGTCGGGATGGGATGAATGATCTCGAAGTGTGTGTGTGTGTGTGTGTGTGTGTGTGTGTGTGTGTGTTTGGATGTGTGGGTGGGGGGTTAGGGATTTAATGTGCCTGAGGGACCTTATTGGTTGTTTCAACTCTGAAGTGGCCAGCCACCAGCCACAGTGACACAGTCAAGCCAACCAAAGTCACTCCAGTAACAAATACAGACACCTCTCTCTCTCTCTCTCTCTCTCTCTCTCTCTCTCTCTCTCTCTCTCTCTCTCTCTCTCTCTTTCTTTCTTTCTTTCTTTCTTTCTTTCTTTCTTTCTCTCTCTCTCTCTCTCTCTCTCTCTCTCTCTCTCTCTCTCTCTCTCTCTCTCTCTCTCTCTCTCTCTCTCTGATTTGAACCTGAGACCTCAAAGTAACATTACATTGGGAGTCCATTGAACTAATCGGTAAGCTGAAAAGCCTAGTCCACTGAATCAACTGATTATCATGTCTTTTAGCTCTCAAGGGAAGTTTGATAACGTTCCACACACACAGCAGCTAGCTGTCATTCATTAGCACTGTCATAATGCAAATGGAACAAGCTGCCTAATGACACTGTCCAGGGACTCTGTTTTGCCAGGATCCCATTTGAACTCTTCTCCAATGGGCCACACAGACCTCATGGGGAGGTACAGACTAGCTCCAGGCCACAACTGGCTTGCATGCATGCTCCTAATTCTCCAAAGCAGGACGGGTCTCCACAGAGACGCTCAGCTTTTGCTCTGGTGGAGCTGCTCATCCCGAACAAATCTCCACTCTGGCTTTGGCTCTGGCTGTGTCTCTTGTGTCTCCAGTACATCTGTTCCTCATGTGTCCACTGCTCAAGAGTGTGGCTCAAAGGTCTCCCATGCACAACCTGTTCTCATTGTTTCTCTCTTTTTCTTTTTTCTCTCCCCAACTCTTTTTCTTTTCTTTCTCTTTTTCTTTCTTTATTTCTCTTTTTCTTTCTTTATTTCTTTTGCTCCCAGGATCATCTGCTGCTTCCTGCCACCAACCACAACAAAGGAAGACGCCCCAAGATGTCTGTTGTGCTGCCAGCCATGAACATCAATGGTAAGAGAAGAAAAGGCCATTGCCCTGGCATAAGAGCCCAGACCTTTTATATACTGTCAATGTCCAAGACTGGCAGGCCGGTGTTGAAAGGGTGGACAGGGCTGGACCAGGGCTAGGGGTTGAGGATGATGGTGAGATGGATGAGAGGATGAGAGTCTGATGCCACCCTGGAGTGAGACGAAAGAGTTAGACATGGCAGGGCTTTGTAGCTTAGAGCAGAAACGAAAAGAAAAGCCGCTCTGATGAACGGGATTGATTGGCTCAGCTGCCTTTTTGTTTTCTTGGAAACCAGTTATTTTGTTGTTTTTGGAGTTTCGGAGAGGTTATTATTAGATTTTATGGTGGACTTCATCCAGACGTTTTGTGTGTGTGTGTGTGTGTGTGTGTGTGTGTGTGTGTGTGTGTGTGTGTGTGTGTGTGTGTGTGTGTGTGTGTGTGTGTGTGTGTGATGTCAGTTTGTCTTTGAGATCACTCCAATTGTTGTTTCCAAAATATGTGAGCTGCAAGGATACTTGGTCAGCAGATGTCCTTACATCCCTGTGTGTGTGGGGGGTACTCTGTCTTTGGTTACTCTCTGTTTATTGCTCCAGGTTACTCAAAGCTCTGATAAGGTCAAAGGTTAAGTTGAGGTTTGTTTTGTGTTTTTGTTTGTGTCCGTGTGTGTGGATACAGTGGCCGCTTTTGGATGAGTGGGGTCACTCCTCTGTCACAACCACTGGCCAAAATGTAATAATTATGAGCACTTCTCTCCTCAGTCAGATTCTCTTTTATTTTTCTTTCCGTTTTCTCTACCTCACATCTGACATGGTTACATAAGCATGTCTGTGTCCATTGAGCGCTTGTGTGTGTGTGTGTGTGTGTGTGTGTGTGTGTGTGTGTGTGTGTGTGTGTGTGCCAGGTGACTAAGCAGAATTTGATCCCATCATGCTGCAGGCGGACTGGATTTTTGGCCAACCTT
>JAODXP020000022.1:10699356-10714356 GCA_027497455.2 Sardinella longiceps | reverse complement strand
ATTACAAGCTCTTTTGCCTCCGAAGCAATTTAAGCTCATTTGAGTTTGAACTTGAAATAGAAAATTGAAAGAGCAAGGGAGAGAGAGAGAGAGAGAAAAGAGGGGAAGAAAGTGGGGGAAAAAGAATGGGAGAGGAAGATGTGTGAGAGAAAATAACAAGGAGATCCATGGGCCATGGAGTGAGAAAGCGAGGGATAAAAAGGAAAGATGAATGAGGGGGGAAAAAGAAGGGAGAGCTAGGGAATGCCCTGGTCTCACGCAGGGTAGGCGACCTGAATCAGTTACACATACTCAGACGGGTCCTAATGGATTACACAGGCTACATGGCTTACATAATATACACACACACACACACACACACGTACACGTACACATACAGTACACAATCTTGCACGTTACTTACAGACTCAAATAGAGAGGCACTGTCCCTTTCTTTCCCACACACACACACACACTCTTGCTCTCTGCTTTTCTTTCTTTCTTTTCTGCTCTCTTCTTTTCTTTTCTTCTTTTCTCTTGGACACACTCTGACACAGACTTTTGAGACAGACACACACATACTGTATAGGTAGCTTTTGATTCATCTCGCAGGTATGTCTGGGAAACTGGAGCCTAGTCTGGAGGTTACTGGGAGTGCATCTCCTAAATATGATGCTTTGTCCAGTTCACAAGCCTGCTCCCCTTCCGTCCCCCCCTTTTGAGTCCTCACAAAGCTCAATGCCTCCACTACCACACAGGATGCGTAGGGGTCACAAAGTCAGTCTCTCTCTCTCTCTCTCTCTCTCTCTCTCTCTCTCTCTCTCTCTCTCTCTCTCTCTCTCTCTCTCCTCTATTTCTCTTTGTCTTTCTCTGTGTCTCTCTGTGCTGTGTGTTGTTGATCCAAAGAGGGCTTGTGTTCCAAAGGCCTTTCCTTTTAGTGGCCCTAGTCTTAATGGAGTCCACAATGGAGAAATGAGATCAGAAACAGATGAAAGAAATGTCATTGCGTGACATTTAGAAAAGAAAGATGCCTGCTGTACACTCAGATGAAATGAATGACTCAAATAGCCCATTGTTGAGACTGTACATCTCCCCTCTCTTTCTCCCTCACTTTCTCTGTATCTCTCTTTTTCTCTTTCTGTATCTCTCTCTCCCTCTCCTCTTTCTTTTCTCTCTTTCTCCTGCTGTGGCTGAATCCCTGTGGTCTCCTTAACCCTAAGCCCTAAATCCTTAAAGCCCTCACTAGCATGAATCATCCTTTCATGTAGTGGACTCAGGCCAGTTTGAAGTCAGCAAGCGTTCAGGCCTTAGGGCTTGGTGAGGGGACATTTGGATTCATCCTGTCTCTTCCCATCTCACGTCTTCCTTTCCCTTAAACCCCTATTGTTCTCTCATTCCTGCACTGAAAGGATAAACTCAAGCCTTTGACTCAGTATTGGTAATGTCAGCCCAGTGTTCAAGTGCCATTGGGCTCGATGCCACCCTGTTCTGATCCTGGAACAGTTCGGGGAAATCGAGTAGATGCCTGTCCAAAGTGTCCAGTTCTCCTTGCCTGCAATGTCTCCCTCCGTGCCCAGTGCTCATGAGTCAGTAATGAGGATGAGTTGAGAGAGACGGAGATGGAGGATGAAGCCGTGTGGGAGGGTTTGGGCTGTTATGGCAGCTGCACCTCGCAGAAAGATCTCAGTGATTTACACTATTAGCTCAGGCATTTCATTTAAAATATAGATTCCTAAATATTTGGTTCTTGTCGTTTGTCATTTGTCACATTTATTTTATGTTTTGTAACTAAGGGAACAGCTGTAGTGTTATATGGTGGTGATGTATGTATGCACCCGGAGGGGTGTAAATCTACACTCTTTCTTTACGCTTCGAGTGGATGTTGAAAGCCGGCCTTGTTGCAGACAGTGAGTCAGCCACATCTTGCTGACCATTCATCCCATGAATTACATTTGTCTATGAGACAAGTTAGTCTGGATGATTTTCATTTGCCCGTGTCCCTCTCCTCATATATCTCATTCCTTTCACACTCTTTTTCCCTCTCTACAGACAGTGTCATTAAAGACCAGGAGTTTGAGGTGATGATGCAGATCGACTGTGAAGTGATGGACACCCGCATCCTGCACATCAAGGCCTCCAGTATCCCACCATTCCTGCGCGCCAATCAGACCCACAGCGACACCTTCTACCACCCCAACCCTGCCGACGGCCAGGCCCCGCCCACCGTCAGCGTCCTGGTTGGCTCTGCATAACTTCCGTCATGCCAGCACACCAATCAACTACTGTGATAAAGACAATTTAAAGTATAATTGAAGTTTAGATATATATTTATCCATGACGAATATGTACTGTGTGTATGTATTTTTTTCTCCCCTTACCTTAGCCAGGGTATGCAAAGTATCTCAGTGCAATTGACCTCTTGACCTTTGTCTTGATTAGGTTTTTTATATATCCTGTATGTTAGCTGGTTACTTGTGAGTGGCGCCTGTGATTGGAGGGATGACGGTGGTTGTGGTTGTTGTTGGGTTCTCCCAAGAGGGGATTGGGTGCTAAAGACAGTGGGTGTCCCACCTCTCTGCCTCCACTCCTACTACCTACCCACCTATCACTCGTCTCCAGCTTGCATTTTCATCACTTCTGTCAGCTGGGAGGTGTTGGGCAGGGGTTGTCCCATTCCAGGCGTCTGGGGGGGGGGGTAGTGAAGCCATACTCATAGCTCCACCACCAGCGTGGTAATTGGTGAATGCTAGCAGGAGGTAAACCTTGACTTACCCCTGTCTCATAGCTTGCATACCTTCACTCCTATATCGTTGAAGGATATGCCTTTTGGATTTTTAAGAGAAAAAAAGGGGCGAATTCCAGACCGCGAGTTCTAGTAGTAATACATCATCACCACCACCACTACCACTAGAAATCTGTGAATTGGGTTGTGGCTGTGGGCCAAGTCTCTCAGTGAGATGCATGTCTGTGGGCCATAAACATGATCACAGTATGCTTGCAATGTCTGCTTTTGGTCTCAGGTATATACATAAATATGTCAGACCATTCTGTCATGAATGGTTCAAGCCACTTATGAGTTGCTGTATTTTTGTTTTGTTTTGTTTGTGCTTGTTTTACTTGAATTGATTGTTACTCACTTTCAAATGGATTATGTTTTATTGTTGGTTTGCACTGGGTTTGCGTAGACAGAAGTCTTTTGAAGGATGAAAAAAATATATAATTTATAACATTTTATTAATGTTTTGGCTGAGTAGAAAATTAGCTTTCTTTAGCTTCAATTAAAGTTTGATTTCTATCCAGCATCTGCCCCTGCCCCAAGAGTCCTCTAGTGTCTAAATGAAAGAGGCTTCTGAGAAAATGCCATCCTCTGCAGAGAGGGGGTCTCTGTGCCTCTGGGTCAGTCTTTGGCCCAAATGAAGACAGACTGGTCCAGGTCCAGTTGGAACATGTGTATTGCTCAAATGGGAGTCTAGCTGGTTCCAGTCTTTACATTGTGTTGACATGAATCCTGGTCTCTTATCTATTGGCATTTAGAATTGGCGTAATTGCACTTTTATGGAAGTGCCCTTGATCAGAATTTACTGGAGGTTGTTTTCTATATTAACATGAAAATGTGGTGGTGGATTTGGAAAAAAATATATATATGTATATTTTACACCTTTTGCCTTTAAAAGTTATCCCTCTGTTTTGCTTGGAGTTTTGTCTAGCAATTCATGTCTAATATGAAGTTGTTGTTTTTTTTGTATTTGCTTATTTTTTGTCTTTCTGTGAAGAATGTGTTTTCTGTGTTGTGATTTGCTAACTTTTGTTGAGTAGCAAGCTTGCTTTGTTAAGAATTTTTGGTATTGTTTGACCTATTCCTAAATCGGGACTCCCAAAGATGAGCTTCCCCAAAGTAAGGCTGGTCCTCATGCAATATCCATGGACTATGGGGATGTTTTCAGAGTTTAGTTGCTACAGTAGAATCTTTTAGTTTAGTTGCTAGTAGAAGTATCATCTTTATGCAAATTTAGTAAAGTGTGCTCAGAATCATACAGCAGTTTAATCAATATTAAATATTTCTACAATATTGATCCAGTACATTGTTTGTCAGTGAAATGTCCACACTGATGATGGGGGGGGGGTGTTTCATTTCATCATTGCATATGTTATCACACTGCACAAGTTGACTGCAACTTTTCTATGAGCATAAAATTTAACTAATAAAACACTGGAAATTTATATGAATTTTTGTTTGTTATTGTTTTTTTGTGTGTCTATCTCTGTTAAATGTACTGCTTCTGTGCCCTATTTGAATGACATGACATATATTGAGATCCTGAAAGGTAAACCGGTTACAAATGTCAGCTGTCACTTCATTATCCTACACAACTGGCAAAACATGTCTAATTACATAGTCTAACATGCTGTCTATAACATGGCTCACTCTGAGCTAAAATAGTGACCGACGCTGTCGGGTGCCTCACAATTTTAATATAACCCTTCTGAAGGAGTCAAGCCACATACTTTTCACGTCACATCTTATTTTATTGTGGCTTCCTCTCGTATTAAACAATTCTGCAAAGTACAGTTCAGCTGGGGACAGGAAGAGAGAATTAAGTGCTTTTCTAACATAAAGCTGACAAGCATGAGTGATGTAACCACAAAATATATGTACAAGAGCAAGTGAAGAGAGGAAAAGAAAATACAAAAATTATAGGATCTCCAAAAGTAGAAAACTGAACATATTTATAAAACAAAGCCGGTGCCCTCTGCTCTGCTGGTGTGAAATGAGCTCCTGGATGACTGTTCTTGTGAGAAACATTACTATACCATATGCCACAATACAAATAGATTTGTTTTGTCTACATTCATTTATGTTCTGATTTCACTTTATTTTACATTATTTACAATGCATACTGTAAGTACAAAACCCTCTAGTTAAAATTTGCCTATCTTCTCCACCCATGCTGGAGGTACAAAAAGTAAGACCATTTAAATATCTCTCAGGAATTGGAGACTATCGCAATAACGTACAGTATACAAACAAAAAAGCTGAAATGTATCAACATAAACAGCACAGTGGACTGCTCTACAATCCACTTAAACACATAGATTTTTTTTATTATTGCTTTTATACAAAAAAAGTGCTGTATCCTTGCAGAAAACCAAAACAGATGTAAGAATTTCTGTAATGTTTTTTTTTGTCATTTTGCCTTTTTATTATGAAGAACTCTCTATTGGGAGTCTACATAGGCAAACACAACATTGTAGGTGACCTGATGACCATTGTCCCATGCATACAACACTCGCTCTTTGGGGTTGTAGTCGATCTGCGTGGTGTATGTGTAGTTATTGCTGAAGGGCAATCGGGGAATCATCTGTGTATTGGTGTGTGTGTCGAAGGCATATGCCAGATTCGTGCTGCGCTGCTCAAAGCTGTCTGTTGCATAGAGCACACCACAGACAATGAAACAGTTCCCGTAGTGGTTGCGGCGTAGGCCTGTCCGCCATGTGCTCTCACGCCGCATGGTCAGATCCACCGGGTCGAGGCGGCTCAGGAAGATCACCTCCTGAAGGAAGCCCTCATCATCCAACGCCGGGTAGATGACCCAGAGGCCACTCTCGTCCACTGCCAACTCCATATCTGAGTGTCCTCGCCAGCGCCACGTCGCTGAATCTTCATTATCGAAAATAGCATCATGCAGCATGGTCCACGCTGCCACGTAGCGTCGGCGTAGGTCAAATTTGATGATGTCTCGCGAGAAGGCCCGATTGTAGTAGAAAGCACCATTGTACACCACATGACCAGTACCAATCCAGTTGTACGGCAGCTTGTAAGAGTTGGTAGCGCGGCCTAAGGGAGTGGAATGGACAAATGTTAGATCGATATGTCATCTAAATAAGGCAGAACAAGCTTTGGTCTTTTTTGCCCTCAACGCTGCCTTCCAGGCAGTGCTGCCTTAAAGGCACTACCCCAAAAGTCTAGGTTTAAGATGAGGGTTAAGGGGGATAGGTTTAGGATAAGGGTTAAGGTAGTGCCTTTTAGACAGTGCTGCCTGGAAGTTGCTGTTGAGGGCAAAAAATACCATTGATCTTCCAAGTTTTCCATAGGACACCTATGCTATTACACACCTTCCTTAAACACCTCCATGTTGCGGAACTCCTGCAAAGTGTTGCCATAGTAATAATTGGCCACATAGATTTTGTCATCTTTAGCCTTCGGGTCCTTCATCCATGCTCCTTCCCTGCGCCCATAGGTGTTGTGAGAGACAGGCTCAGAGATGGTTGACAAGGTGTCCTTGCATTCCCCTGTTTGGAATACCAAAATCAGAACGGTTATACTAATGCAAGTTACACATTCATACACACGTTTGGTGTCTAAAAGGAAAGAAGTGTCAGAAAATCAAGAAAGAACCAAGAACATCCCCACTGCTCACTGGATCAACTACTTACATGAGTTAAGCCTCCAGTATTAATGAGTAAATCAATGAGTAAATCAGACCAATCAATCAGCAAGTCCACTCACCTGGCTTCTTTGGCTTCTCTGTTGTGGTTTGCTTAAACCCTTCTGAGTCGCCATCTTCCACATCCTCCTCGTCCCAGCTGATGCTGTACTTGCGTTTGAGGGCCACTGGCTTCCTGGTTGTCTGAATGGGGCCAGTGGTTGAGGGCTCAGCCTTTGTGATGGTTGTAGGTCTTTGGGTTGTGGGTTTAGAAGTCATTTCAGTTGGCTTTACATTGGTGGTCGGGCTAGAGGTGGTTGCTTTGGGAGTTGTTGCCCTGGCAGTTGTTGCTAGGTGCACAGTGGTTGCCTCAATTGTTGTTGCAGCCTTTGGTGAGGTTGCCAAAGTGCTTGTGACCACAAGTTCAGTGTCAGGCTGTGACTCCTTTCTTGTCCGCTTAACAGTAGAATCGGGCAAAGCCTGTGTTGTTCCTTGCCCATCAATTTCCCTGGTGATATTGGACGGCTGCAATGTGCTCTGAGGTGATTCTGAGACTTTGGTCTCCACAGTGGCTGTGTTGGGGTTTGGTAAGGCAAGGGGTGTCACAGGCTCTTCAGTGTCCTTTACAACTACTCTTTCTGTGGTGGTACTGGACAAGTGAGGCTTGGCTGGTGTATTTGGGGTAGCCTTAGGCTCCGCCATGACGGTAAGCGGCGTCACCACAGGGTCCTCTTCGTTCTGGTCCTTTAAAAGTGGGGGAGCCTGGTCTGAAACACCAGCTGCTTCCACTCTCTCTGCCGAGGGCAGATCTTCTTGCACAGTTGCCCTCTTGGTGGTGGACTGCCAGGCCTCAGCAATGTCAGCAATGGCTTTGGCCTCAGTCACTGCCATATCGGGTCCAGAGGACACCTCAAACTGGTTTGGTGAGTCCGACTGCTCAAGCAGCAAGGGATTGCTTCTACTAATGCTGCCGGCCCCCAAGGGTCCACTCGTCCAGACCTTGCCTTGAGTCTTGCGATTGGTTGGCATGGACCACGCCTTGATGAGAGGTCTGTGGGCTTTGGGCTTGTGTTGGATTAGCTGCTCGTCAATGAAGTAGTCTATCATGCCATCGCCACTCAGAGAATCATCCTCTAAAGCTACAGAAAGACAGTGGTGGGTATGAGACAGTCCAAAGCTCTTCTTACCAAACCCAAATGCATACAATGATAGACTAACAGAGTAACAAAAATTTGAGACATATCTCCAACATCAACTTTTAAAGCCATGTTATGCATTCTCAGCAACTACAATGTTAAGCTGAATTTCACATCACCTGAATGAACAATGAACACATGTTGACTAATAAACTGAGGGAAGCCATGGCCTACTAGTTAGGGCTTCAGGCTTGAAGCCAAGGGTTGGCAGTTAAGCAAGGCACCAAACCCTTTACTGCTCCCTGGCACCTCTGTAGCAGGCAGCCCACTGCTCTGGGTTAGTGTATGCTGGGTTTATTTCACTCTCGACTGGGATAAATACAGAAGCCAGATTTCCCTCACCGGATCAAGAGTGTATACATATATGTATACTAAGATACTTACCAGTGAAAAAAGACTGACCAATTCATGTATTTATCAAAGGAGACATCGTCTTGCACTCAACTTGCACTTGTTACCGATGTTACATTCGCTCCAATACTAATCATACTACTACTAATCATACTTTGCACATGCTTCGAATAAGTTAATCATCTGATTCAAAGCAATACTCCAGTGGATTATGATTGTAGGCTGCATATCTGGATAGGTCCAGTACAAGCCAAACATTTGTGTGAAGAGAAAATTACATCAGTAGCTGCCTTCCAGAGTTTGGCTGTTGTTTGTGTTGTCAGCTCAATGTCTTTCAATGGGTGAGCCCCAGGGCACTCCTGCAGGCGTGTTCAAAACTCACTACACTACACATGAACTACAGCATTGAGGACATTGTTGGCACACAGAGACTTTAGTAAAACTTATATTTCTGAAGTGTTGCGGTGTTGTGCTACTCCCTCTCATCGCCATGCTGGACAAAAAGTCCATCAGTGAAAGTGAACGAAGGCAGAGAATTAGGTGGAATTTTGATTTTGAGGGGATGTACAATTAGCCTACAACTTAGGACAATAGCTGGGCATTTGAGTATAGACTAAATATTCATAGGTTCAAGAGCTCTCCACATTTCTTCTCTACTGTATTGACATTTGTATTCACACTTTTATTCAAACTTTTCCTTCAAGATGGCGGCGAGAGAGGGAGTAACATAACAGATGATGTCAAAGGCTCCGTACAAAGGCTCAGCACATAAGTAAGTCTGGTGCTACTCACTGTTGTCATCTCTTTCTGCCTCTTCTGTAGTCTGGGATTTGTAGTAGGTCATCCCCCTGATGACTATTTTGGGTTGAGCCGGTGATGTTTGATCCTTGTTTTGATTCAAGGCTTGTGTAGCATCTACGCCAGCCGTCTTTGTAAACTGTGAGGGTTGGCGCCCCCCCACATACCGCTCCTCATATTTATCCTATAAGAGGACAGACCATGCATGACATTAGAACTGCAGCATGTAAACATAGCTATTTACATAATGCATATATTTTTGCTGTCTGTACATACATCTTTGAATTAATCATCTTGTATTGACTGGGGCATACATTACATTACATTACAGCATACTTACCAGCTCTGACTGCAACTACCACTATCCTTTTCTTTATAGTCACCCCTCACCTGAACTCGTTCTAAGCCAATTTGTATTTCCTGTCTTAAAAGAGTATTGTTTATTTATTATTAATAATGGCCCACTGGAATAAGCTTGGACTCGCATCTAGTTGTGTCCTTAGTAGGCTTAGATTTCAATAACTGATCTTTATTAAAGGACATTTTTTTTATCTGAAGTAATGTGCTATGGCAACAGATAGCCTAATGTTTGAGCAATGAAAATCCTTGTTTGCTTGTGGAAAAATTGATGGGAGGGGGGTCGATGAGATCATTGGACAATTGAATGGAGCTTGGGACTCACAAGTGTTGAACATGGTCTGACAGTGAGAAAGCTGCTTTCTAGACAGAATAGTTATTAACAACTCTCTGTGCACCCCTCTCCCTGTGCAGACTCACTCAAATTAGTCAATGGCTGCACTGAGATTTCAGCAAAACGGACTGTAGGCTATAACAAAGGTTTCTCCAGACACTATAAACATAGTGGCAGTAGTGGTATAAACAAAGTACCATTGTCATCTGTGAATCATTAATCCCAATCAATTTATGAGAGCTGAAAAGACAAACACATTTAATTTTCCAATTTCATTACACATTGTTGGCAAGTCTTGTTGGTGGTGAGCAATTTCCCCCCATGGCATATCAAGATGGTTAGCAGGAGTCCTCAAAATCACTAATCACAATGTGGTCACACTCAGACAGACCTGTGGTAAAATTGTGAAGATCTTCTTTAAACTTAGGCTTCTTATCATAGATATTGCTATGTTGTTTATGTATTAGGCCTACTATAGTTAATCAGATATAAAACTCCAAAGTAGTGATGACAGTCTCTTTTGTCGCCCTATATCGGAGGCCACACAACTCATTTGACGCCAGGATTCCACTGCTTCATCCATTGTTTTCCATTGCTTCACAGACTATTCATAAAAGTAAAGTCAGATGCATTGACTAATTTAACGTCTACGTTACACAAAGAAATGTCCATGCATCCATGCATTAAATAGCCTACACAGTAAATTAAATTAATTCAAAGATTTTTTTGAGATTATTGAGCCGACCTCCAAATTCTGATAGGCTGCAGCCTTATCACTTGGTACAGTAAGCCTTTTCCGTTTTTCCTGGCGTGGTGGGATTGAGGGTGTGGGTTTCTCAGTCTCCTGAACAGGCAGACTCGTAGGTGTGGTCATGTTGTGTTGGTTTGCCTCCTCTTTAGTATCATTCTGCAACACCTGAGGTGCACAGACACAGGCAGAGCAGATCATCAAGGACAATCATTGCTATACGGTATAACGAACGCATGCGGTAGGCTATTAGATCCACAAGCACCAACACAGTTTAGACTGCACATACTCCTTCAGTAGCGCACGTTTGAGAATAGCAACCACATTCTATTACTCACAAGAGACTGTTTCCTTACCGGAGCTTGCAAAGGAACTTACCTTTTCGATATTGTTAACACGACTGAGGAGTTTGGTCGTAACCGCGTGCAACTTTAGTAGGTCCATCCCGTAGAAAGATCCCTCCAGTAGCTCAATAATTGTTGACAACTAAAAAAAACAAGTACATCCAATCAGGGTGACGGGTATGATATGAAAAGAAAGATATTCAACTCCAGCAACAAGATTAATCCAGCCATATTTGATAATTCGTGTACATCCAAGAAGATTCTGACATGTCGCCAGATGAGCGCATCTTTACGAGATGACTGTATAAGCCTACTGATCCAGTAAAACCATTTGTAGAATGCATTCCAATAATAGCGCAATGTGCAGTTTCTCGCACTATTCCTGTCACCTTGACATTCTCTTCGCTGGCCTCACGGAGCTTTTTGAGCCTGAAGTCCCCTTCACAGGGGTTCAGGGCCGACGGTGGCGCAATGCATGCGCATTTGCAGTGGGGCCCAGATGTAACGGTCTCCACGGTGTAAAAGTCGTTTGGGGTGGCTGTGCCCTCCTCAATCCGCCGGCAGGCGCTCCTGCTCAGGGGTCTGACAACACATTTACATCCACAGTCAGAGCCTTCCGAAAGCGCTTTCACTTTGTCATAATCACCCAGCAGCTATAAAGGAGAGAGGACGCAGGTATTTTTTCTACCAGGCACAGTCAGCACAAAATATTACTTCCATTCAATGCATTGCACTTTCGTAGTGTAACTGATCAAAGATGTTACAGAGCTTAAACAACATATAGGCTAATGTGCCACATCAAAGACATGTTGCAAATATTCTAATTCGTATATCCAATTTAAATTCTTTGTTTTTAACGAAAACAAACAAACACTTACCCGTGTTAATATACCCTCCTCATTCTCCGTTTCGAGAGTTAAGGTATCGTTGCGGTTTTCTCCAGTCCCTTCTGGCGAGTCAAGCTGCAACTTTGGCGCAGCGAGGCAACAGGCGGCAGTTGCCCACCATAGAGCGCACCACATTCCCAACCGAGTCATACTGCGCTATCCAAACACCTCCGGATGCACAGACTCCAGTCTAATTAGACAAATAATCGATTAAATGATTTTCATACACGTCCTAACGAAAAGCCAACGACAATTACTAAGAATATTTCCCTTTCCTTTCATTGATAGGCTACACCATTAATCTCAAGAGTTTGTCTTGTGAAACATTTTGTTTCCAAAGTTAACTATTTTCGCCTTCCAGTTGAGTGTTTGCAGACAGACAGCAGGTGTTCTGTGCCCTCTGTCTGAGAGACTTGTAGGGAATGTTTGCATAGCGGAGCCGACTCAGAAGTGGAGTTCCTCCGGATCCGATGGGGAGGACCATGGATAGAGAGGTACCAGCCAACTAATGTGCGCTCTCTCTCTCTCTCTCTCTCTCTCTCTCTCTCTCTCTCTCTCTCTCTCTCTCTCTCTCTCTGTGTGTGTGTGTGTGTGTGTGTGTGTGTGTGTGTGTGTGTGTGTGTGTGTGTGCGCGCGCGTGTGTGTGAGACCTTTCCCATACTCTCACAACAGAAGTTTCTTTTCACGTTTAGAATTAGGCGAAGTGCAAATTTCCTCGACATGTATGGCAATCTTTATAGAAGTAAAATTAGAATGCTGCGGAATTCAGCTAGAACGTTTTTATGGCAATAAAAGCAAGGCGGAATTGCGTATAAGTAGGCCTAAGTCTAACTTCATAAGTAAACTTGTTTACTTACACTCACTGGGAAAGACTAGACGATAAACTCAACCTGTTGAATCTACACCTAAATTACTGTCTTAGCTTTCTATCCAAGGAGTATCTTACCATGCCAGCGTAATAATTAACCTGGGTCCGGTTGTGACAAAGCGTAGAGAGACCCCTACTGGTAGTAGTGAAGTAGTGGTACAGTACGTTTCTCACTCCAACGAGCACCGAGGTCTTTGGTATTTTTTGTCCTCAACGGTGTCTTCCAGGAAGCGCTGCCTTTAAGGCACGTTTTAGGGTTAGGATGAGGGTTGAGGGGGTTAGGGTTAGGAATAGGGACCGGATGCAGTCTGAAGGGTCTTTGGTATTATTTGCCCTCAACAATGCATTCCAGGCAGCGCTCCCCTCCTCTCCCAACACACTGTAGCCGACATACACATACTGACTCTGACCCACTGCCTTTTTACATGTCTTTACTCAGCTGCAGAGGTGTGTGTGTGTGTGTGTGTGTGTGTGTGTGTGTGTGTGTGTGTGTGTGTGTGTGTGTGTGTGTGTGTGTGTGTGCAGGTCCATCGCAAAAGGACAGGCAAATCCCTTGAACTTGAAATCAGGCAATTGGCTGGGGCCCCAGGCTGAGAGGTTGACTGTTTGACCATTTCAGTAGTTTAGTTAGGAGTGTTTGTGTGTGTGTGTGTGTGTGTGTGTGTGTGTGTGTGTGTGTGTGTGTGTGTGTGTGTGTGTGTGTGTGCTTGTGTGTGTGTGTGTGTGAGAGACAGAGAGAGAGAGAGAGAGAGAGAGAGGGAGAGAATGTGGTTAGAAGGTCAAGACACGACCTTAGAATCCTAATGTGCGAATGATTTTGACTTGCAAAGTTTCAACTTCAATTTAGACAGGAAATATTTGTGAAAACCATTTGACTTGAAAAATTACAAATGCAAATCATCATGCACCTGATCATTGTTTAAAAAGACAACATTCTAACAACATTCTAGAAGAGATGCAGACATGGCTCCTGGACCTCTCCTTCACGCAAGTAAGTGTGTGTGTGTGTGTGTGTGTGTGTGTGTGTGTGTGTGTGTGTGTGTGTGTGAGAGAGAGAGAGAGAGAGAGAGAGAGAGAGAGAGAGAGAGAGAGAGAGTATGTGTGTGTGTGTTGCTTGGAGAATTTATCTGTTAGGATTCTCCGTTTCCACCCTTGCTATCGTGTGTGTGTGTGTGTGTGTGTGTGTGTGTGTGTGTGTGTGTGTGTGTGTGTTTCAGGTCTTTCCCCGCTGATAACTGCATGGCTGCTATCCTCTCCCTCTCTCTCACTCCTCTTTGTGAGTGAGCCAAGGAGCTGGGAAGATGCTCGGAGTTACTGCAGAGAGAAGTACTCTGACCTGGCCACCCCAGACAGCATGGAGGAGATGAGCAGACTTCTACAGAGTGTGGAGCCCAAGTACCAGGGTGATGTGTGGATTGGCCTCAAGGGGGGAGCCCGGCCGCGCTGGCTCTGGTCAGGGAACGCCACCCTTCAGTACACAAACTGGAGGTCTGGTGAGCCCTCTGGTAACTTGATCTGTGCTCAGAGTCACAACGCAGGATGGTTTGTTCGTGGTTGCAGAGGTTTTTGGTGGTTCCTGTGCTATACTGGTAAGCACACATGACTGTTCTACAGGCATATAGCAAACACACACGCACACACACACACACACACACACATATTACACTGATGCAAAATAACCATGCTGATGCGAGTCAAGAGGCCAAACTGATTCTAGTCTTCCAATGACTTTCTGTAACTGCAGTCCAGATCTCAATCTCAGCTGACTTAATGAAACAGTTAGTGGTAAGCATGGACCACCTGACCTGACTTGTGATTTCCATCTATGTCACACAGAGAATAGTTCCCCCAAGTATGTGATGATCAGGACTACCAAAACATGGCTTGGTGCTCAAAGATACTGCAGGGACCACCACACTGATCTAGCCAGCATCGAGAGTCAAGAGGATGAGGAGTTGGTTAGGAATGTCACAGAAGGACGACCTGTTTGGATTGGCCTCTTCAAGGACTTCTCTGAGTGGGTAGGCGAAGGGAACTCCTCATTCCGTTACTGGGCATCAAATACAGATATGAACGGTAATGGTGACGGCAACTGTGTGGCTGTGCGGACCACAGAAGAGGGACGCTGGTATAGGCACATGTGCGATGAGAAACTTCCTTTTGTCTGCCAGAAATGTGAGTATACTTAACCTCATAAACCACTGTAGATGTGATAAAGTGCAGTTACCGTTTTCACACCCTGGTTTGTGTGTATGTGTGTGTGTGCGTGTGTGTGTGTGTGTGTGTGTGTGTGTGTGTGTGTGTGTGCGTGCACGTGTATGGCCATGACAGCTCGAAAAAGTTTGCGGTTTGTGAGGCTTACCGTGGCGGCCAAGGAAGGTGTGGATTTGAACAATCCAAACTTGAGGGCAACTTTGCTGGAGCAGGTTAGTTTCACTACTAGTTAGTAGAGCTCATTCATCCCAAAATGCACTGTAAAACCATACTTTTCATGTGTCTCACCTACAATTTTAGATGACTGAAAACCTGAAGAAACAAACATCATCAGATAATATAAATCTAAAATGGCTTGAAGATGAAGATGGCCAAGTGTTTAGCGAGACGAATGATAAGCAGAAGATGAGGAGGTTGAGTGGAGATGGTGAGCTGTAAGGTTGTACATGTTTTCTTTAAAGTAAGTAAATTTACTTCAGTTACAGTATATCATTATAGC
>JAODXP020000022.1:10652138-10699256 GCA_027497455.2 Sardinella longiceps | reverse complement strand
CTCCCCCCCCCTAGCGGTAGCAAATTCATTTGGCCACTACAGGAGTCTAGCCAGGCTCCGCAAAGAAGAAGGCAGGGCAATCTAACTTTTATCAGACCAATCAAATCGTCCTGAGGGGTAAGGGACAAGTGACGAAAGAGAGTTGCAGAGATCGCTGAAGCAAATTCAAAATTTGGGGAATGGTACTAATAAACTGAGTTGCTTTCGTTTTATGGAGTTATTGAAAGTTTTTTGGATGTATCCCTGATATTCCCCAACTAGTTGTCATCATTTCAAGCCTAATGGAGTAAATTGTTACTGTTCGTTTTTGTTGCAGATGAACTTAATATTAGATCAGGCAATGACAATAATTCATGTATATTATCTGTACAATAATTACTAACACTAGGCTAGGCGTCTAGATTTCTAGGCTAATCACGTGCAGAAAAATTTCCGTGCAGAGATGGCCTGCCAGGCTATCATCAATAGGGTACATGCTTTGGAAGGTTGAGAAATCATATTACTTTGTTATGGGACATTTCACTTTGTTAGTGATCATGATTTTAAGTCAGGATCGACTATAGAATTATTCTAGAATATAGAGTTTAGTTGATGCATTGCATATTTTGTGTTCAAATATAGGGTTATCAATCTTTTTCTTGTTGTTGATGTCAGTAGAAGCCATATCCATAAACCAGTGTATCTCAGCATGTAGTTTGAATTTTGCTTTAATGTCTAACATGGCTTGCAAATAGGCTTGCTTCAGCCAAACAGATAATATTTTTTTCAACATTGTAACTCTCACTCTATCTTCCAAACAGAAAAGATTGAACAGATGTGAAAAGATGTGAGCCATAAAATTAGAAAGCTCCAGTAGAATATTTTCTTACAGACAATGTCAATGTACATGAATTATGTATAAATTGATGTTATTTTTCTTCGTTTAAGATATTGCTGATGCATATGTTTGAGTGTATTATCTGATGGATATCTTTCTTTTGACGATCGTTGCCTCGGTTTATATTTATCTGAGAATAAATACAAGGGAAATTGTCTGTGTGTTGTTGATTGATTTATTGAATCGATTGATTGAACAGAGACTGTAGGTGTATGTCATTTGATTCCTTTTATTTATGTACCCCATGCTTCTGTGAACTTTTACTAAGTAGCCTATGTTTAGACAGGATATGGGCAACATCTAAAGTTTCACCACACTTGGGGGGTTGTACTGTAGCACATTTAAGTAAATATATCAATGTCAATGACGAGACAAGTTTTTTTTTCAGTTTTGGTTAAGCACTGTGTGTGTGTGACTTGCCAGCATAGTGGTATTGCAGTATCATACTACACCCACCAGATGTCAGTGACATGTCAACAGTGTGTGTGTGTGTGTGTGTGTGTGTGTGTGTGTGTGTGTGTGTCCCACATCCAGAGCCACGGATGACATGCCGTTGAGCAAGGCACCCAAACCCCCCACCTGCTCCCTGGGCGCTGGAACAATGACATATCTCATTTCACTCTCCTAGTCTACCACATGGCTATAATGAGATGTACATTAATAAAGTTTTTTTTTCTCGAATCTTGAACCTCAATGACTGCTATATAGCTGCCCAGCTGCCAACGTTATGTGTCCTTTTGAGTGTTTTGAGATCTCAGTCCCAAATGTATGTATGTATGTTTTGAGATCGCAGTCCCAAATGTACTAGCCTATGTATGTGTATGTGTTGTTACATTCTTACTCCCCTCCCCGTCTCATTAACCCCCCCAGAATATGTGTATGGAAGCTAAAAAAAAAGGTGTGAAAAGGCAGCTAAATTGGCAACAGACAGTTCCTCCAGAGAGGTGATGCTTGCTTACCAGGCAGAGTGAAGCTAAGCTCAAGGCTGCTGCTGTCTCTCCAGGAAAGCCTAAGCGTTTGTGTCCTCGCTCTCCGAGGACGCAAAGTTTTATGAATGGTGAATGCATTAAGTATGGAGCGATAAATATTTGAATAAAATAACTAATAATGAATAAAGAATCATAAATGGAAATTGTTTTTGTTTTTCTGTGCCTTACCATTGTCATAGTACAACACTGCATCCAGAACAAGACCGTTGCCGCCTAGTGGTTTTGCAGTATCTTACTATACCCACCAGGTGTCAGTGACGTGTCATAAGACCTACAAGCCAATTTGTGTGTGTGTGTGTGTGTGTGTGTGTGTGTGTGTGTGTGTGTGAACCTTGAGATATTATAGGTGACTATCAGTTTAACTGTACAAGCTGCAGAATGCACTTGAGGTATAACAGTGAACAACATACTCTATTGTGGTTGAAGGATTATTTTATTAGTCCTTATTAAGTGAAAAATAAAAGCAGTACCCTGCACAAACATTTGAATTTCAGAGTAGAATGGATATTGACAACTAATTGTCCTCATGAAATAATTAAATAATGGGAAAAATCAATCTTAGATCAATCATTCATGTGTTCTACCATATAAAGAAAACATTCCTGTAAAGTTTTATTTGTGTATATCTGCACATTGGCACCCACAAGATCTTCAATTGTATTGACAGTACATTTGTAAATTAACAACATAATCCAGTCATCCTTTCTTTTAAAGGACTAGACCACCCTTTTATACAAATTAGTTATTCACCCCCTTACCTGGAGTTACACATGTGGGTAAAAGCAGTTTGGTCTCAGTCCATGCATTTTCCTAGTCTGGGATCTCCAATTTTACCTTTTTCTTAGCTTTAGCTAGCATAGGCACTGGACAACATTACATTCCAACATTTATGCTAAGCTAAAGCTAAAATTGGGGTTGCTGGAGAAGGAAAATGCATGCACTGAGAGCAAAATGATTTTACCCACATATGTAACTCTAGGTTAGAGGGTGAATAACCAATTTTCAGGGTGGAATATTCCTTTAACTATTATATGTCCCTCAAATCATCCCAACACCCTTTATCCTTGGGCTCAATTTGACTCCACCTACTGTACATAAACCTTCAAAAAATAATTACAGAGTAAATTGTTACATGATTTTCTTGACACATAATGATGTAATAACCACCATCAAAAGCCCTACAAAGCAACCCCACCCTTCCACTCACCCTCTTATATCCTAAATACTTGCAAATAGCGAAAAATAGTCTGAAAATCATCAAATTGTCACAAAATTTTAAAGAATAAGCATTTTAGTTTGTATTGGTTTGACACTTTGAATTAAAAACTTTTTCTTTTATTCTGATAACATTGGTAGCACTAACTGAAGTAAACTAAATTAGCTAAGGTGGCTAAATCTTTTACTGTATGTTTTTTTTGTTGTTGTTTTTTTTGTACAGGACAATGAAAAGGTATTACTATACAATGCTTACACAGTTGTCCCCATCAGTGGAGGGAAAGTCATGAAATATGAGGCCAAAGAAAAAGTTAAATCATATATTTTAAGATATTAAACATAGCTTACTGGTCCAAAGATCGCAGGAGGGTTAAGGTAATCCATTATGTGAACTGCAACTGAAGCTTTCATGGATAAAGTCAACCCAAAAAAAGTGAAGGAAAGAAAGACAATTCTAATGAAATTAACAAGATCAAAGAGCCTTTCTATTTTTGAGAGAAAAGCCTCAACATGAAAGAATAAGTTAGTTATACACAGCAGGTCTATACTAAAGTGTATTGAAATTCTCACATCTAATCAGCGTCTTTCTTCCCTCTTCTCTTCTCCTTTTTAGTGAATACTTTCCCATCTTCCTCAAGCCACTGCAGCTTTATATCCCCTGAAACGGCTTGTTTCTTCAATTTAGCTTGAATCTATTATAAAGGAAAAAAGGAAAACATTTAATGTTAAATATTATTTTTATGGCGCATAATGATGGATTTCATACTAATGTGGAGAAACTGACCTGCTCCAAAATTGCCGCATTTACATTAGGATTGTTCAAATCCACACCTTCCTTGGCTGATATTGTCAGTCTCCAAAACTGGCGTTTTATGACAGCTGCCACACACACACACACACACACACACACACACACACACACACACACATTGAAGTATGTACAGTATATGCAGTGCATTTGAGTTTCTAAGAAAGATTGGCAAAAAAAAAAAAAAAAGAAAGATTGGCGGGCTTACTTTGTTGGCCGAGGCAGACAAAAGGATGCGTCACACTGCATGCATGTCGATACCAGCGCCCCCCCTCTGAGGTCCGTACGGCAACACAGTCAGTACCATTACTGTCCATCTCTGTCTCTGATGCCCAGTAACGGAATGATGAATTCCTTGGCCTACCCACTCCCAGGAGTCGTTGAAGAGGCCAATCCAAACATTCCCACCCTCTGTAAGATTCAAGACGTGTTCTTGGTCTTCTTGACTTTCAATGATGGCTAAATCTTCGTAGTTTTCCCTGCAGTAACTTTGAGCCTCAAGCCAGTTTGCCACCTTTTTTATGAGTATATATCTAGGAGATCTGTGCTCTGTGAGAGATAAAAATCATAGATTTAAAAACAAGAAAGAGTAAACCGTGTGTGTGTGTGTGTGTGTGTGTGTGTGTGTGTGTGTGTGTGTGTGTGTGTGTGTGTGTGTGTGATATACATGTATTCTAAGTATGCAATGTACTCTCTTGGTGTTGAGCATGCATGTGTGCTTACATGCATGGCACAGGAACCATGGCGTAGCGCTGCATGGGTAATCAAACCATCCTGTTGGTCCTTGAGTCTGAACACAGGATCCATCACCATTGGGCTCTCGCAGGTTGCCAGTTTGTGTACTGAAGGGTGGCGTTCCCTGACCATAGCCAGCGCGGCTGGGCTCCCCCCTTGAGGCCGATCCACACATCACCCTGGTACTTGGGCTCCACACTCTGTAGAAGTCTGCTCATCTCCTCCATGCTGTCTGGGGTGGCCAGGTCAGAGTACTTCTCTCTGCAGTAACTCCGAGCATCTTCCCAGCTCCTTGGCTCACTCACAAAGTGGAGAGAGAGTTGCCCAGGGACAGCTACCAGCTGCCAAAGCTCTGAAAGATACACAAGCAAACAGAAAGAAATAAGTAAAAAGAGAACAGATTGTAGTAAGTACACACACACACACACACACACACACACACACACACACACACACACACACAGAGTCATTAAATACTTACCTGAGTATAAAATGAAGGCACTTGCTCTGAGCCAGAAACGTTCTCTGTGTTTCATTTTGATCTGTAATTGTCTGTGTTGGTCCTCGGATACAGTATGTACAGTACAGGGAACTGTTCAACCACAAAAGTCCGCTGTCTGGTAGAGAGGCAAGCAACAATCATTTTCATGTATTACTTTTTTATATTTGCAAGTGAAAGTGAGACATAGGCAGTGATAAACAAATGTGTCATGCCCACATGTACTCATGGAAATTAATTTATCAATAATTTATTATTTCAGTGTAAAAGCTGTGAAGTGAATATTGCTGGAATGGTAATCCAAATCATCCAGTTATCTAAAACCACTGGAATAAATTAAAGTATTATAGGCTGACTTTATTCAAAAAATTAAACACTCCTGTTATAGTAAAAGTCACTGTATATAGATAAGATGAATGCCCCAAAACATTGCTTGGAAATTTGAATTAGTTTTGCATGTCTGTGTGGATGCAGATATCTGTGATGGTCTTGCCAGGTGAAGGCTTTGAAAGTGTCCTGCTCTGTTTTATCCACTAAAGTCCACACAATACTCCTATGCAAATTAAAACCTCCTTAACAGAGTGACCAAAGATCATAGAATACTGATCACATGACTGCTCTGCTTCAACCCTCTCTGCAGTGACTGTTTGGACTGTCCTCTTTTAGAACTGATGTTTATATTGATCATCATTGTTTTGGTTTGTTTGAACATGCAAAGCCACACAAATAATATCATGAAGTGTGGCGCATTTAGTCTGGCATCTGTGTACCCTGGACATTGCCTTCACTCTTGTAAACAAGAATTTTAGGTAAATTTTCAAGCATTGATGTCACTTTTCTGACTTATTACTTGGCAAGTGAAGGCTCTCTATATTTTAACTAGTCTACATAAAGTATTTGGTTACACTTTATTTGAAGGTACCGTCATAGGACTGACATGACACTTTCATTAACTATGACATGACGTTGTCATGAATCTGTCATTAACTTTATACACCTGTCATGACTTCTGTCACTAAGTGTCACCCAGTATTTGTGATGGTTAGGGTTAGAGTATGTCAGAAGTCATGACAGGTGTATAAAGTTTATGACAGATTCATGACGTCATGTCATAGTTAATGACAGAGTCATGTTAGTCTTATGACTATAGTGTGTTACAAAGTGTTACCAAGTATTTTCACATGCTTACAACATGCCAACACTGCCCTGATAAAGGACAAACCCAAAAGTAGGGACTTGTGTGATCCATAAAGATGTAATTATATTTACGTCCTCAGTCAATGAAAGTCTTCAAAAAAGTATTATTTTTGGTTACTATCTTTCAAAAATCTCTCTCTTCAGTCGCCAATTTAATAACATTAAAAAGCAACACTGTACTATCTCCAATGAATCAATCTTTTTTCTTTTTTTTTAAAAAAAGCAATTCTGTTTGACACTGGGGTGCCGTTGTCTTAATGCATAGCTTAACCTGTAACTGTACCAGGAAAGCAAGAGCAGGTGCAGAGAGAGCTGTGTCTAGACATGTCTAGAACTGTGCAATATTCAGTTGTCTAATCACCATCTTGATATGACACACCACCAGTGAGGTGGATGGATTATCTCAGCAAGGAAGATTTGTGAACATTTCAAATATAATACGTCATTTTTGTACATAGAAAAGATTTTAGATATTTGTGTTCAGATCAAGAAAAATGGGAGCAAAAAAAGTGCTGAGTTTAAATTTTGGTTGTTGTTGTTGTTGTTGTTGTGTGTAACACTATATACAGAGCCATAGATATAGAACCAGGGCAGCCTTCTTATACAGATCTTAGAAGTCTGTTCCAAGTTACATACTGAAACACTTCAGCCAATAGCTATGTTACAGTAATGTCACAAGCAGACAAGAGAGCACTAAATGAACTAGTCAGTCCTGTCTGTCCTCTGGGACAAAACAATAGTCATGGGTTCATCTCACTGTGTGAACATACCAGACAAGGGTGGACTGATGTTGACCTTGCCCAATATCTTGTCTCAACTCCCTACTGCAATTCACCCTACTGCTACTCCCGACTGCAATTCAGATAAAACAGACTTCATTTACACCACTGGGCAAAAAGCAATATAGATTCAACATAATAAAACAATTTAATATGAAAATGAAAATTATCAAATAGTAACAAAGAGTGTTAGTGCAACATGCAATGTGTTTTTCCATGGTGGGCAAATTTATTCACATATTTCAATGATTAAGTTTGGATACCGTAAAAAAATATAAAGAGTAGATAAATACAATAAAAATATAAATATGTCATAAAATACAACATACAAATAGCAACACTCTAACATCAATGTATTTTATACAAAACATCAGACACTACCAGTCTTTATAGTTTGCAAAATGTATCATATAAAAGTAAAGAAATGACTTAAGTGAAAGAGAGCCACAACTCTTCCCTCTTTTCAGTCTTCATAATACTGAGTTCTTCATCTCCCCGAAGTTCTGTTCATATCTCATTTATGATCGATGTGGATTATTAATCCCTACCTAATCCACTAAAATCAAGAGAAAGCAGAAATATTCATCTGCTCTGCTTATAGTACTCTAAATCTGATCAATGTTTCACTACAGTGCAAATTCCATTATAAATAATAAAAATAATATTAATAAAATAAATAAAATGGGCTACGACGTTAGTCTTTCATGTATTGAGTAACTGGAAACATCCCTTACTCTATGTTGGTGCACGTATTTTCGACTTCATCAAAATTCAAGTGTTCAAGGGTTAAGTTCTCTTGGTCTTCAGGGGAATTTGTATATCTTTCCGGAAGGGGAGCCTCATTGGTCTTCTCAACCCATTGGATTGATGCCATTCTTCTGAAGCTGATGCATAGACAATGAGCCGGAATAGTCCGAGTGGCCCCTTATTTGTCCTTTACTATGATGTCAGCAACACCGTGCACTTGTGTGAGCTGCTTGCAGTCCAGAGATGCGACCAGCTTCCGGGGTCCCGCTAGAGTTGGGGTAAACTTCTCTGTTAGGGTCAGCACACCACGGCCTACCACGTCACTGAGAGACAGAGAGAGAAAGCACAGGATTGCACAACCAGGGTGGAGAATAGGGGCGAGAACAAAGTCAGTCATAACACTGTCGTATGTGCAAGTAGATGCAGATGTGTGTGTGTGTGTGTGTGTGTGTGTGTGTGTGTGTGTGTGTGTACTGTATGTGTGTGTATCTTACCCAACAGTGATTGTGTGTATGCTTTGAAGTCCTAGACCCTCCACTCTAATAACGACGTTCTTCAGTGTTGCGGGCAGTGGGTTGGTGAAAGAAATTTTGGCCGTCATCTGTTTTCCAACAACAGCATCCCCTACAGGCTGGAGAAGAAATCACAACGACATTATCTTTATGGAAAGCAGTGTGTGTGCATGTAGCAGTGTGTGTGTGTGTGTGTGTGTGTGTGTGTGTGTGTGTGTGTGTGTGTGTGTGTGTGTGTGAGAGAGTGTGTGTGTGTGTGTGTGTGTGTGTGTGTGTGTGTGTAAGGGGGCGAGAGCTGAGTGAATGATTTGAAGGCTGATGTATACTGTATGCCAATGTATTTTGTGGAGACAACTATCAAATAACAACAAGACTAAATGCAGCCAAAGGTAAGCTTACTGTGATAATGAGGTCTGGGGTGCGCAGACGGAAGTTGAACTGAGTGGCCAGAACCTGCTTGGTCTCTTGGACCTCTCCAGAGAGCATCAGCATCAGGGCAGCCTGGTCCACCAGCTGGTTCTGATAAACCTGGTATGGCAGAACCCAATCCAGTGTTTGGACTGTAAACAAGAGAATACAAAAAATATCATATTAGCAACATCAACAAAATCAACAAAAAACATTGTCCCAAAACATGTCTGACAAAGTTACTCAGTATACTGTAACATCCAGATTATTAACCAAGATTAATACATTGATTTTGCAAAAATTCTTTATATTATCTGTAAGGTTAATAGATGATTGAGGGCTATACATGGGAACGCATCTCTTTCCAGCATTCTTCTCTCTAATGAAATTATGATCTGATTGTGAATCTATTGGTTATGTTTAGTAAACTGAGGTTAATGCACGAGTGAGGTCAACACATGGTTTTCTTTTTTTAGATTGTGCAAAACACTGGCCTCGGATTTATACACAGTGCAGCTTATATTTGGGAAATTACTGTAATATAAACCTTGCTAGATGAGGCCATTTTGTTTCTGACCTAGAGTCAAAATGGCTGTTGTAAAATGGGTCTGGGACCGAACCAGACTTGACACTAACCTTCTGCAGGTTCCAACACAACTGGTGCCTGGTCCTTCTTCACGCAGGCACGGAGCACGCCGGTGTAGTACATGACATACACCTGGCTGTGCAAGATCAAATTCCTCTCCTGACTACTGGAGTTCCGCAAGGTGATCGTCAGCTCGGCATCGCTGCCCATCTGCGGCCCCTCTCCGTCCAGGGTGACCAGAATCTCGACGTCTTCGATGGCTTTTGACGAGTACACGTCAGGTTTGGAGCCATAGCGAGCAGCCGTCTCCACAGCCTTGCGCTCCTCCTCTGTGCCTGTTGACAGACATAAAGAATAGGACATCATTACGAGTCAAAACTTCACGTGATATGAGAAAAGGTCAGAATCAAGAGAGAGCATAGCAAACAAGTTTTCAACAGAAGACTTTTTTAAGGCTTCAATACTGGATGTTCCAGTAAAAGTTTGAGTCTGAGCAGCCAAGTTCCAAGAGGTGATTAAGCAGTGCACAATCAACACATGGATACTCTGTGCCCACAATGCAGAGCAGCGATCCAATCAGTAGGCCTACCGATGGAACCAGGAAGCATGTGATGCTTTTAAGCCTGATCATTCACAGAAGCATGTGATCATTATCTGCTTCGATGTATGGCCATTCATGCATACCATAGCCCCAGCAACACGTATTCATGACCTCACAATTACATTTGTTTTAAGAGCACATAGCTTGTGTGAGTGGAGTCTCACCTTCAGGGTGTTTGTAGAGGTGTGTGATGTCAGCACGCTCATCCGATCCCACTGCCTTGGTGCTAATGAAGTGGCCTATGGCGTTCTTCTCCGAGTGGATCTGAGTGAACGTGCCATCAGCATTCCTCTGCCAGTAGATCTTATCACTGTTCACCTACAAATACAACCATCACATTCCCCTTCAATTAGTACCTTCAAAGATGTAGGCAAATAGTTGTCGTTCAAAAATAATGTTAGAATTTGGCATCACACAATATTGACTATTCACATTTCTGATTAGAGAGATTGACATTTAATTAATCCCAGAGGAAATTTGGGATTGTGGTTAGACACAGTCAACCTTAAATTTGATATCTTTTCTCTGTGCTTTTATCTAAATTCTAAAGGGCAGAGTTAAGCAAATAACAGCAGGGAAAGAATGAGAGATGAGGTTATGGTTAAACTCCAAACAACAAGACAATAAGTCAGTCTGAGAGAAGGGTGTAATCCCTTGTCTGAGCTGAGGAAGGGAGTCGTTGGGTGGGACCCGGGAGGAGTAAACGAACGGAGGAGTGACTGACCTCGGCGAAGACGAAGGGCGCGTCGTGCTTGAGGAAGACCTGCCCATCCCGCACGGCATTGACCGAGGCTGGACCGCAACGGAACAACCCCTGACTGGTCTCCTGAGGGGTGGAGTCCACCACCTGCCAACCTCCCATCCCAGGGGGGAGGTCCATACGGGACATCCAGCAGTCATTCCACACATGGAAGTTCCTACAAACAGAAAGGCAAGAGACATTGAGGAAACTTTTTAGATGTTTCTTTATGATGATTGACGATTGCTGTTAAGATTGTTGGTAATGACGGTGGTGATACTGATGAAGCTGATGCTGCTGCTGATGATGTGTTATAGTTATTATAAATCTATGTATTATGGATCAACCCTCCGTAGCCCCTTTCCTACTGCACTTCGGTACTTTGCACAAATAGGCTGACACCAGACAAAATTTTGCTCCTTTTTTACACCAGTAATCATATGCATATGGAAGATCTGATATCACCAAGTAATTAAGAGTCCAAAGAGGACAAACAAGTTTAACATTGATCCTGGACTCTTAATTATTGGATACAGTCTAATGATATGCACTCTTGATCTTGATTACTCATATGCAGTATAATCCAAATGACACAGTAAACTGCTTGTATATCGCATATGACAAATAAAACTCCTTGATTCCTTGATATAACTCTATAAGTATGTCTTTAGATCTTATACATCTGTATATGCATGCTATTTATATATTTATGACAGCATTACCATGGCAATAAAGACTTTGAGGACAGCTAAAGAATGGCAGAGGATGATGACGTACCCAGAGGAAGTAAATCATCACCCTAGTGTTGGTTGGTTACAGTAAGACCACACAGTATGACACGACGGCTGTCTGTGGTACTATGATGTCATGATGTGAGTTTGGAAGGGGGACTCACCACACTGAGTCTGAGTTGAGGTTGTCCAATGACTCGAAGTTCTCGTCAAAGTAGATGTCTGTCGTCAAGGACACGTCTGTGTCGTGGGCGGAGTTGTAGTTGGTGACGCTGCGGGTGGGGATTCCTAAACATCTCAACACTGAAAGAGGGAAACAAATGTATAAACAAACAAACAAATATATAAATGTGTCATCTCGGGGGTCTATGTATACAAACAATAGATTGCATGTAGAACACACACACACACACACACACACACACACACACACACACACACACACACACACACACACACACCTGTGGTGGTGACCCCAGAGAAGACCCAGCACTGGCCAAAGCGGACGGGAGTTCCTTTGGAGTTGTGGTACTGCTTCAGGATGTCCACGCTGCCACTCCACGCTGTTGGAGATGTTCCACCCAGATAGTTCCCTGACCAGTTCCCTTCCAGAACCCCACGGTCATTCGGTGAGTTGATCTGTACCCATGGAAGGGGGATAGGAGAACAGTGAATGTATTCAGTAACTCCCGCATTTGAATGTATTTGGATTGTAGAAGATTGATGGAGTTGTGTGGTATAAATCATTCAATGGTTCTTGGTTTTGGACATCAGTGCAGACTGGGAAATGTGGTTTAAATGAAAGGGAGTCTTACCATAGCAGAAACCACTCGGACTACATTCACAGGGTCTCCCAGACCTGAGGCAGGGACTCCACTCTTCTCCAGAATATACAGGCAAGCTGCCAAGATCCCTTCATCAAACTACAGAGAAGTAAAGATAGCATATTAGTAAGCAGTGGGGGCATTCTAGCTGGGAATAGACCAGCCCCTCATTCTACGCTTTGCTTTCATACAGAGAGTCTGGATATTTGGATATTTAAGTGATTGGATGTCAAAGAGATTGTAAATTGAATTCAAAGAGATTGGATAAACTCTTGACTAATAGCCTGTAGTATTCTCATGCTGCTTTTGTAACACCTCCCTTGGTTTGCTGATTGGCCAGGAGAAAATGTGTCCTGAGAATTTGACCTCAATAGGACAAATCCCAGACAGAGCTGAAGATGATAATCGAGCAGAGGAAGGCATGGCCAGGCTAGGATCATTTTCATACATGACTACAAACCATTTGACATTAATTTCTTCAGCTCCTCACTGCCAGGTTCTCTCACCTGTCCAAAATTCCAAGTCCTGGCACCAATCTGGCTCTCAGTGCCATAGTAGATCCTCCCTACGTCATTCAGCACGTACTCCTTCCGCTCAGCTTCATTGTCCATGTACACAGCATCATCTGAGGGGGGAGACACACAGAGTCTGTCATCTGATGACACCTTCTAGACTCTTCTATTTTGCACTAGTACCAGGAGACAACTTGGCAAGGGCCCAGGAGAAGTCCTCTTGAATTGCTCTATTTACAGTATTAGCAAGTGTGTAGTAATTGCCTCACTGCCAGTACCTCTCTACCCTGAGTCACTACTACTACTACTACCACCCTGAGTCAGTAAGCAACTGAGTCTACTTCCCTGTACTCTGCTAAGACTGTATTCAATCACTTTGCTTGACCCCAATGACTTGAGATGAGTTCTGAGTGTGTGTTGATGTACATATCTTACACTGCATTTGTTACATTGACATTACTTCGGAGTATAGGAATCTTACAAGGGTAAGATGAGTCAAATTATCATATAAGATGCTGTTTGTAAAATGTTGTATTTTATCCCCCACAGTTTTTGCAGATTTATAGACAAAAACAGTTTAAAAAGACAACTACTATTTTAATACATTAATTTTCACATATTTACATATAAATATGAGTAAATTGCTCAAATCTAAATGTTAAATAACACTAACGCTGTCTGTCTGTCGCTCACCTTCATTCCAGGTGTTGAAGAGCATGTAGATGTCATTGGCAGCATCGTGCGTTGACACAGCCTCGCCTTTGGGACTGTGGGTCACAACGGTGAGCTCGTACCGACCAATGGCAGCTGTCGGTAAAGAGTTGACGGACAGCTGGACTCGGTTGCCTTCCTGCTTGACCACCTTGCACTCCCAGCGGTCATCCTCCAGTGCCTCCACCAGGGGTATGATAACATGCGTGCCCTTGGACACGGTAGGCTGGTGACCTGTTATACAACAATACATACAAACACATAATATAAAACATATGCACATATTTATTAGTGTTGGTAGTATTAGTATCAATGAATGCTCAGCTTTTTTACTCAGATTAAAAAAAAAAAAAAACTCTCTTAAGCCTGATTGATATGATTCCGCTTTCATATCATTTATGTACTGTATACATTTCATACTTTCAGACAACACTTTAATATGATTAAGAGTCTTCATATTCATGATCTAAAATAATACACAGACAACTACTGTTGTTACTAGTTCCCCATAAGACCACATTGCATATAGCCTTGTTACACACCCAGTGACCCACTCTACTGACATCATGGATTCCAGCAGACGTAAATGCTACCCCACAGATTTTCTTTTCCAGAATCAAAGCCAAACCGCACCTTTCTGTAAACACCATGATTGGCATGGCAAACTACCCCTGATGAGTTGGGAAGCTGCCAGGTCTTGTAACCGTTTTGTTAACAATAATAAAAAAAAAAAAACTAAAAGCATGTTCATGCTTGCTTTACACTTCACTTTACTCTTCTCTTTCTGCTCTTCTCCTCCCCCTTTCTTTCTGCCAACACCAACAGACATCACTATGGAGTTTAACAAGTCCAGGGAATGGATAAATACCACAAACAAGCCTCTAGAGAACTTGCCAGGGCATATCACTATCTGTGCCTCTCACTCACTTCACACACACTCATACACTCACTTAACACACACGAGAGGCTCTGCCATCGTTAGTTTGACACTGTTAGAAAAACAAGACTACTCCATACAAAGACTGTTCAACGGTCACCTCTGACTGCTCCCAGAGATTGACAAATTACACTGCACAGACTGATTGACAAATCATACAGTACTTCCATGCTATGGCTATGAGCCAATAGCTTAGAAGAACTCCTTCTACATCCGAAAGAACAATGCACCGTTCCTTAGACAAACGTTTACGCACACTTGTGATCACATACTAGGTGAATACATTTGATTAAGCAAGCAGTTCAAAGGAAAAGTTCAAATATTACATAATAATTCTGCAAAAAGAATTAACACTAAGAGTAATGTGCACATACTTGGAACAGTTACATATACTGGGCACTTGGCCGGACGTTTGCGCCTGCCCATGTTCAGCCTGAGAAGTCTTAAACCTGCAATTTGTCAAACAGATTTTGACACTCTCTCTCTCTCTCTCTCACTCACACACACACACACACACACACACACACACACACACACACACGCCAAAATCTTCCAGACCTCACTGGTGGTGATAAACTGGTTCACAACCAGGAGCAAATGACGAAATGTAAACATCTTGCTCAATGAAATTTGTGACGTCACTTAAAAGATGTTACTAATCCCAAAAATGTACTGTACTGTAGGTGCCCACAAAGCTATTGTCTGATCACATTTCTCCCGTACTAGTCATTTCCTGCGCTGCCAATCACATCTCTGAGTGACTTCACGGTGGCCTGATAAAAGAATTAGGCCTACAGTACCTTAACTGGTGCTACTCTCCTACAAGTAGAGTGGACTGCTGTGGTTGGCTAAGTGAACATGCATGGACTATCTGTCAGAAAATCTGATTTCCGTGCCTAAAGGTAATCACAGGATAGTTTTATTGAGTCCACAGTGGCAAAATGTACTTTAAAATAGAACAACAAAAATAGTCATACTGGATACATAGCCTACTTAATAATAACCACATAGTGATCATAACATCATCTTCCTCATGCCATGAGGCAATTTCCATGTCAACACAACCATATAATCATCTCAGACATACCAGTGCAGTACATACTGCCTGAAGTGGATATCTAAATAAACTGGATTTTAACATCAGGAAATGTTGTGTATAATGGGTGGCAGCACACTTTACTTTTCAGCAGCCTTATTATTTAGGCTATGAGAATCTTTTAAATGTTATCATTTTACTGTTAGTACTGTATGCCATAAGGCCTATACACTGGTATTCACAACAAGCGGCTTAAAATCTGTCTTTTGGACTGTGTCTCCTAGGCTAAATGCTAGATGAGGGAGAAGTAGGGAGGGCATGGAGCATGGTGGTGCGTGGGGGGAGACAGAGGGGCAGCTATATTGAGGGAGTGTTCTGGAATAGTGGTTGAATGTGGTAATGAATCAGCAGTGAAAGGGGAGTATTACCGACTGTCTGAAGATTAGACAGCCCTGGGGCACCACAGCTTCCCCGTGACCACAGTTGCCATGGAGAAGAGGGGGGAAAACATCATGTGGCATGAGACTCAAATAAAAATGGCCGCACTGCTCAGAAGCTATAAAGTTTTATATGCTGTTAAAGAGGTTCTAATATCAGGTGAGTGGGAGAAACTACAGTAAAGACTAGAGGATAGGCATGGAGAGGAGAGGGCAATAGATGATTAAAATAAATGTGTTTTTGGCTAAAAATAGTTCAGGGCAGGCACGCAAACACACACACACACACACACACACACACACACACACACACACACACACACACACACACACACACACACAGAGTCACATGCTTACCTGTCTTTAACTCCAGGTGCAACTTGTCTGTCTTGGGGTCGTATGGTCGTGAGAATTCAATCCACATCATGAAAGTCTGTCCTCTACGGATTATAAGGTGATCACCATGATAACTGTCTGTGTGATGTTCTTTGCGATTCTGCCCCGTCTTTGACTTGAGGAGGTCTACTGAGCGTACTGAAAGTAAAAGTACTGTCACACACACACACACACACACACACACACACACACACACACACACACACACACACACAAGAACACATAAACTGATATTTAGACCTCAAAGCAACAGAATCCTCATTGGGAAATGGTACTCCAAATAACTATAACAATAATTCAGTGTGTGACTTGGACTAGACATAATCAAGTTTCTAACATCACATTTCTGTCGATGCAAACAGATGTTATATAAAACTGTAATAAGTAGCCTCCATCCCAATTTCCTCTGAAACAATACACATTGATGTCATTACTTTATCTATGTGTGTGTGTCTACATGTGTGCTGGGGGGAGGGTCGTAAATATTTACCTTCTAGTTCAAGGCCTCCAACTGGGGGTTTCTCGTCGCCACCGTTCTCCGTGGGTGGAGGCCCGTCAGGCTCGCCTACATGGGGCTCTGGGTCTTCCGACTCACTCTCACTCTGTGCACGACAACAGCAGGGGCACATCTTCCGGAACCATCGTCGGCACGCCCCCTCTTGCTGCTCCTTCTCCTCATCCACCAGCTCCACCTCATCCAGCTCCTCATCCCGTAAGCTGAGTGTGACTTCTGGGAAACGACCGACAGCAGAACGATTCCTCATAGACAATCTCTCCACTGGAGAAGAGAGAAGAGAGAGAGAGAGAGAGAGAGAGAGAGAGAGAGAGAGAGAGAGAGAGAGAGAGAGAGAGAGAGAGAGAGAGAGAGAGAGAGAGTTGTAAATGGTTTGCTACTCCCTCTATCCCTGACTTTGGTATTCCGTGCTCTTTCATAATACTCCTCCATAAATTCTGTAACATTTTACAGGTGAATACATAAGACATTCATGACAGCTCTTCTCATAAATCAACCTTCGAGAAATGTAGAAAGGATAAATGACAGTAACTAAAATAAAAGTCCAACATCAAAGCAACATTACCATTTTCTTTTTAAGCTTATTTCATGTTACAAAGTAGAAGATTAAGGTTAATTGAATAGCGTAACTTACAAAATACTTCATGTTATTTCCAAAGGCCTTTTCATATTAAAATGATTAAACATGTGATCCTCTCCAAGATATATATTTAAAATGTCACTTTTACTATACAAGCTATGATGTATGCATGAACACTTACAGTTGAGACATTGGGACTTTTATTTTGAAAAGTTACCATCATTCTGCATGGAATGTGTTGAATAGTCATGCATTGAGAAGAGCTGCTATGAATGTACTCACCCGTCAAATAAAATGTTGCTGTAAATTCTTCTGTCAAATTTGGTCTGAAACAAGAGTCCATTTCCATATCAACAGACTCTCTCTGAGCATTAATCCTCTTTGTAGAAGAAGGGAGAGAAATGTTTTCCCACACTAGCAAAGCATTCCTCCCTCTCCCTTCTTCTGTAGGGTTGGCAACAGAGCATGCTCAGTACATGCCTCACAGGGCCAAGAGGCCTCAAGTCATGAAAAATATGCACATCAATGGAGGCATAGTGCATAAAACTATCATGTGTGCAGACAAATACAAGGCATGAAGAGAGTCAAAGAGGACAAATAGACTAATGAAATTACACAGAGTCAAGGGAGAGGATGATGGCAGTGAAAAACAAGGGAGGAATGTTCACACAGACAGCAGTCATGAATACAAGCAGTGAACACACTGCAACAACAGGAGCATGTTATGGGTCATTGTTAGCAGAAAAAAAAAACATTCTGACAACATTCTTTCAACTAACCGTGTCTGTGAGATAGCATTAATAAACGAGATGACAAAGAAGCAGCATTTTCAGCATATTACTGAAGATTATGACTGCATTGGACCAGTGAGAGAGCTTGTTCACCCTACACACTATCTTGCAACAAACTCTAAGAAGCTCTATCTTTTTGTGGGGTGATGAAAAGCTCACTAATATAGACAGATATAATTACATAGGAAGGCATCTGGAGGTGACTTTAGGTGGAAAGCATAAATCAGGAGACTTCAGCCAGACTGACCCTAGGAATCACCTTACAGAGGCTCATGTCAAACACCCTAGCATGAAAGTATATGAATATGGAAAATATCCAAGTGCATGCATTTACACATTTACACACACACACACACACACACACACACAGAATGAGAATGCTATGGTATGTGAGTGTGTGACTGCATGTATGAGGGTGTGAGGGCGTGAGTGGCGAGTAAGGGTGGGGTTGTGTTTCTTAGACTATAGCCCCTCTGCCAGTATCAGATCTGGCCCACACACACACACACACACACACACACACACACGCCTTTCAGCAGACTACCACTGACTCTTGTACCAATAGGGAAACCATTGCAATGCCTGGCATCCATCACCCTTGCCAAGTGACAATCTGTTACATAAGTCAGCCTGCCAAAGGGTAGATGACACAGGGTATCCAATTACAGTACATTTAGATATGACTGAATGACATCAAAATAAGAAGCCTAGCCTATAACTTTTATTTCTCACATCTGACATTCAGACTATCCTTACTATAGTTGGTGTGAGCTCAAAGTTGAAACATAAAAAAGTTAACTCAATATGTAGTGCTGTTGGTTATGTAAGTCCCTGGTGGAGACTGATTTTTCTCTAGGCTAATGGAAACCTCAGGGTGGAGAGACGTACTGTATTTCAAACGTTTTGGGAAATGGTTGGGAAGCCCTTCCCAGAATCTGAGAGTTCTGTAGCATGTGGAATGAGTTGAGTCAACTGTGCCAAAAAATCAGAGTCTCCAGAAAGACCTGGATATGTAGTGTGACATCATACTGTCGCTTTTCCTGATTGGCTCAAACTCTTTCCAAGCCACGCAAGTGAGTAAATACTTTCACATGTGCACATGCTGCCTGCCTGTGATTTCTACTCCGGTAGGCAGCCAGTACTCCTTGCTCTATCCTATGTCTGAACTGTATAAACTCATCCCAAGATCTTATCTCTCACTCAATTTTTCCATTTTCTTTGTTTTCTAATCTCCATGGATACCGGGGTGCTGCTTGAATGATGTGCCAAATCAGATGCCACACCCTTTGTGTGTGTGTGTGTGTGTGTGTGTGTGTGTGTGTGTGTGTGTGGGGGAGAGAGAGAGAGAGAGAGAGAGAGAGAGGTGTGTTGCACTATAGAATGTAGGAGGCACAGTTTTTTTGCTGAATAAAAGTATTAATTAAGATTTCAATTGCATAGCCGTATCTCACAGTACCATGTTATTATGGTACCCCACCATTACCAATCTCAGAGCTAGGGTCATATCTATAAAACTCAAAACTTTTCAGTTATGGCAGCAGATCTCACTCAATACCTGTTCCACCATCTCATCTGTATCCCTATCCCTACTTTTTATACTATAAATACAAAAAAAATACTATAAATATAATATTATAAAGGCCTATGCTCATAACTTTAATAATACCTTGTCAGATGCTCTCTTGTTATGGCATTTGTAAAAAGAAATAGGCTACCCTTAGGAAGCAATGATGACATAGTAACAATACTAGCCTATATTGTATAGCCTACAGGATGTTGAAGAGGATGAGCATGTCTAATGTTACATTTTAGCAACTGCTATTCCTAGGCTATATATTTAGGCTGCTGTCATATTTCAAACATTTAATGACACATAACATTCATTCCATTTTGCATGCATGTTTATAATGAAAGCAAGTGTTATAGTAAAACTCTGGGAATAATGTCTAGGCTACTACAAAAGAAATACATTAGGCTACATTAGGCTATTTATCACGATAGTATCAGTGAATTATGTCTTACTTGAATGTTGTTTTAAGTTCTTGAAGTTGTGTAAACCTTTTCAGGAAATAGTCAGCAGTTTTTCAGATGCAAGGGAGTTGTTTAGTCTCGTATGAAATGAAAGTTTCTCTTCTCGTCTTCTTCTCGGTTTTCAACTTTCTCCTGTTGAATTCGCGTGGTGTCTGCCCTGTTCTATCCGATGAGCTTTTTATAGGGCTCTGCTGTCTTCCAGCTCTGCATGGCAGTACGTCATACGCCTTGCCCCTCACACCTACAATTTCCTCCTACTATTCCTGAAGATCCACCTGTTTCGCAACTGCCCGCCACACACGGAGGGTGAGAAAGTCTGACTCCGAAATTTAGCATTCAGGTCGACGGGTTGTTGTGACTAAAATGCGCGGTATGTAGCCTGGAGAGCACAGAAGCGTATTTATATGCTCTCCTGACAGGTTGCGACTGTAAATCAGTCATATCTTTTGAAGAAACACGAGGCAGATTGAACACTCTTCATCCTGTGATTTATTTAGCCTATTTTTTTGGCTACATCAATTTCCTGGGAATTTACCACAATAAACAAAATAATAGGCTAACCCTTACACTTTAGATCATTACAGGCTAGAACGGCGTAACAAAAGTATTAAAGGATAAATTGTGGAGATTGCGTAAGACTAGCACACATGAAAGTTCTGATTAATCTGACCAATATATTGCTGGCATTCATTTGACCCATAGGATTAAAATTGCCCATTGTGTTTCTTATAGGTCAAGTTAATGTGATGCTTTTTTGAGTAATTAATATGAGATGTGATAGGCACTTTTAATTCAGTTTTAGGAGTGACATTCCCATGATTTCTGATGCACCAGTCTCATCAGCAGTATACTAAAGATAATTTATTCATACTCAGAAAAGACACAATGCCACTGAATGGGCGCTCAGTAAGGCATGGAGGGCATACATACAGAGTAATAGGCAGATGGTTAATTTATGAGCCGGCCTATCATATTTTACTCATAATTTTCTTAAAGGATATTGTAGTCCAATTAAATCTCATGTTCGTGCAATATGTCCAACTTAAAGTGTCATTTTAGCTTGCGATGAAGTTATTATTGAATAAAACCATGGTGGGCTGCCATGAACAAAAATGCCCGGGCCACTTTTTGGTCTCAGTCCAGCCCTGCCAGTAAGTTATTTCCCCCTACAGTACATATTACAGGCAAATAAGACTGCTCTGCCTGGAAACCAGCTCTTTGCAGTTCACACATCCTTGAGACCTGCCGCTGGTAAAACCTGTGACTTTTCAGGCTGTTTTTCATATGCCCCCAAAACTGTGTCTGACTCATCTGCGGCACACCCCTAAACCTGTGTTATTTGCTCAGACTTTTAAAATTCCCCACTCAGTTTGGAAGATGGGATGGGGTGGGAGTCTTGACACGACATGAAATCACCACCTTATGCCTACTTCAAACCGCAATTAATCATTTTAATCTTAAACTACCCATTGGTTGAGTGAAAAATTGAGTAACAGAGAAAACGGCTTTTATGTGGGCTTTAAATATTAAAGTTGGTAGGACACACACACACACACATCAGTGTTTATATATTTCTTTTTATGGCACTTGTTATATGTAAAAAAAAAAAATCATTGGATGTTTTAGACTACAATAAATTCCCAATAACATCTTAAATAACATTGACTTACATTTTATAAACCATCGGTAGACCAGCCCCAAGTTACTCATCCGAGTCTTTTCATTTGCCTTTATGTTGCATAATGGGTCTGGTATTTCATGATGAAGCAAGTATGTATTTACACACCCACTACCGTATCCATATGGTGGCCTGCACGTGGCCTACACAATGAGTTGGGTTAGACAGCTATCACGCCTTTCTCTTAAACCAGTTCTCATAAAGCATTTAGCAGGCGACCATAAGAAAATAAAACTCAGCTTTGTGTGGGTCTTTGAAGCATGTAAACACACACACACACACACACACACACACACACACACACACACACACGCACGCTCACACATACACATACACACACACACACACACACACATACAGAAATCTCATGTTTTGCCACACACAATGGCTTGTGGTAGCAAGTCATATCCCAAGCTTGCAGGATAATAGCACACTTTCACAGTGTATTTTTTCAGCAGCTACTTGGTCCACATGATGTGGCTTCATTGAGCAAGCTTCCAAAGACAAATTGCAGATTCATAATTTTGGTGTTTTTGCATAGTTATCAGATGTAAGACAAGTGTAAGTGTATGTACTGTGTGCAAAATACTTTACTTATGTAAACTTTTTTTTAAATAAAATAGCATTTCTCAGGGCACTAATCAAATCTAGTGTATGAAACTTTTCTTTTTAAATTCAGCTATAACAAATAGCCTAGTCTTTTTCATTACACCTATGACAGTGGTGACCTGGATAAAAAATAAAGCTTCATGTTTGTAACATGGTTACACTTGCTCAGAGCAACCTCAGTTGATCAATATTATTTTCTGGAAAGATTTGTTCATTTTTGATGAAATTACATAATAAGTAAATTAAGGAAGTGTTTGGAAAGCTGTGTGTGGTGTTTAGGTAGCCTATAGTCCTAAGTGTTGCTTTAAGGTGGGCACATGTAAATGAAGAAATTGTTCAAATTGACCCAACAATTTTCATTGACTTGACATGATGGCCCCAGTATAAGGTGGTGTGTTAGCATCTAATGCAACATACTCATGTCGTGGCTGACAGACAACAATTACAAACCTGCAACGGACATTTTACTCTATTCTATTCAGGCTTAAATGCATCATCAGTGCGATACATTCCCTCTCTACTATATTTATTAGGCCCATCTTCCTCCAGTGATGCAATAATTCTGTATTCTGTATTTCACTCAACACAGCTCCCTGAGCAATTACGCAGAACTTGCCAGACGACTGCTTACATCATACACAGTGCTGACAGTGACTATCAAATATTGTCTCAGGGAAATGCCTTGAGCTGCACAGGTTGGAATCATTTCCAAAGAGCCATGTTTACGTGTAGCCCTGAGGGGGTGACTTCTACAGAGCTGTTTTTCGGAAGTACATATCATTTTGAAATTATTGTGAAGTATTTATGAAAATATGGAGAATGTGTGTGCACTAAAACACACACACACACACACACACACACACACACAAACATATAAAAAATCAATATTACTTGCCATACCATACATGTCTGTCTCTCAAAGGTAAACTTCACTACCCAACTCTCAAAGGGGGCCGCACAGACACTTTACATGTAAGACAGTCTGGTACACCTTGACATTTCAAGTATTCCTAATATGCAAATGTTGTACAGACGTATATGTAACGGATGCCAACTAGCTTGTGCTAGCTGGCGGCAGTACTTGTAAATCCTCACAACTCAATTCCTAAATGGGCGTTTCTAACTGCTGAGTTAGAACCCATGGGCTTTTGGCTCAGTGGTTAGAGCTTCCGACTCCCATGCTTGGGGTTTGTTGTAGCTGGTAGGGTTGCGGGTTCAAGACCTGTGTGCGGTGCAGACCGCCACCAACTACATATGCTAGGAAACCCAAGAATGCACATGAATAGGATATTGTATGGAGCTCTGGTATCCCAGGTCTACCTTTGCACCAACTGTCAGCAGAGCAGTACAGCAGAACAAAAGCCAAGAATGAGGAAAGGAACAACCCAGTGATACAGTTCACTGCTGCTTTATTGAGCCGCAGTGCAAACACACAGAGAGAGAGAGTGTAGATATGAACCAACAACAATGTAGTGCATTCCATTCATGCTTTTGTCAATACCACCACCATCATTCAAAGTCTGTATAGTGCAAGTGCACTTTTACAAGAGTTCAGATGAGATCAGCTTCTGGTAGGCCTATAGGTTAAACCCCCTTAGCCATGGTAAAACCATACTCACAGGTTAGAGTGAGTTGTTACTTTTCAAATATGGTTACCGCATTAACTTGGTTTCATTGAAGGAATGTATATGGTTTGAATGTAGAATAATATAGGAGGAAAACCACGCATATTGTATACAGTAAGTTAATCATTCTGTGTACTCATAGAGCTTGTGCTTGTCCTCTCATAAGAATGTGTCTGTGCTCTCAAACATTTTTCAGGGGTTATCTCTGAAAGGAGCGCTGAAACACGGCAGCTGGAATCAATATTGTGTCCAAGCAGAGTTGAAACTCCTTTGTTTTAATATCATGTTGCTTGAAAAGGGTGTGTGTGTGTTTTGCTTGCCAAAGTCACCAAATATCACACCCAGAATAAAGGGTGAGGCAGATGTGCAATCATTCTGGTGTCACGTAGAAACGGTGAGCCCAAGACAGGAAACGGAATTCCTTGTAACCAGCGTGGGACTTACAGCATTGCATTCTTGCATTTCATCACAGCATGACATTAATTTATCATCACAAATATGTTTTTGCAGTTTCTTTTTGTAATCTTATCATATGCAGAATGTTATGCGGAAGGTGCCTAGCCTGACACGCCAGACTAGAGTTCTAGGCTAGAAGGTGCCAGGTTTGGCCCAAATATCTTTGCTCAAAGAACATCTATCTTTGTAGAGATAGTCTGGTCATTACCAGTCCTTTGTATTATGTTTCTCTTTGTACGAGGATCTGGGAGTCCGATTGTTGAGATGTTCCGATTCAGGAATATTGAATCAGCTCTTGACTGATAGCCAACAGACCTTTATCACAACATAATAGAACACCGGAAGTACCTGCGATGCAGCGTACCGTCTCTTCCGTTTCATAAATTCCAACGTTATTTGACATGACGTGTGTTTACCGGTGGGTGACTTCACTGACAACTTTACCCAAATTTGGGCAAGAAGATGTTGTGCGGCTGGTCAATGAGCACTCACAAGTCCACACTTCTAAGTTGGATAAGGGGTATAAGCTGTTTTTCGAACAGTACATCTTCAATTATAAAGGTAAGTGAGTTTCATCAGCGGTCATTAGTAGCATGCTAACGTAACGTTAATGTGTTAAGTTAACGTTATATCAGGGTTAGATTTGCCTGGGGATAGAAGTTTTTTGTTGAGTCTCTCAGTTCTGTCCTTGTGCTCCTTCCAGACCTCAGGTAGGTAAAGTGACAGTCTAGGGTAAGAAATGTCATTCAGAATCTTATCTCTGTATTTTTGATGCATATATTGTAATTTATAAACTATTGTGTTTTTTATCAAATGTGTGAAAAAAACGAAATAAACACAAATATATTAAATACCTTCAGTGGCACGATCATCATTTCACACTGGTACATCACTCCTCACATCCAGAGGGCCTCGCAAGTTGGACAAAAGGCAGCAGATTGTCCAGAGTTGATTGATGGAACCTGAAAGGGTCAGGGGGACTTCTGTTTTCCAGAGGTGATACTCTTTGACTCGCCTAATAGCTCTCTCCACCACGATTCTGAGGCGAACAATGCGTTGGGTCTTCTCTGTGTCTTCTTTGCTGAAGCAGGCATCTCTCTTGAATGGTGGGATAACAAGACTTGCACCAACATCACACAACATTTGGTCAATGACAAAACCTTTATCAGCCATGCATGCATCACCAGGTTCCAGTAGGCTGAGGACACCACATTGTCTGGTTATTTCCTGGTCAGATATTGATCCCGTATACAGCTTGGAAATGAATGTGATGACACCACACGGGGCAACACCAATGAGACCCTTGAAAGTGGTGTGGTTCTTGTAGTGAGAGAAAGTTTCAGACTGGAGTGTAAGTGATGATGGTGATTCACATCTGACCTCTGTGCAGTCCACGATGACTCTGACGTTTGCACAGTGCTGTCTGAACTTTTCTGGCATTGAAGCTTGTACCTGCTCTCTTGACATCCAGGTTGGTAAAGACCCCAAGACTAGGTACAAGTAGTTGGTCCAAGTGATGATAATCCTACTGACTGTTGTAGTGCTGATGTCAAACATCTTAGCAAGCATCTTCTCTTGCAGACCGACTGCAATACGACAGAGGAACAAAAACATTTCATCCACCAGAGCCATCTTTCGGTTTGGGCTGGGCTTTTCTGACATCACATCACTTTCCTTTTGGGCTCTGCTCCAGTACACCAATCTGGATGCAGAAGGGACAACCGTCTCCCCAAACTTGCCAAAACACTCTCTCAGATGAAAAACGAGTGAAGAACCGAAACTCGTCGTCAGTCGCACAGTACCTGTTGATGTGAAGTGTAAAGTTAGGACGACAGGATAGGCCCATCAATTGACTTCCAAGCTGTTGTACCTTAGTCTCAAGCTCCTTTATATATGGGGCAGTGGCATCATCCAGTTGACCAGCGTTGTCAGAGCTGTAGCTGTGATCCATGGAGCAGTAGCTGTGATCCATGTGAAGTTCGTCCGTAGCGGGTCGGCTAGCTGCTACTTCAGCTTGATTGCTAACGTTAGCGTTAACGTTAGACGCACCCGCGTCCTCAAGACGCGAACTAACCCGGTCGAAAACCGACTGTCGAAACACCCGATCCATCCCCCAGTTATTCCATGCAAATCTGTGTGGTGTGGCACCGGGTTTCAGGCGTTTTCTACCGCTCTTTGACACATAGATTACCTCAGTATCAAAATGCAAGCTGCAGACGTAGGTACTTCCACGGAGTATGTTAAAAGACGGACCCTCGTCCCTTCTTATAAGCCTCAGCCATGTCTTCCGTTGACTCTCGCCTTTTGGGAAATCGTGGAAACTGAGGTAAGGTTGACGTTGTTTTGAGGTAGAACAGCCAGGTACACTACAATAACATTTGCGAGAGGAAGCGGCCATTGCGTCTCATACACCAGAGGTAAAACAGGAAGTGACGATACCCTGCATTGATATTTTCGAACGTTCGAAACCCGGAACTGAGATAAAGGTCTATTCTCCTACTGAAATATTTCCAAGTTAAGAGATTTCATGCTTAAAGGTGATCTAGAAAAACTCATGCACGCGTTCATATCCAGCAGAATTGATTACTGCAATGGCCTCTTTACAGGCCTCCCGGAAAAAAAAATTAAGCAGCTCCAGTTAATTCAAAATTCAGCCGCTAGAGTTTTAACTAGAACAAAGCGAATCACATCACCCCAGTCCTGAAATCCTTACATTGGCTACCTGTGTGCTACAGGATTGACTTTAAAGTGTTGTTGCTTGTATTGGAATAGCCCCCGAATACATTTCCGACATCCTGCAACTAAACATCCCATCAAGACCACTTAGATCACAAACAAAACTTCAACTGTTAAAACCCACTGTTAAAACCAAACATGGCAAAGCAGCCTTTAGTCATTATGCAGCTCAATTGTGGAATTATTACCCTTAGATATAAAAGAATCTCCCTCAGTGAGTTTTTAAGTCACAATTTAAAACCAAACTATTCAGTGATGCCTTTTGTTAAGGTTACATCTAGCTCATTAGATAATGCATACTGTTTATTGTTTATTTTGTTTATTGTAAATACATTTTTCTTTTCTTTTCATTCATTTTCATTTTTATTATGTGTTCTATTTTTCTTCAGTTCTTCTTGTGTAAAGCACTTTGAGTTGCATTCTTTTGTATGAAATGTGCTATAGAAATAAATGTGCCTTGCCTTGTGCCTTGCCTACTACATTCTCAGTGTTTGGTGATTGGCCAGGATGGGATGCATCCTGACCAATCGAGGCCAATGGCCCAACGGTGTACTGAAATGAGATGAGAATCGAGTGGAATTGTGTAAAAAGGCAATGGTCAGGCTAGTGTAAAAGGGATCGGTGGAAATGAATATTGTATGTATTGTATTAATGTGGGAGTTTATGCTTAAGCATCCTGATCTTTGTCAGAGTTTGCATTTTATTTAACAGAGACATGCAATAAGTTTTTCAGAAAGGCCTATATCCTGTTCTTACTCCTTGTAGAAGTTTTTTTAGGGGGATACATATGCGATCTTCAGGTTTCACACGCACACAACACAAATACATACACACACACACACACACACACACACACGGTTAAATTGATTAAGTCACCCCCTTGGCTTCTACAGCCGTCAACAAAACATGTCTAGCTGAACTGCAGGTTAAACTCTTGGGTGTGCACACACCTCACCAGGTCAATGGGCCTTTCAGAGAAATCAGGTTGAGTAGAGGACATTCCTGCTGATGAGGGGATAAACTTGTGTCAGATTTGTTTGTTCTGCCCATTTAGCTTCAAAGAAATTATACAGTGAATTTGCTGCCATTAGTGCGGAATCTCATTGGGCCGATCTGTCTGAACATGTTTAGAACCTTGTTTAATTGTCCACTTGTCTTATAGCACACACACACACCTGAAGAAGTGGCTTAACTAATGATTATAAAAATATTGCAACAGAATGGAAACTCAATGAATTCAGGTGACAATGACATGCATTCATTACAAAACAGCTCTTCCCAAATCAAAACATGCCAACACCCAAGGAACACTCCTTTACTTGGGGCCAGATTGAAGTCAGACTGTCCACCTCTGCTCTTCCGGGCGCTAAGATAATGACCTGTATGCCTGGTTTTCCCTTGCGATGTGTAATACAGTAAAGTATCAAGTATGTCAGGTTTCATGGCACTGCTTTAGAATACTCACTTGGGTTTTTTTGTCCATCCTTTCCCAAGGAAATGAATGAAAATGGTTGGTGTGCGTTCTTGTTATATAATGAAGAATTGTTGTGCAATTGTAGTGCAAATTAGGCAATCTATGCGTTTGTTTTTCAAGCCATCTGCTGGTTCTCACTAGTACTACAAGTAGCTATAAACCATAAACTAATACGATAAACAAAGAACTGTGTGCCACATATCATCAATACAAAAGTGGTCCCTCTAACTGCAGGATCGATTGGACTGATCTTCTTCAGGCTTCCACCATATGCAGTAAAGAAAGGCTTCCACATGTTCTCTAATACTCCAATAAAAATCTGTGGTGCCATCTAGTGGTCAAAAGATTGAAGAATACAGTTTTCTCCTTCGACAGGAGACTTAAAAAGGTTTAACATTTGTCAATGTATTCTGCTACTACTAGCCAACTACTAACATTTCTGTAGCACTTCCAGTACAGAGAAAGAGGGACCTCACTAGCCACCATCAATGTGTAGCACCCACCTGGGTGATGTATGCCAGCTGTGAGGCACCAGAGCGCTTGCTATAGTACATACCAGCTTGAGGTGTAGATTGAGGAAATGGAGGACTGAACCAATTACAGTGAGTGATAATTGAGGGCCAGATTGAATGAGTCAGATTGGGACTAAGCCAGGACACCAGAGAAACTTCTATACTTTGCAAAAAGTGGGATGTTTTATGAGCACAATGAGTCAGGACCTCTGTTATAATGTCTCATCTGAAGGATAGTCTGTCACTGTGCTGAGGCATTGGGGTTGATTGAGGAAGAAGGCCACCTACTGGCCACCCACCAACAACCACTTTTAGGAGCAATCTATCTATCCAACCTTCTGAGCTGAGCCAAGACAGCCTAAATGCAAAAACGACACACACACACAAAGAATTTGGAGGCAAGGGTCCGTTTCCCTAAAGCATGGTTGCTAACTAAGTTGGTTTACTATGCTTTGCTGGTTGCAATGCAATATCCCATTGCCAACCAAGTAGCTAGTACTGGTAGTAACTGGTTAGCAACTATGCTTTTGGGAAAAGGTTACCAGAGAAAGGCCTGTATGAAAGCTTTTATGCCTCTCTCAACTATACTAACCTTATCTGGAAAGTAGTTTAAATTACGTCTTGTTTTATGAGCACAATGGAATTTGCTCCTGCAATGCCTCGCAAGCAAATATCTGTATGATACAGCGGATACATTTGTTTGCCATTACACATACCTAGATGTAGGTCTGTGACAGGGACAGAATGGGTATAAATAGCATAGAAAAATAATAAAATCAGTGAGCGGAAGTACACAAGACTCAAATTAGAGGCAGTGACAGCACACGTGCTGTTTTCGTTTTATTTAACATGATTTTTTTTCTTTTCATATGATCTATCAATAAAGCAATAACCATTTATATTAAAATAAAGCAAATTAAAAGACAAACAGTTCTTTCTCTCTTCTCTCACAAGGAGACACAAAACTTGCTAGTCAACAGCACCTTTCAAAGAGTCTTACAACCATGGTGGCCTACACACTGGTGACTACCATGGGATAACGGAGAACCCAATTACCATAATTGGGGTACTTAAGGCTTTTTCTGTTTTTGACTCAGATAGAGACTGTTTGGCTAATGGAACTACTGACTATATGGGGTCCTCAGGGTCAATACTGAGCAATCTGTGCTTAAATATCACTTCTACTGAAAACCATCAGATCATGAGAGCATCTCGCTCCTGGTCCTTTAAATGCCTTAGTATCTATTACTGTTACACTGGAAGCAGAGACTGTTAGTACTGCAGCAGGAGAGAACATACCCTAATACACAAACAAAACACATACATGCACGCACGCACGCACACTCAAATCAGTCATACTGGCACCTATGCAAACACACACACAGAATTGCTGTTTTTATTACTATACTTGAACATGCAGTTAGGTGTGCTGGATTCCCAAAATGTTAAGTAAACAAAAACATATTCATAGCAGCAACAAACACACACACACACACACACACACACACACACACACACACACACACAAATGATTGTGACAAGACTTCTACAGTTACAGTGCCTTGAGAAGAGGAAGTTGAATAAATTAGTGGTTGAACAGACATCTGTAACAAAATTGTCACTCGTCAGAAACAAACTGGCGTGCTCATAACCAACCAAACACAGATTCACACATACATAAAAACATATACCCACCACACACACACATACACACACACAACACACAAACACACGCACACAAGATGTATCAGGTTTAGTGATAGGTTTGATTAGAGCATGAGGTCAGTAACCGATGGCAACAGCTCTGCAAGCTCAGCCTGGATGTTGTCCGCCTTGGTGATTGGGTTGCCACGGAGATCGAGGCGGGTCAATTTCAGGCACGAGGCCAGTGGCTTCAGCTGAGAGATTTTGGAGATTTCTGATGGAGGGTAGAAGGTTAAGGAAAACGCACAGTCTAAGCACACTCATGATGACTTAGTGCTCATCACAATGCTGTGGGGAAAGTGTGTCAAAACGAGTGTGAGTTATGTGTGTACATATTCGTGCATATGTGTCCATGTGTGTGTCTGTGGGTGTGTGTTGAGAAACATTTCCAGCACTGTTCCCACAGCGGTTGACAGAATCAACAAAAATTCTGATCTATGTAGGCCTTCTAGAGGGCGGATCGCCCTCTCTCACACCAAGAGCTCAGGTCAGGATAAAAAGCTCATCAATACACACACTGAGAAGGCCATGGTGCATGAGGTCACTTATTGAGCTACGCTGCTATGCAACCACATAACTAGCTCCATGTGGTATTTCATCATTCCTGACCATTTGGTGACCTGATGAATTCATAATTCTCTAAAAAAAAAAAAAAAAAAAAAAAATACTGCAAAAACGTTGACAAAAACCAAAAGTCAGACACCAGATGCCAAATGCACACTACCCAGGAACACTGGAAGCATTGCTCAAAATTGCCACATGCTTCTTAACTGTAAGAGTGCTGTATATGTGTAAGGAACAAAATCAATAATCCTCTCAACAGGTAGAGAACCAATGAAACAAACAAGACCAGAACTGACAAGTACTTAAAACTGGATTGAACTGGACTGTGCCAGCTTCTGAGTCTGTGCAGTCGTACCTTTGCGGCTGATTCACGCCGAACTCAGATGTTTGCTGCCCGTAACTGTTTACGGCGCGTGTGCTCTTTTGTAACACAATATGATATATACACACCACACAATATGATGTATACACACCGCAAACGTCCTTCTGTGTGAACAGGCTGCTCAAGCTCTCCTTTTATGAAAGCTGCATTATACCGTGTTATACTGAAAACTGTATACCTCTCAGTCTATGAAAACTGCGTTATGCAGTGCATGGCATGTGTGGGGAAATGGAACTTGTTTTGGGCAGTGTGGGAGCTGCGTGGATCTGCCGCACAGAGGCTGAGTTGGATACGTGTGCAGGATGCTTGGTCTAACAAAAAACTGTCCAAAAATGTGCCCGCACTACATACACACCGTGTGAATCAGCTGTGAATCAGGTGTGAATTAGCTGTCATTCTATCTTTAGCAGATGACTGTGATTCAGATTCTTGAGACTGTGGCTGTGGCAAAGAGAGCTTTGCTCTATAGTACATGCTCAAGGATACGGTTGTTCTTCAGGGACACCTCCTCCAGCTTGGGCAGATTGGAAAGGCCCTCCAAACTCTCGACGAGATTATCCTCAACCTCGAGAACCTGAGGGGAGACACAGAGGGATGGAGTGAGAGAATGAGAAGGGAGGAGAGACAGAGACAGAAAGAGGGGGATTTTTTTAATTAAGGAGGCGCTCATGTCTGACATGGTTGCCTTGTCCCATGTACGAACTAGACTCCTGACCCATCTCTCTCTTTCTCTCACCTCTAAGCACTGCAGCATTGAGAACTGTGGCGGAATCCGGTTGAGCTGATTGGAGCACAGGTTCATGTGAGTGACCAATAGCAGCTGGTCCAGGTGACACAGGGTGGTGAGTTTCTGTCATGGCCAAAAACCAAAAGGCAAATCGAGAGGGAGAAGGTAAATCATACTAGCATAATACAAAGGAAACGGGCAGAAAGAGAGACCTACACAGATACTCAGGATGACATGAAATGATGTACAGGGTTCCTGCTCCAGATCAGACTTAAAATTCCCTGATTTTTCCATGACTTTCCTTGACCAAAAAGCTGAATTTCCATGACATCCCATAAAAGAAATGATAGGGCGCCGAGCAGAAAACAGCATTTAAAAAGGCCAAGCTTGTCCTTTGCTTGTTCCTTGCGTCTACTTCCTAACACTTACATAGTATGAATCAGCCAATCAGAGTGTAAATTCATCAGTTAAACTGAAAAATATTGAGAAAAAAGATAGAAGGATGTGTGGTGTTACAAACAACAAAATTCCCTGATAATCCCTGGCTTTCCAAGCAAAATGGTCAAACTCCCTGATTTTCCCTGTCTGGAACAGCCTTTATTGAAATTCCCTGATATTCTAGAAATTCCCTGACCCGTGGGAACCCTGGATGTATGTGCTAAAAAAATGTAATCAAACGTCTCCATCGTCACAGGTTACAACGCAAAAGCTTTATCAACATCTTTATCTTCAACTGTATCGGAGTATTCAAGGCACTCCAGACATCTTGACAAGAGGAGAATTTAGAGTTACAGTACGTTCACATGCTCAGCTCACACATACCTTGTCAGAAATGCTGAAGACTCGGACCTCGGCGTACTCCATCTTGAGGATGGTGTTCTCGATCATGAACTTACTGCACAAGTCACTGTAGTAGTTGCTACGCATGGAGTCCACTTCCTGATAGTGCATTTGTAGAGGTAACAGCAAAGCAACATGGAGTAAGAAGCAAGTTATTAATGTTATTAAATGGTGGTAATGAAGCAGTGATATGCACCTTTTACACAAAAACTTGCATGTGTGTGTGCGTGTGTGTGTGTGTGCATCGTGTGTGTGTGTGTGTGTGTATCGTGTGTGTGTGTGTGTGTGTGTGTGTGTGTGTATGTGTGTGTGTGTGTGTGTGTGTGTGTGTTTATCTGTGTGTGTATGTGTGTGTATGTGTGTGTGTGTGTGTGTTTATCTGTCTGTGTATGTGTGTGTGTGTTTATCTGTCTGTGTAGTGTGTGTGTGTGTGTGTGTGTGTGTGTGTGTCACCTTTAGTTTCTGGAAGTGGGCCAGTGTCTCCTTCTCATAGCCCAGAGGATCCAGGGCCCTCATTAGGAGAATGATGGTCAACAGGCACCCTTCAGGAAGAGAGGAACACACAGGAAAACAAATACATTTTAAACACATTTTCAGACACTGCTACGGTGGCAAATGCACCATCACTTCCTACACAAACGCACACACACACACACACACACACACTTACATTTGTTCTCTGGCTCCAGTTCCAGAAGCTGATTACAGGACTGAAGCTCAGACTGCAGCACAGAGGTCTTCTCCACGGACAGCTCACTCCTGGGGCAGAGGAGAGAGGGGGACACAGAGGATGAATGACTACAGCAGATGGACGGACAGGGGCACACACTGATTGATTGATTGATCGATTGACTGATTGATTGATTGATTGATTGATTGACTCACTCACTCATCCATCCATCCATCTGTACATGTGTGGGTATGTAAAACATTTGTTAATACACATACAAATGTATGCATATACAGTATGTAACTATGAATGTACAGTATGTATGTATGTATGTATGAAGAATTTGAATAATGTTATGTCAATCAAGATGTGGGAAGGACCTCATACTGTGGCGCATGACATGTACTGATGGCTCACAACTGATATGATAAGGTGCGAGCAAGCAGACACACTCATACAGTGTACACACACACACACACACACACACACACACACACGCACACACACACACACACACACAGACACACACACACTACCTGAAAAGCTCCTGGTCTGTGGCAGAGTCTCGGCACCAACTCTCAGCTCGACCTAAAAAGATATACAGATATACTGTCAGTGCAGTAGCATTCATACTGATCACAAGCCTGTTCAGGAAGGAAGGAAGCTGCCTGCTGGCACCTTGCTATAACTGTGTAATGAGTCATTTGTCAAAGCAGCTGTCAAGGCTGAGAACTTTTGGCTAAGAACTTTGTTTCAGACAGTCTAGGAAGATTGCTAAATGAATGTGGTTTCTTGTTTATACTATCGCTGTTGCTACACTGCTACCGAGATACTGAGAGCTCACTATGCAAGCTGATAGAATTTTGGACTCTGACGGCAACATACTGTAAGGATGCATCTATGCAGCCTTCTAAACTAAACAAACAAAGGTATCTAAAAGAAAGACGTTTACGTAAGGCAAAGGTGTAATAAAGGCAAAGGTTTATAGAAAACACTGTATATGATTCAGACATGCGTCAATGCCACTTAATGCTAGCTAAGAAATCAAATGACACTAGGCCTGTCTTGTTGGACTCTGAACTTTTGGACTGTCTGAAGCAGTGGGCACAATTAACAAGAATCACTTGTGTTCTTAGTCACAGGGTGGAGGTGGTGGTTGACATACACACAAATATACACAAACACACACCCACACATAAAACACACACACACACACACACACACACACACACACAACTTACCGGTGTAGAGGGCACACTCTCTCTGCGTGTGCTTCTCGGTCCAGTGCACAGTGAGGTTGTGCTCATTGTTGATGTCACTGATGGTGCCTGGAGGAAGCTCACAAATCTGACCACAGAGTCAAGGACAGATGCAGAAATTGTGTGTGTGTGTGTGTGTGTGTGTGTGTGTGTGTGTGTGTGTTGTGTGTGTGTGTGTGTGTGTGTATTTATTAGAGTCAAACTGGATTACAGAGAACTCAAGAACTGTGGACAAAAAAATGTCCAGACCACAAAATCTGTTATACACAATGTCAACCCATGTCCTTTGGACCCATCAGAAAGGATACCCAGACTGGAGTGTGTCTCATTGAGGGTGGGGCACTCCTCCACTCAACCTGCTGTGGCTGCCCATCCAAGACCAACAGCAGACCAACCGCCTGCGCCTTAGAGTGACAGAGGGAGGGAGAGGGAAAAGGGCAGGATGAGGGAGAATGGATGAGGTAGAGGGTGAGGGAGAGAAGGACAGTAAGTTAGATACAGGAGTTGTCTTAATGACCATCAACAACCAGACCTATTTAACAGTATACACAACATGACAAGACCGTTGGCTGACTGTGGTCACAAATGTGCTGATTGCTGTGCAAAGTGGCCCTTCTTGAAAGTAGCCAGTAGCCTGACTGTATAACTTGATCATTCAAGTAACAAACACAAAATCACCAACAAGACAAGGTGTGAAAATAGTATTTCTCAAACTTTTTTTGGTTTCCCACTTTAAAAGGCGTCTAATTTTAATGCCCAATTTGAACCCCATTGTCCAAGCATTGTTAATAACGGTAATCTGCTGCTGTTGTGATTTGTGTGTATGACCTTTTTGTCAAAAGAAAGGCACTGCTAAAGATAGGCTAAAAAATAACATGATCCACTGACTTAAGTAAGACAGTAGCCACTGGGCTCATCAAGCAACAGTATTTGGCATTCCAGTCACACCCTCCCAAACAAATAGGATGGGTCCTCTCTGCTAACATACCAACGTCTATGAATAAATTCTACAGTGATTCCTCTGTTGCTATGGGCCTACCTGATCAACAACATAACCAGACAAAACACAAGGCCTTGATACGGGTAAAACAAAGGGCGGCAAATGACAACAACAATTCTTTGATCATTCCTTTCCGGTGATGTGGCTGAGGTACTTTGCTGCTACTTCATGATCTGATTAGCAACATAACCAGGCAAACCTGAAGCCCTTGATGTAGACAGCACACCAAAAAACACCACCCCAGAAACCCCAGTGGCAAGCTCCTCATATACTCCATATCAGAGCCAATTCAGGTTACAACATGCAGTGTTTCCCACAGACCAGGTAGCAATTTGTGAGGCTTCCTTGGTGCCAGTGATGGAATTGAGTGCCGTGGTTAGTCTGTGGACAAGATGCCTTTGAAATGATTCAGGTCAATCTTAATAATGTGGTGTTTGGAGTTGATTCTGTGGTGGTGCGCCATGACTACTGAGATCGTGCGCATGATCTCATTTACTGTAGTGGACATTTCGTCAGCCCTAGGTCACTCTTTTTTTTTTTGTTTTTTTTTGGACATTTTTGGGCTTTTGCCTTTTAGCCCAGCGCATCAACCCTAGGTCACTCTTTTACAGCTCCTGTGGTTTGACCATCCTCGAAAAACATAATTCAACAGAAGTCTTGGCTGGCTCCAACACTTATTGCCACTTATTGTGTCTTGTGTGTACTTGACAGCCACATTCTCATACTTCTCCTACCAGTTCTGCATACTTTAACTTGTTTTGTGCAGAGGCTACCTCCGTCACACATTCAAAGAGATTATAATAGAGATAGAGGAGAAAGAGTATAAATATGAGGCAAAAAGAAAAACAACCAGCTGATTGTCTACAGACTCTAAGAAAAGAGATGAAAATCACCAACAGCTTCCCATATTTTATTTTTCTAGTGATGAGCTCATTGAGAAGAGGTGTCAATATCTTTGGCCATAATGAGCTCACTTAATGAGTGGAACACCCTTTAGTAATTACCAGTGAGAATAATTACACTCAAAATGAACTTCCTACACTGATTGCGGGGGTGTATATTTATAGCTTGTGAACAAGAGTCAGTGTGCCTGTGTTTGTGGAGTTTTTATTCTTGATAAGTTCATTACAGACAATCTGATCAGCCAGGAAGTAATTGCGTCCTCCAACAGATGGGTCAGACGCATTTATATAATGCAACTTCTTAGCATAAGTGTGAAGCAACGAAGCGCAAGTTGATGACAGTTGAAAGCCCTGCTACAACCCGAGGCGTGCTCATCGGAGTGTTTGCGTTTCTTCAGATCCGTTCTGTGCTCATCCGTCAATCTCTGCATCAACACTGCTCCTCCACGCCAAGACCAACACAAGCTTCCCTCGCCCTCTCTGTTTATGGCACACGGAGTGCTGCTAGCTTGTGTATCATAGGAGCTAAGGCTACGATACACAAAGCTAAACAAAAGGCTATGAATAATGATGGATGGCATTTGAGGAGTTCTCCATGGTTGTGTTGTGAAAAGGAAATTATCTGTCTCCCATCAGACACAGTCAACTGATTAAAAATGGGGCATGGGTTATTGGAAACTGACAAAACACTGGCCAGTTACACAGATGATATGGGAATGTGGCCAAGCCAAACCAACTGAAGAATGCATCACTGAGAAGTGCTCTTCAGTTTTAAGTCTTCAGGAGAACATTATTGTCCACTAAGTTTTGGTTTTCTTTTTACCCTCCAGGCCACATTCTCTAAAATTCACAGACAGCTTCAATATTTGAATGAATTGCACTGTAGGCACAGCCTGGGAGTTCCCATGCTCCTTTGCCCGTTTATTTCATTCCACTCTGCAGCGCAGCATGGTGACCATGGCCGTTTTTCTCGCCTGCTTTCGGTATCCAATCGCAAAACAAAAAGGGATTTGTACGGCCCTCGTTTGCATTCTACCCCACGTGGTGGCTCTGGTATTGGCTCCGAGGTATGTACAGACGCTATGATAGACATTCGTTGCGCCCAATAAACGGCTCTGGACAATCGTAAACGATGCTTCCGCTACGAGAAATGCAATAGGTAGGTCTCCAGACTAAATATCACTTGTGATTTTTAGTTTGGCATTCGCCAGGCTACTGTAGGCACACTTTAGGCAAAGATAATGGAAAGTACTTTCCCTTCATCTGTCTTTTTCTGATGTCACAACTTTGAAAGATTTTGAGGACTTTGAGGAGATTGTCACACGGGTCTGATCTAAATGTGTGTGGGTGCAGCTAAATGCGGACATTAAAACAAATGATGCGACCTCTTGAAATGCAAGCCTATCTTCAGTTTCTCACGTCACCAAAGCAGGGGATGTCCAAGTAAGTTCAAGGGAAAATTTTAATGAAGGCTAACTTTCCACAGTGAAGATTCAGTTTTGCATAAGAAATGCAAGCTTCAGTTAAGGCAACTGAATGGGAAGGGGACAAACTCTCAAACATTTTAAGATACACTGTTGATATTGGCACTCAACTGCAAACCCAATATGCAAATATTTAGGGCAATTTCCCATTCTCCAGAATCAGGACTGTGTGTAGACACTAGAGGCTATACACACAGAGACATAGTAAGAAACTCAAGAGCTAAATTTGAAGCAAATCACTAAAGCATGGTCTTGGAATGATGGAGTTGTTTAGGCAAAGTCTAGTTCCCATAAACAGACCGGAACCACAGGCACAACCAACTCCAACCACAGGCATCTCAACCTCAAAAACACTCTCTCAGTGTAGCAATAGCACAATAGCACTGTCCTAAGCATGCATTTGCAGCCCATATGTGTCCCCAGGTTTGTGTTAGTTGCTATGTTGTTGTATGGTTCTTACATTGACTGGTCTGGAGAAGGCCACGACAACTCGCTCTCCTTCACGACTCATGTACACACAGCTGATCATCTCCTCGCGTTCCGCTGCAGGAAAAGTAGATGGGAAAGGAAGTGAAAATGTTGATAGGCAACGGCCCCACAAACAAACACACTTTATAGTGAACTCACAGGAAATAAACGCACGAACGCACATACACGCACACACACACACACACACACACCCACCTCTGCCCAAAAGCCAGCGGTAGTAGAACCAGGCACTCTGATCATTGGGGTCGGTGAAGAAGGCATTCTGTACCAGCTCATATTCTAAAGGAGAGAGGCAGAAAGAGATAAACTGAGTAAACAGTAAACAGTAACCACAGCACAACACATACAGTACAACATTGTAAAAATGTAAAATTGACATAATATGGACATCATACTGGATATGCAATCAAATATGAATGTTTGTGTACCTTTAAGCAGCTGCTCTTCACAGACGCGATGGGAGTGAGTGTGGGGGGAGTTGGGTGGTGAATTGGTGGGGGGTGAGGGCAAGTCGAGTTTGCGGGTGGGTCAGGGGACTCTGGGTGCAGTAAAGGCAAGAGTGTGCTGCGGTAGTGCCAGCTGGAGTAGTTGGAGAAGTTAGACCCGATCAAACGATCAGTGAACTGCAGCTCCTGGTCCACTGGCACGCCTGACGCCTTCACCACCATTCGGCGGTAATCCCAGCAGTGGACTGAAAGCCAGAGATGGGCAGAATTAGCATTAAAAAAAGTGTCATTTGGCAAATGTAGCTCTTTTGATTCTATAGTCAGGGTCTTTGGTTTTTGTCACTGTAGTATATTTTCTGTTCCTTGACTAGGTTTTACCTGGTGAAAAAAAAAAAAACCAATGCAACAAACAAATGTCTTCTACTTTCCCCTGCACATTTCCTGTTGTGATTCTTCTTCACTTCCACATTTCACCTCTTACAATTTCCTCCATCGGTGGTTTCAGTATTTTCACCCACCAACACCCACACCCCCACCCCCATGCCCCCATGCCTCCACCCCACCGCCCAAACCTCAACTTACAGTTACGATCATCTAGAGCCAGGCACTCGTCACAGAGACTGAGCTCCCTAGTCCAGTTTGGCCGCGGTTGCCGGCTGGCCACCCAGCCCCGGTGGTACCAGCAGCCGTACGACTTGGGATTGACCCGCAGGCAAGCCTCCAGGAAGACCAGCTCAGCATCATACTGCTTCTGCACGTCGTCCTCCTCTCTGATGGGGGAAACAGTGGGAGGGAGGGAGAAAGATAGGAGACAGGAAAAGAGAGAGGGAAATAGAAAAGAGGAGGGTGTGGATATGGGTTCAGTTGAAGAGGAAAAGATTTGGAGAAAAGAAGTGGAGAGAAGAAAAAAGGAGAACACCATAAGGGGGGAAATGTTAGTCACAAATGTACTGGGACATGACTTGTAGACCTACAAAGGACATGGCATACAAGGAGTTGGACTGTACTTCGGTTGGACTAGTTCTCTTACTTGACGGTCTCCAGGTGCGTCAGAATCTCTCTCCTGTAGTTCCACAGTGTAGCAAAATCTGGGTTAGCTGACAGGAGCTGCTGGGTCAGCTGTAGTGCCTCATCATCCATGGCCCCTTCTTTCCTCTACAAACAAACACACACACACACACACACACACACACACACACACACACACACACACACACACACACAGTCAGGTACAGGATATCCTGTGCTCAAATCACCCCTCCCTTTTCATTCCATCAGCCTACCCACCCCCTCTCACTGCCCTAGTTGCTTGCCTTGTTGAAGCAGGCATCCCGTGTTGCCACATAAACCTTGAGTTTCTTCTCTCTTTCTTTCCTCTTCTCCTCCTCCTGCTGGGCTGTAGACTTCAGCTTCACTCGTCCGTGCTGAAACAGAAGAGGGGAGGAAAGGAGAGTTTTAAGCACAGGGGTGAGCACAAGTAAATATTTCATGAGACAACAGGGGGAAAGATGCACAGGTTAAAAATGGGCACGAATCTAGTCTTCTGTCATAAATGAATGATGAAACTGATGTTGCTACTGTAGTTCTGCATACACTTACCATTGTTGAGAACTAGAAGATTATCCGTACTTCAATCTGAAAAATAAGAGGATCGCACAGTATTAAATTGGTGGACAAAATTCGATTAACGTTACGTATGGTGGGCAACATGAATGATGCAGCGACCATAATAAAATATTCCCCTAAAAGGTTTCATAGGAGAACACCCAAGACACCCTGATTTTCTTTTTAAACTCCAGCTCCTATATTAGATGCTTCAAACAGAAAATGTAGCGACAAAGCTAACGTTACTCTAAGTTTAACAGGTTGGGCCAAGGCAAATCGGGGATCACACAAACAGCTCATCATTATCTTCCAGCATTCCATTCCAATCGTGTTTTGTGTCCTGCCTAAAAGAGGAATGAAACATTAGTTAACGTTATCTCTTTACGTTTACGTACACTGATTTACCAGGCGATGTCGTGATGATGCGCTGGTCCTCTGCAAAGGGGTACACCAAACCGCTCTGAATAGACTAATTAAAACAGTTATTCAGGATGGAGTAATTTGAGCGTCTGTTGACGTTCCTTGCTCTGACACTGCAACTACAACCAAGAGATCGGGTCGGGTACTTCCGTCCCTTTACAAATGACGTCAGAGCTCAGGACTCCACTACGCCCTCTTTTGATTAACTCAGCCAAGTACATAATACATTCCAGCCACTAGTCCATTCCAACATACCTGAAATGCACATTAAATTCTTAATCAACTGCATATTCCTTCAAAGGAATTCTTTGCGAATTCGATTTTCATGTTGTGTGTGGCTGTTTCCATATACCAGGGGTTCTGAGAGTTTTGGTGAGGGCCATCTAGGGCTGATACTGATACTGAACTGCTGTTTTTGCGGAGGTAAAAAAAAAAAAGAAAAAAGAAAGAAAGAATACCTATAGCCTATCCCATTTATAATCATTTTAATGACCAGGTTGCATCTCTACAGTAAGAGACACAAAAGACTATTGGGTGTGACTGTGTCCAGAAACTGGAATTCACTTTGCTTTGTAGTTTCTAATAATCCCAAGAGTCCCAAGTCTCAAGAGTTTCTCTCTCTCTCTCTCTCTCTCAGATAAAATAGTTAATTTGGGGCCCAAGTGCATGCTGGAGTCTATGCCATAAAAGCAGGTAGGCCTATATTGCCTGTCCATATGCTTCATTGGCCAAAGAACTTTCTACAGATTTATTCTACATAACACTTAAAGCGCACTGTATGTGTGCCCTTTATTTGTTTACAAGTGTTCAGTGTACTGAAATGTAACATCTTGTGTGACACACACTTGGAAAAATGTAGACAATGTACTTAACATGCATTAAATATAGCCTGAATAGAATGATGAACAAAATCTGCAGCTGGAATGAACTCTTATGAAGTGCAGTGTGGGGTGACCTGTTCAGATGTACTCATCTTGGGTGTATCCAAACAGCAAGCTGCTGTAGCCACAGAGGTTGAAGTTCTTTCAGTCACCTATAGAGGTCAGTATAAACCTAAAAGCTTAATTTTACTGTAATGTCTATCCATGCATCAGGCCAATCCTCGAGGAGATGTGAGAATGCATCCATTAAAAATACATTCACACACATCAGTGACACAGCAGGTGTCCTTCACTGCTAGATAAACAAGCAGGGGAAAAAAAACAACAACAAACAAAAATACACTGAACAGATCACAAGGACACAAGGACAGGAAGAAAGAAAAACAAGTTTATTTGTTTTCCATTCTGTGAGTGGTGTAAGGCATCTGGGGTCGGGGGGTTAGCTCTGACTGCATTAAGAAGTATGTCTCAACGTTGGACAGAGAATGGCACACACAGGTATACATACAGGCTTATGCAGCTGACAGGGCTACTGGGGGTCACTGGGTCTTTGACCAGGGCCCCAATATGTGGTGACACTGACATGGAGCTCTCACATTTAACCTAAACACTCAAAAATGAGTGGGACCGTCCACCAACAGCAATGATAAACATCCATATGGATTCCTGACATGATTATGGTCACTATAAGCCCCTACTGTACAACTGGATAGGGGTTGTAGCCAGTTGATCATTTGCTACATTGTTTCCTGTGTGATATTTATCTATGCTGGGGATGGATTCATGTGAACATATATTCAGGCACGCATGCTGATACACACTGACCACACACACACACACACACACACACACACACACACACACACACACACACACACACACACACACACACACACACATTCATTTCAGCTGAGGTTTTTCTTCAAATGAAACAGCCATACATGCGTACAAACACAATGCTCACTTTATAAATACATTCTGTACATTCATATCCTCAAAGGGATGTATAGAAACAACAGTACACATACACTTAATAAATATAATATTCCAGAGAGGCAAAAGACAGGGTTATATAAAAACATGAAATGAAGGCAAGTTCTGAAAACACAGAGAAGTAACAAAGGAAAGTGGAACAGAAAGGAGGCCAAACAGAAAAGATGTAGGGCAAAGAGTGAGAGGGAGGCAGAGAGAGAACAAAAATGATCAACACAAAAAGTGTGTCTCACATTGAAGAGATATTGTGTGAGAAGAAAAGCCAGCAAACAGTTCTGTCCGACACACTAAAACAGACTTGGTCAATTGCTCAGTGGATTTGTACAACAACTTGTTGGGAGTGGGGTGTGGATCTGGCCTTGATCTGCCAAGAGCGTGCAGGAGATGTGAGGCAGCTCTGTCACCAAGATGGCTTCCATCTGGATTAATCAACCAGAATCTTGAATCTTCTCATTACAGTAAACCAAGAGCATTTCTTTGGTATTACGCCAAAGCTGTCAAAGCCAACTGGACCTGGACAGGAAGGAGACCGCAAGAGAGGGTGTGTGTGTGTGTGTGTGTGTGTGTGTGTGTGTATGAGAGAGAGAGAGAGAGAGAGAGAGAGAGAGAGAGAGAGAGAGAGAGAGAGAGAGAGAGATCTGCCAAATTCAGGTTATGCAGAGCATACTCCTCATCTGAAGCAGGCAGATGAAGAACGTTACATTAACATACCAGAAGCATCCTAAAGTTTCGATGTTCACTTTTTGTGATATGCTTCAGAATCAGTTTACCTGAGAGGATTTTTAAGTACGCCAATCAGAAGTAGAAGCTTTTGAAAATCTTGACTCCATAACAGCTGTGATTGAAGAGGGTGTCACAACTGAGTTTATTCAAATGTGAATTCTTCAGTGGAAATAATCTGTGGGAATTTAGTATACTATAATATCGTATAAAAAAGTTTTTTTTTCTTCACTTCCCTTTCTGTGGGTTGAGGATATTAAAATCTAATCCTTTCCCATTTAGTACAGAAACTGCTGTAAACCTTTATCTGACACAGTGCTCACTAGAAAACAATGAATGCACTGACAATATTCAACATGGCATGATGTTGCTTGAGTTGCACTCTTATGTCACCTACAATGAAGACTGGAGGAAAAGAATAAAAGAGACCAGGGAGAGGGTGTGTGTGTGTGTGTGTGTGTGTGTGTGTGTGTGTGTGTGTGTGTGTGTGTGTGTAGAGAGAGAGAGAGAGAGAGAGAGAGAGAGAGAGAGAGAGAGAGAGAGAGAGAGAGAGAGAGAGAGAGAGAGGAGTGAGTGAGAGAGTGAGAGAGAGAGAGAGAGAGAGAGAGAGAGAGAGAGAGAGGTGCATGTGGGTTTCTTGGGGAACTAAAAGGGTGTGTCCATTTGACTGCCTTTGGCACCAACAGGAACTGTTCCATAGCTGTTCTCCTGCCATCGGAGCCATCGGACCTGCAACTCAGACTGGACCTACACAACACACACACACACCCACACCCACACACACACACACACACACACACACACACACACACACACACACACACACAATGAAATATTGCTTGATATTCCTTGTTTATTGAAAGAAGAGATGTATGGTATATACACTCACCTCCTGGTTGAGAAAACAGTATAAGATGGCCACAACAAGACCCTGAAATGCACAAAAACCAAAAGACACAGAAAGATGTGTTTTATCTTACACAATAATGACAGAAATTAATAGTCTCTCACTCTCTGCCTGTCATAGACCAACACCAATAATAGACGGCTATCTGACTGAATCACATAATAGACAGCTATCTGACAGTCATTCATTATTGTGCCACTATATCCCTCAAAACCAAAATAAAATCTCTTCTCCTTATTCTCATGCAATAAGGAATAACTATAGCTACACATCATTATGGGGAAAATTTCAAACAGATCAGATGACACATATTACATATTTACATCTGCAGTAGGCCTATTCATACACACGCCTACACACACTGAAATCAAAGCCACAAGCAGATACATACACTGGAAATATCAGCGACATAATAATCCTTCATCTTTCCCACCTTGCTTATGCCTCTTGGAACCACTCTAGCATGCTACGATCTTAAAGCGGTGCTACAGGGCTGAAATTTACTTGCTGTTAAACCAAGCGGAATGCATGGTCATTGCGGTTGCCACTTGGGACACACCATAATAATACCAGATCCAAAAATATGAATTTTGTGTATTATTGTGCAAAATAATGGAATTAGTTGCCCTTTTTCCCCAGGTCAGTAATGTATACAAGGCTGAAAAGAAAGTTTTCAATTATAGCTATTTCTGTTTTTCACTTTTCATTCTGAAAACAAGTTCCACTATAAATAGCTATAGCCTAACACTTTGAACAGATAAAAGTCATTGCTATAATTAAACTGTGAAGTGAATTTAATCTTTCTTTATTTGTCACTTGCATATTAAAAAGATTGTCTTCTTTTTAATGTGTTGTGCTTCAGTTACTTTCCTGAGGCTTAAGTCACTCTTTGAATGCTAATGTGCCTGTGTGATCTAGCTTGTAGACATTTTATCTGTGCATTAAACATTAAATTGCTCCAATGTTTTCATGGAATAACATCTGTTTTCCCCTGGTAGGCCTACATGAGGTCTGATATTTCAGTATGTACCATAATATTTTCATCGTAGTCTATCTACATTTTTATTGTGTTTGGCTATCCATTTTGGGTATCCATTTACCCACTCATTATGATTTTATATATGGTAATGCATGTGGTATATTAATTATTATTCATAAAACTGATTTGATTTGAGTTTTCTGTGCAAGACTTCTGTTGATTTTCTAAAAACGCTTCACAAACAAATTAGACTTGATTTAACCTGATTTTTACATAATTATACATCACTGCACACACTGAGATGCCACAAGAAATGCAAACAAGCTCAAAGCCGCTGTGTAAAAGGTCATCCTAGATGCTAAAGACACCTAAACCAGCATGAGTCCCATTTCAGCCTTTTTACTCCCTCCATGCCTCTCTCTCTCTCTCTCTCTCTCTCTCTCTCTCTCTCTCTCTCTCTCTCATTCTCTCTCTCTCAACCACCCGCCTTTCATCTGCCTCCAAAACATATTTTTTTTAGGGGAATGCAACAGGATAAGCCTTTGGCACCCTCAAAGCGAGATCAGAGAGCCAGTTACGGATGGGAGCATAGCAACAAAAAAAAGAGCTGTAAAGTAACACACAACACAACATAACACAACACAACACAACAAAACACAGCAAAGCACAGCACAGTACAATACAACACAACTCGACACAACAAAACACAGTAAAGTGCAGAACAACATAACACAACAACACATTACATTAGCCCAGCACAGCACATCAGCACATTACACAACACAACACAACACAACACAACACAACACAACACAACACAACACAGAAAAGCACTGCACAACATAATTCAACACAATAGATAAC
>JAODXP020000022.1:10643608-10652038 GCA_027497455.2 Sardinella longiceps | reverse complement strand
AAGCTTCAGTTAAGGCAACTGAATGGGAAGGGGACAAACTCTCAAACATTTTAAGATACACTGTTGATATTGGCACTCAACTGCAAACCCAATATGCAAATATTTAGGGCAATTTCCCATTCTCCAGAATCAGGACTGTGTGTAGACACTAGAGGCTATACACACAGAGACATAGTAAGAAACTCAAGAGCTAAATTTGAAGCAAATCACTAAAGCATGGTCTTGGAATGATGGAGTTGTTTAGGCAAAGTCTAGTTCCCATAAACAGACCGGAACCACAGGCACAACCAACTCCAACCACAGGCATCTCAACCTCAAAAACACTCTCTCAGTGTAGCAATAGCACAATAGCACTGTCCTAAGCATGCATTTGCAGCCCATATGTGTCCCCAGGTTTGTGTTAGTTGCTATGTTGTTGTATGGTTCTTACATTGACTGGTCTGGAGAAGGCCACGACAACTCGCTCTCCTTCACGACTCATGTACACACAGCTGATCATCTCCTCGCGTTCCGCTGCAGGAAAAGTAGATGGGAAAGGAAGTGAAAATGTTGATAGGCAACGGCCCCACAAACAAACAACCCTGTATACACACTTTACAGGAATAAACGCACGAGCGCACATGCACACACACACACACACACACCCCACCTCTGCCCAAAAGCCAGCGGTAGTAGAACCAGGCACTCTGATCATTGGGGTCGGTGAAGAAGGCATTCTGTACCAGCTCATATTCTAAAGGAGAGAGGCAGAAAGAGATAAACTGAGTAAACAGTAAACAGTAACCACAGCACAACACATACAGTACAACATTGTAAAAATGTAAAATTGACATAATATGGACATCATACTGGATATGCAATCAAATATGAATGTTTGTGTACCTTTAAGCAGCTGCTCTTCACAGACGCGATGGGAGTGAGTGTGGGGGGAGTTGGGTGGTGAATTGGTGGGGGGGTGAGGGCAAGTCGAGTTTGCGGGTGGGTCAGGGGACTCTGGGTGCAGTAAAGGCAAGAGTGTGCTGCGGTAGTGCCAGCTGGAGTAGTTGGAGAAGTTAGACCCGATCAAACGATCAGTGAACTGCAGCTCCTGGTCCACTGGCACGCCTGACGCCTTCACCACCATTCGGCGGTAATCCCAGCAGTGGACTGAAAGCCAGAGATGGGCAGAATTAGCATTTAAAAAAGTGTCATTTGGCAAATGTAGCTCTTTTGATTCTATAGTCAGGGTCTTTGGTTTTTGTCACTGTAGTATATTTTCTGTTCCTTGACTAGGTTTTACCTGGTGAAAAAAAAAAAAACCAATGCAACAAACAAATGTCTTCTACTTTCCCCTGCACATTTCCTGTTGTGATTCTTCTTCACTTCCACATTTCACCTCTTACAATTTCCTCCATCGGTGGTTTCAGTATTTTCACCCACCAACACCCACACCCCCACCCCCATGCCCCCCATGCCTCCACCCCACCGCCCAAACCTCAACTTACAGTTACGATCATCTAGAGCCAGGCACTCGTCACAGAGACTGAGCTCCCTAGTCCAGTTTGGCCGCGGTTGCCGGCTGGCCACCCAGCCCCGGTGGTACCAGCAGCCGTACGACTTGGGATTGACCCGCAGGCAAGCCTCCAGGAAGACCAGCTCAGCATCATACTGCTTCTGCACGTCGTCCTCCTCTCTGATGGGGGAAACAGTGGGAGGGAGGGAGAAAGATAGGAGACAGGAAAAGAGAGAGGGAAATAGAAAAGAGGAGGGTGTGGATATGGGTTCAGTTGAAGAGGAAAAGATTTGGAGAAAAGAAGTGGAGAGAAGAAAAAAGGAGAACACCATAAGGAGGGAAATGTTAGTCACAAATGTACTGGGACATGAATTGTAGACCTACAAAGGACATGGCATACTAGGAGTTGGACTGTACTTCGGTTGGACTAGTTCTCTTACTTGACGGTCTCCAGGTGCGTCAGAATCTCTCTCCTGTAGTTCCACAGTGTAGCAAAATCTGGGTTAGCTGACAGGAGCTGCTGGGTCAGCTGTAGTGCCTCATCATCCATGGCCCCTTCTTTCCTCTACAAACAAACACACACACACACACACACACACACACACACACACACACACACACACACACACACACAGTCAGGTACAGGATATCCTGTGCTCAAATCACCCCTCCCTTTTCATTCCATCAGCCTACCCACCCCCTCTCACTGCCCTAGTTGCTTGCCTTGTTGAAGCAGGCATCCCGTGTTGCCACATAAACCTTGAGTTTCTTCTCTCTTTCTTTCCTCTTCTCCTCCTCCTGCTGGGCTGTAGACTTCAGCTTCACTCGTCCGTGCTGAAACAGAAGAGGGGAGGAAAGGAGAGTTTTAAGCACAGGGGTGAGCACAAGTAAATATTTCATGAGACAACAGGGGGAAAGATGCACAGGTTAAAAATGGGCACGAATCTAGTCTCCTGTCATAAATGAATGATGAAACTGATGTTGCTACTGTAGTTCTGCATACACTTACCATTGTTGAGAACTAGAAGATTATCCGTACTTCAATCTGAAAAATAAGAGGATCGCACAGTATTAAATTGGTGGACAAAATTCGATTAATGTTACGTATGGTGGGCAACATGAATGATGCAGCGACCATAATAAAATATTCCCCTAAAAGGTTTCATAGGAGAACACCCAAGACACCCTGATTTTCTTTTACAACTCCAGCTCCTATATTAGATGCTTCAAACAGAAAATGTAGCGACAAAGCTAACGTTACTCTAAGTTTAACAGGTTGGGCCAAGGCAAATCGGGGATCACACAAACAGCTCATCATTATCTTCCAGCATTCCATTCCAATCGTGTTTTGTGTCCTGCCTAAAAGAGGAATGAAACATTAGTTAACGTTATCTCTTTACGTTTACGTACACTGATTTACCAGGCGATGTCGTGATGATGCGCTGGTCCTCTGCAAAGGGTACACCAAACCGCTCTGAATAGACTAATTAAAACAGTTATTCAGGATGGAGTAATTTGAGCGTCTGTTGACGTTCCTTGCTCTGACACTGCAACTACAACCAAGAGATCGGGTCGGGTACTTCCGTCCCTTTACAAATGACGTCAGAGCTCAGGACTCCACTACGCCCTCTTTTGATTAACTCAGCCAAGTACATAATACATTCCAGCCACTAGTCCATTCCAAGTTCAACATACCTGAAATGCACATTAAATTCTTAATCAACTGCATATTCCTTCAAAGGAATTCTTTGAATTCTATTTTCATGTTGTGTGTGGCTGTTTCCATATACCAGGGGTTCTGAGAGTTTTGGTGAGGGCCATCTAGGGCTGATACTGATACTGAACTGAACTGCTGTCAAAAGTGCGGAGGTAAAAAAAAAAAAGAAAAAAAAAGAAAGAAAGAATACCTATAGCCTATCCCATTTATAATCATTTTAATGACCAGGTTGCATCTCTACAGTAAGAGACACAAAAGACTATTGGGTGTGACTGTGTCCAGAAACTGGAATTCACTTTGCTTTGTAGTTTCTAATAATCCCAAGAGTCCCAAGTCTCAAGAGTTTCCTCTCTCTCTCTCTCTCTCTCAGATAAAATAGTTAATTTGGGGCCCAAGTGCATGCTGGAGTCTATGCCATAAAAGCAGGTAGGCCTATATTGCCTGTCCATATGCTTCATTGGCCAAAGAACTTTCTACAGATTTATTCTACATAACACTTAAAGCGCACTGTATGTGTGCCCTTTATTTGTTTACAAGTGTTCAGTGTACTGAAATGTAACATCTTGTGTGACACACACTTGGAAAAATGTAGACAATGTCTTAACATGCATTAAATATAGCCTGAATAGAATGATGAACGAAATCTGCAGCTGGAATGAACTCTTATGAAGTGCAGTGTGGGGTGACCTGTCCAGATGTACTCAACTTGGGTGTATCCAAACAGCAAGCTGCTGTAGCCACTGAGGTTGAAGTTCTTTCAGTCACCTATAGAGGTCAGTATAAACCTAAAAGCTTAATTTTACTGTAATGTCTATCCATGCATCAGGCCAATACTCGAGGAGATGTGAGAATGCATCCATTAAAAATACATTCACACACATCAGTGACACAGCAGGTGTCCTTCACTGCTAGATAAACAAGCAGGGGAAAAAAAACAACAACAAACAAAAATACACTGAACAGATCACAAGGACACAAGGACAGGAAGAAAGAAAAACAAGTTTATTTGTTTTCCATTCTGTGAGTGGTGTAAGGCATCTGGGGTCGGGGGGTTAGCTCTGACTGCATTAAGAAGTATGTCTCAACGTTGGACAGAGAATGGCACGCACAGGTATACATACAGGCTTATGCAGCTGACAGGGCTACTGGGGGTCACTGGGTCTTTGACCAGGGCCCCAATATGTGGTGACACTGACATGGAGCTCTCACATTTAACCTAAACACTCAAAAATGAGTGGGACCGTCCACCAACAGCAATGATAAACATCCATATGGATTCCTGACATGATTATGGTCACTATAAGCCCCTACTGTACAACTGGATAGGGGTTGTAGCCAGTTGATCATTTGCTACATTGTTTCCTGTGTGATATTTATCTATGCTGGGGATGGATTCATGTGAACATATATTCAGGCACGCATGCTGATACACACTGACACACACACACACACACACACACACACACACACACACACACACACACACACACACACACACACACACACACATTCATTTCAGCTGAGGTTTTTCTTCAAATGAAACAGCCATACATGCGTACAAACACAATGCTCACTTTATAAATACATTCTGTACATTCATATCCTCAAAGGGATGTATAGAAACAACAGTACACATACACTTAATAAATATAATATTCCAGAGAGGCAAAAGACAGGGTTATATAAAAACATGAAATGAAGGCAAGTTCTGAAAACACAGAGAAGTAACAAAGGAAAGTGGAACAGAAAGGAGGCCAAACAGAAAAGATGTAGGGCAAAGAGTGAGAGGGAGGCAGAGAGAGAACAAAAATGATCAACACAAAAAGTGTGTCTCACATTGAAGAGATATTGTGTGAGAAGAAAAGCCAGCAAACAGTTCTGTCCGACACACTAAAACAGACTTGGTCAATTGCTCAGTGGATTTGTACAACAACTTGTTGGGAGTGGGGTGTGGATCTGGCCTTGATCTGCCAAGAGCGTGCAGGAGATGTGAGGCAGCTCTGTCACCAAGATGGCTTCCATCTGGATTAATCAACCAGAATCTTGAATCTTCTCATTACAGTAAACCAAGAGCATTTCTTTGGTATTACGCCAAAGCTGTCAAAGCCAACTGGACCTGGACAGGCAGGAGACCGCAAGAGAGGGTGTGTGTGTGTGTGTGTGTGTGTGTGTGTGTATGTATGAGAGAGAGAGAGAGAGAGAGAGAGAGAGAGAGAGAGAGAGAGAGAGAGAGAGAGAGAGAGATCTGCCAAATTCAGGTTATGCAGAGCATACTCCTCATCTGAAGCAGGCAGATGAAGAACGTTACATTAACATACCAGAAGCATCCTAAAGTTTCGATGTTCACTTTTTGTGATATGCTTCAGAATCAGTTTACCTGAGAGGATTTTTAAGTACGCCAATCAGAAGGAGAAGCTTTTGAAAATCTTGACTCCATAACAGCTGTGATTGAAGAGGGTGTCACAACTGAGTTTATTCAAATGTGAATTCTTCAGTGGAAATAATCTGTGGGAATTTAGAATATAAAAAAGTTTTTTTTTCTTCACCTCTTTCTGTGGGTTGAGGATATTAAAATCTAATCCTTTCCCATTTAGTACAGAAACTGCTGTAAACCTTTATCTGACACAGTGCTCACTAGAAAACAATGAATGCACTGACAATATTCAACATGGCATGATGTTGCTTGAGTTGCACTCTTATGTCACCTACAATGAAGACTGGAGGAAAAGAATAAAAGAGACCAGGGAGAGGGTGTGTGTGTGTGTGTGTGTGTGTGTGTGTGTGTGTGTGTGTGTGTGTGAGAGAGAGAGAGAGAGAGAGAGAGAGAGAGAGAGAGAGAGAGAGAGAGAGAGAGAGAGAGAGAGAGAGAGAGAGAGAGAGAGAGAGAGAGAGAGAGAGAGAGAGAGAGAGAGAGAGAGAGAGAGAGAGAGGTGCATGTGGGTTTCTTGGGGAACTAAAAGGGTGTGTCCATTTGACTGCCTTTGGCACCAACAGGAACTGTTCCATAGCTGTTCTCCTGCCATCGGAGCCATCGGACCTGCAACTCAGACTGGACCTGCACAACACACACACACACACACACACACACACACACACACACACACACACACACACACACACACACACACACACACACACACAATGAAATATTGCTTGATATTCCTTGTTTATTGAAAGAAGAGATGTATGGTATATACACTCACCTCCTGGTTGAGAAAACAGTATAAGATGGCCACAACAAGACCCTGAAATGCACAAAAACCAAAAGACACAGAAAGATGTGTTTTATCTTACACAATAATGACAGAAATTAATAGTCTCTCACTCTCTGCCTGTCATAGACCAACACCAATAATAGACGGCTATCTGACTGAATCACATAATAGACAGCTATCTGACAGTCATTCATTATTGTGCCACTATATCCCTCAAAACCAAAATAAAATCTCTTCTCCTTATTCTCATGCAATAAGGAATAACTATAGCTACACATCATTATGGGGAAAATTTCAAACAGATCAGATGACACATATTACATATTTACATCTGCAGTAGGCCTATTCATACACACGCCTACACACACTGAAATCAAAGCCACAAGCAGATACATACACTGGAAATATCAGCGACATAATAATCCTTCATCTTTCCCACCTTGCTTATGCCTCTTGGAACCACTCTAGCATGCTACGATTTTAAAAGCGGTGCTACAGGGCTGAAATTTACTTGCTGTTAAACCAAGCGGAATGCATGGTCATTGCGGTTGCCACTTGGGACACACCATAATAATACCAGATCCAAAAATATGAATTTTGTGTATTATTGTGCAAAATAATGGAATTAGTTGCCCTTTTTCCCCAGGTCAGTAATGTATACAAGGCTGAAAAGAAAGTTTTCAATTATAGCTATTTCTGTTTTTCACTTTTCATTCTGAAAACAAGTTCCACTATAAATAGCTATAGCCTAACACTTTGAACAGATAAAAGTCATTGCTATAATTAAACTGTGAAGTGAATTTAATCTTTCTTTATTTGTCACTTGCATATTAAAAAGATTGTCTTCTTTTTAATGTGTTGTGCTTCAGTTACTTTCCTGAGGCTTAAGTCACTCTTTGAATGCTAATGTGCCTGTGTGATCTAGCTTGTAGACATTTTATCTGTGCATTAAACATTAAATTGCTCCAATGTTTTCATGGAATAACATCTGTTTTCCCCTGGTAGGCCTACATGAGGTCTGATATTTCAGTATGTACCATAATATTTTCATCGTAGTCTATCTACATTTTTATTGTGTTTGGCTATCCATTTTGGGTATCCATTTACCCACTCATTATGATTTTATATATGGTAATGCATGTGGTATATTAATTATTATTCATAAAACTGATTTGATTTGAGTTTTCTGTGCAAGACTTCTGTTGATTTTCTAAAAACGCTTCACAAACAAATTAGACTTGATTTAACCTGATTTTTACATAATTATACATCACTGCACACACTGAGATGCCACAAGAAATGCAAACAAGCTCAAAGCCGCTGTGTAAAAGGTCATCCTAGATGCTAAAGACACCTAAACCAGCATGAGTCCCATTTCAGCCTTTTTACTCCCTCCATGCCTCTCTCTCTCTCTCTCTCTCTCTCTCTCTCTCTCTCTCTCTCTCTCATTCTCTCTCTCTCTCAACCACCCGCCTTTCATCTGCCTCCAAAACATATTTTTTTTAGGGGAATGCAACAGGATAAGCCTTTGGCACCCTCAAAGCGAGATCAGAGAGCCAGTTACGGATGGGAGCATAGCAACAAAAAAAGAGCTGTAAAGTAACACACAACACAACATAACACAACACAACAAAACACAGCAAAGCACAGCACAGTACAATACAACACAACTCGACACAACAAAACACAGTAAAGTGCAGAACAACATAACACAACAACACATTACATTAGCCCAGCACAGCACATCAGCACATTACACAACACAACACAACACAACACAACACAACACAGAATAGCACTGCACACCATAATTCAACACAATAGATAACAACAAAGCACAGCACAGCACAGCACAACACAGTGAGACAACAGCAGTAAATGGAAGTCATTCAGGCAGAGCTGGAGCCCAACCACCCCAGTGTAGCACATTCAGTCACTGTGAAGGAACAGCTGAGCGGCAATAGAAAACACACAAGTCAATGAGGCACACCATATGCCCACATGTC
>JAODXP020000022.1:10606108-10638608 GCA_027497455.2 Sardinella longiceps | reverse complement strand
ATAAGACTTAAATAGCAAAGCCCTTGGTCCTGCAGTGTGTGTGTGTGTGTGTGTGTGCGTGCGTGTGTGTGTGTGTGCGTGTGTGTAAATGAGTGTGTGTGTGTGTGTGTGTGTGTGTGTGTGTGTGTGTGTGTGTGTGTGTGCGTGCGTGCGTATATGGCAATGTCAAGCTTGAGAGTGGTCATGTGAGACGCCTCACCCCATCCCAAGAGGCTGAAGGCCCACAGGCAGCGGCGGCTGCGGGGCACTGCCACCAGCAGGAGGGAGTTGATGTACAGCGCCTCCACCAGGAGCCAAGAGAAATTACACATCACACAGTAGTGGCAGAACACCACTGCTGCCTTACAGGCTGCCTGCATGGAGAAAGAGACAGACATACAGAGAGAGAGAGAGAGAGAGAGAGAGAGAGAGAGAGAGAGAGAGACTAGAACAGAATGAGGGGGTGTAGAAGGGAAACAGCGAGAGAGAAAGAGGGAGAGAGACAAGAAGAGTAAGGGACGAATGAGAGAACATAAGTAAAGGCGTGACAGAAGGCGAGGGAGAAGAGAGAAAGAACAAGAGAGGGAAAAGAGTGAAGAGAGGCAGGGGGAGAAAGAGAGCAAGTGAGTGGGGAGAGAAGGAAAGAGGAGGAGAGCGAAGGAGATTACAATTTCATGCTTGAAGATAAAGACAGAATGCATTATGGGAATTGTTTGTGACTCATGTGGAAATTGTTTGCTTGTCTTGATTAGAAGCGTCACGGTTGTTGTTAACATAAAGCATGAATGAAACGATTAGGAGGCAGGTGTGCCGTCATTAGCTGACTCACTGTGGAAAGTGTGCAGTGGTCCATATCCTCACTAAACAGTGTGGCGTCTTTGACGAATACACCCACGGATTTTAGAATGAAGGTGAGAAACAGTTGAATGTGGATGTAATTCCGTGCACAGTGGAGCCGTCTGTAAGGCACACATGCACACACACACACATTCACACACACAGGCCGGACACACACACACACACACACACACACACACACAAACACAAACAACTATAATCAGCAAACAACCAAATCATTTCCCTAGTTTACAGTGTGATTCTAGGTTCATTTTAATCCATGTAAAAGCACATGCTTTTTCTAAACAAACAGCAGGGTTCTGAATACATCTTTATGTCCAGAATCACAAAACGAATTTGTGAATAGCATCTACACAGACACAACATCAGTCTGGTGGACATCAAGAAAAGGAATTGGGTTCTCTCCCCTCGTCTGTGTAATGAGTCTGACACCTTCAGACTGCGGGCCAGCTCTGTGTCTTATCTACGGTAAGGTGAGGTGTTCCGACGGCTCAGCCTTATCGCTTCTCGGAGCTTTAATGCTACAGGCTATGAGCAGCCAGCTGGCGAACCTCATTGTAGAGCTGAGACTGATACTGGAGCTGTAGCAACCTGGGCAAAGGGGAGGTGGGGTGAGCTGGGAGACTAGACTAAGTAGGGTTTGCACAAACAGAGGGAATGAGGGGAAATATATTTAGTAAATACAGAGGAAAATACACAGATTACATGCAGCACATCTGAATGCATGACAGGTGCTGTAGGATCATGTGGATTTGACAACTTTAAAGAAATAAAAGAAACATGTGTGTGGCAGTTTAAAGTCTTTGCTTTGTCTTTGAGCTAAGTGGAATGCAATTGTGTTTTTGTGCTACATTGTTATACATATGGAGGAGGTTGCTGTGCAAATGCAGGGGTGGGGTTGGAATGCACAGTAGCGAAAGACGCGTAATCCTCTGTCTGAGTTCGGAGCAGACAAATGAAATGCCATATCAGTCGTTTTAATGGCACTCCCCAGACGGCTGGTGCCAATTCCGCACCTCAGTCACATCAATTGGCCGACTGTTACTGCGTGAGTCAATCAGCAGAAATACCTCTGTCTGACAGACCTCCCCCTGCCCACTCCACACACACATACACACACACACACACACACACACACACACACACACACACACACAAACACACACACACACACACGCACACTTTTTCATTCCCTTTGCACTGTCTGTCTCCCACTCTGTCCCTGTCTCTATCACACAGACACACACAGACACTTTTTTAGACACTTTTTTTTAGACACTTCTGCTCTACACACACACACACACACACACACACACACACACACACACACACACACACACACACACACACACACACACACACACACACACACACACACACACACACACACACACACACACACACACACACAGTGTGCACAGAGTGGAAAGAATATGCTAATAGAAACAATAGGAAGATATTTATCATTTCACATTCTGATCTTATTTATCTAAAAATGAAAGGGTGGGGAATAGGGGTGAAAGGGGATGGAAAAAGAGATAAGGAGATGTGAGAGGAATACAATTGACAATAAAAACTCAAAGGGGAAAGATACAGGAGCACAATCAGAAAAAAGCTATAAGAGAGGGTGAAAAATAGGGGAGGGAGGGAGGGAGAGAGAGAGAGAGAGAGAGAGAGAGAGAGAGAGAGAGAGAGAGAGAGAGAGAGAGAGCAAAACAACATTTTAAGGCAGGAACCGGCTGTGAGAATGAATTCTAAAATAGATCCAGTGTGTTTTACACCGAGTGCAGGTTGGGCTGAGACAGCAGATCTAACAAGAGTAATCAGAGTGCTGATATCATTTGACCCTTCCGACCCAGCTGCCTTTGTCAAGTCAAGTCAAGTCAAGTCACTTTTATTTATATAGCACATTTCAAACAACATAGTTGATCCAAAGTGCTTTAAAAATAATGATAATAATAATAATAATAATAATAATAATAATAATAATAATAATAATAATAATAATAATAATAATAATAATACAATAATAATAAACAATAAACAAATAATAATAATAATTAAAGCCACAAGTGGCGATGACGGGCCCTCGCACCAGGTGCACCGCAAAGAGTGCATACCGCAAGAATGGTGCACAGTGAATGCACATTCACTCGGAACAGCTGTGCTTTCTTTGTCTAACCCTCATTTTTACACTAGCACACACTCACATTCACTCTCACACAAGCTAGCTCTCACACACTCACTCAGTCTGCTTTGTACACTCTTTCCCTTAGTAGGAGCGCTACAGAGTTTCAGAGTCATACTGCATAATCAGAAGATGGTCCACAGTCTGTGTACCAACTTTTGCTATGATAGGTCAAACCGTTTCCAAGTTATAATGTTTGACCACAAGGGGGCATTAAAGAGTTTCGATTCATGGTTATGCATGGTCAGAACACGGTCAGGAGTCCATATACCAAGTTTGGATAAGCTACGTCAAACCGTGTCCAAGTTATCATATTTGACCACTAGAGGGCACTAGAGAGTTTCGATTCATCGTTATGCATGGTCAGAACACGGTCAGGAGTCCATATACCAAGTTTGAATAAGCTACGTCAAATTGTTTCCAAGTTATCATATTTGACCACTAGAGGGCGCTAGACAGTTTCGATTCATGATTCTATGTGGTCAGTACACGGTCAAGAGTCCATATACTAAGTTTGGATAAGCTACGTCAAACCGTTTCCAAGTTATAATATTTGACCACTAGGGGCGCTACAGAGTTTCGATTCATTGTTATGCGTGGTCAGAACACGGTCAGGAGTCCATAAACCAAGTTTGGATAAGCTATGTCAAACCGTTTCCAAGTTATAATTTTTGACCACTAGCACTTTTAGCACCTTTCCTGCTTGACCAGGTGGTGGCGCTATAACAAGCACGCCCACGGGGTGTCTAGATATCATCACAGGCACACAATCTATGAACCTGTGAAGTTTCAGATCAATCGGGTAAAGCATAGTCAATTTCTGGCACTTTTCCTGCTTGGCCAGGTGGTGGCGCTATAACAGCCACGCCCACGGGGTGTCTAGATGTCATCACAGTCATACCATCTATGAACCTGTGAGGTGTCAGACCAAACGGTTAATGCAGTGTGATTTAATGACACACTTCCTGTTTCGTGATGAGCTATTAAAATCATACAATTTCATAATATTGTTATTACAACATATTACGAAATGTCAAAAATCCGTGCGCTACACAGTTTCGATTCATGTTTCTATGTGGTCAGTACACGGTCAAGAGTCCATATACCAAGTTTGGATAAGCTATGTCAAACCGTTTCCAAGTTATAATTTTTGACCACTAGCACTTTTAGCACCTTTCCTGCTTGACCAGGTGGTGGCGCTATAACAAGCACGCCCACGGGGTGTCTAGATATCATCACAGGCACACAATCTATGAACCTGTGAAGTTTCAGATCAATCGGGTAAAGCATAGTCAATTTCTGGCACTTTTCCTGCTTGGCCAGGTGGTGGCGCTATAACAGCCACGTCCACGGGGTGTCTAGATGTCATCACAGTCATACCATCTATGAACCTGTGAAGTTTCAGACCAATCGGTTAATGCAGTGTGATTTTATGACACACTTCCTGTTTCGTGATGAGCTATTAAAATCATACAATTTCATAATATTGTTATTACAACATATTACGAAATATCAAAAATCCGTTCGCAATTTAGCATCAGCATCATCTAGAGGTCATGTGCACCAAATTTCACTTGAATCTGACATACCGTGTCCGACGAGTACGTTAAAGTTCACTGTGTGTCCAAATTTTTACACTCCTTATTACCTCACTTCCTGTTGGGCGTGGCTAATGCAATGTAATACGAAAGTTGTTCGTCTTGGGGAGACACACACACCTACCAAATTTTGTGTGCGTAGCTCAAAGTATATGCCAACCATGGCACTTAATGTCAATTTCTGTACTTTCTCCACCTTACCAGTTGGTGGCGCTGTAACAACCACGCCCATTAAGTGTATGAATGTCGTCGTAAGGATAATATCTATAAATTTGTAAATGACATTCAGACGATTCCATCAACGCCCTGCGATCTAATGACACATTTCCGTTTTTTCAGTTTTTCCCATATTTCGCTCATCCGCCATCTTGAAATTGTAAAGGGTATGAATAATCCCTTCGCAATTTTACATCAGCAACATCTTGGCATCATGTCTACCAAATTTCACAGGAATCTGACCAACGGTGTCCGAGGAGTACGTTAAAGTTCAGTGGGTGTCCGGCCCCATAGAGCCCAATGTAATTTTTTACTTTAGGGGCGCTACGGAGTCCCTGGGCCACACCCAAGTCCATGCCTCTGTATACCTCTAGTGTTCCATACTTCCAAGGTGTGTGCAAAATTTCATGAGTTTTCATGCACGGGAAAGGGGTCAAAAATGGCCGTAACCAGCGTAAGAAAAATAATAATAATAATAATAATAATAATAATAATAATAATTAAAGCCGCAAGCGGCGTTGACGGGCCCTCGCACCAGGTGCACCGCAAAGAGTGCATATCGCAACAATGGTACACAGTGAAGGCACATTCACTCGAAACAGGTGTGCTGTCTTTGTCTCACCCTCACTTTTTACACTCGCAGACACTCCCTGTCACACACTCACTTAGTCTGCCTTTTACACTCTTTCTCTTAGTAGGGCGCTACAGAGATTCACATAAGTCATACTGCATGATCAGAAGATGGTCCACAATCTGCGTATCAACTTTGGCTATGATAGGTCAAACCGTTTCCAAGTTATAATGTTCGACCACAAGGGGGCATTAGAGAGTTTCGATTCATGGTTTTGCGTGGTCAGAACACGGTCAGGAGTCCATTTACCAAGTTTGGATAAGCTATGTCAAACCGTGTCCAAGTTATCATATTTGACCACTAGAGGGCGATAGAGAGTTTCGATTCATGGTTTTGCGTGGTCAGAACACGGTCAGGAGTCCATATACCAAGTTTGGATAAGCTACGTCAAACCGTTCCCAAGTTATCATATTTGACCACTAGAGGGCGCTAGACAGTTTCGATTCATGATTCTGTGTGGTCAGTACACGGTCAAGAGTCCATATACTAAGTTTGGATAAGCTACGTCAAACCGTTTCCAAGTTATAATATTTGACCACTAGGGGCGCTACAGAGTTTCGATTCATGGTTATGCGTGGTCAGAACACGGTCAGGAGTCCATAAACCAAGTTTGGATAAGCTATGTCAAACCGTTTCCAAGTTATAATTTTTGACCACTAGCACTTTTAGCACCTTTCCTGCTTGACCAGGTGGTGGTGCTATAACAGGCACGCCCACGGGGTGTCTAGATATCATCACAGGCAGACGATCTATGAACCTGTGAAGTTTCAGATCAATCGGGTAAAGTATAGTCAATTTCTGGCACCTTTCCTGCTTGGCCAGGTGGTGGCGCTATAACAGCCACGCCCACGGGGTGTCTAGATGTCATCACAGTCATACTATCTATAAGCCAGTGAAGTTTCAGATTAATCGGGTAAAGCAGTATCAATTTCTAGCACATTTCCTGCTTGGCCAGGTGGTGGCGCTATAACAGCCACGCCCCCGGGGTGTCTAGATATCATCACAGTCATACCATCTATGAACCTGTGAAGTTTCAGACCAATCGGTTAATGCTGTGTAATTTTATGACACACTTCCTGTTTCGTGATGAGCTATTAAAATCATACAATTTCATAAAATTGTTATTTCAACATAGTACGAGATATCAAAAATCCGTTCGCAATTTGGCATCATCAGCATCTAGAGGTCATGTACACCAAATTTCACTTCAATCTGACATACCGTGTCCGACGAGTACGTTAAAGTTCACTGTGTGTCCAAATTTTTACACTCCTTATTACCTCACTTCCTGTTGGGCGTGGCTAATGCAATGTAATGCGAAAGTTGTTCGTCTTGGGGAGTCCCACACACCTACCAAATTTCGTGCATGTAGCTCAAAGTATATGTCAACCATGGCACTTAATGTCAATTTCTGTAGTGGTTCCACCTTGCCAGATGGTGGCGCTGTAACAACCACACCCATTAAGTGTATGGATATTGTTGTAATCACAGGATCTATAAACGGTATGAGTTTCAGACGATTCTATCAATCCAGTGTGATGTTATGACACATTTCCTGTTTTTCAGTTTTTCTCTTAATTCATGCCTCCGCCATCTTGATTTCGTAAAAGGTATGAAAAATCCCTTCGCAATTCCACATGAGCAACATCTTGGCATCATGTCTACCAAATTTCATAGGCATCCGACAAACGGTGTCCGAGGAGTACGTTAAAGTTCACCATGAGACCGGCCCATAGAGCCCAAGGCATTTTTTTACTTTAGGGGGCGCTACAGAGTCCCTGGGCCACACCCGGGTCTATACCTCTGTATACCTCCAGTGTTCCAGACTTCCAAGGTGTGTGCAAAATTTCGTGACTTTTCACGCACGGGAAGGTGGTCAAAAATGGCCGGTTCCTTTGGGAGGAAAAGAATAACAAAAAAAAAAAAAATAATAATCTTTCCAAAGCAATAGGGCTTCGCACCGGTCGGTGCACAAGCCCGTTCCGGGCTCGTGCACCTCGGTGCTCGGGCCCTAATAATGACAAATCCTTACAAAAGCAATAGGGCTTCGCACCGGTCGGTGCACAAGCCCGTTCCGGGCTCGTGCACCTCGGTGCTCGGGCCCTAATAATAATAATATGCAAAATGACCAAATAAAACAAACAAACAAAAATAATAACAAAAATAAAAGAGGAAAAGGGTTTAGGGAGAATTAAAGGCTAGGGAAAAAAGATGTGTTTTTAACTTAGACTTAAAAAGATCAATGGTATGAATGGACCTAATGTGGGAGGGGAGACTATTCCAGAGCTGGGGAGCAGAAACAGAGAAGGCTCTGTCACCTCTGGTTCTAAGGTGAGAGGAGGGAACAGAAAGAAGAAGTTTAGAGGAAGATCTGAGTGGCCTAGAAGTGCAGTAAGGACTAAGTAAATTGCAGATGTATTCTGGAGCTAATTGATGTAAGGCTTTAAAAACATAAAGTAACAATTTAAACTCAATTCTATATTTCACTGGCAACCAGTGCAGTTCACAGAGCACAGGAGTGATGTGATCACGCTTCTTAGTTCCAGTAAGCAATCTAGCAGCAGCATTTTGAACCATTTGTAATCTAGCAATAGAAGAGTTGGGAAGGCCAAAATAAAGTGCATTACAATAGTCTAATCTTGAAGTGATGAATGAATGAATTAGTGTTTCCATGTCTTTAGCAGAGAGGAAAGATTTTAACTTTGCAATAGTTCTCAATTGGAAAAAAACTGGCCTTCACCACACTGCTTGTCAGATGGGCTCGTAAACACACACACACACACACACACACACACACACACACACACACACACACACACACACACACACACACACACACACACACACACACACACACACACACACAACACACATAATTCAATGAAACACCCACCTGTGAAGGACGCATTTAAACTGAGCCAGCGTGTCATTGTGATCTGGCAACCTGGCTCTGAATCTACTCTGAAAATGAGTCACAGATGTTCCTTTGGTCAGGTAGGAAAACAATATGCCATGTCAGCATATGTCCTGTCAATACATTTGCATTGGCTGAGGCTGGACACTGAGTCACAGGGCTCTTTCAGCACCACGGACAGCAACCAATCAACATCCAGCACATACTGCAATCCAGGGTCAACCAAAAACCCCAGAGGTGCATGGATTATTACAATACACGACTTTCTTCAAGGTACAATGATTGCTAATTGCCTAGTTGGATGTACTCTTTGGGATGGATTAAAGACTTTTTTTTTTTACTGCTTCCCACTGCAAAAACATCGTACTTCTCTGCACGATAGTCTGTGAGATCAGGTTGGCAAAAAATGGTGTGCGAGTTCATTTTCGAGTGACTTTGACATTGCCAAGAGCTAACGCACCCGCATGGCCTTGAGTGATTGGCATGACACCTTACTTGTCTAACTTGAACTAGTTAGATGGAAAACAGTCATGGAAGCCATTAGACAAAGGATATCATCCACAGACATGCTCTCTGGTTGTGTTAGGATCCCAGACAGTTGGGAGTACGAGAAAAGTCTGCTGTTTCTCCATGGCATTATCATACAAAAATGTCTACGGGCATCTCAGACCGTGTGTGCTGAACACTACTGCGACTGCAGCTTGTGTTCTTTAGTATCAATGAATGACTCAGTTCCTCTGGCTGACCTTAAGCGGCAAACTTAGCTGTAAACTACTTTTTGCCTGGAGTTATTGTTGAGCCTAGTTATGTATAGTGCTACAATCTTGTGTGACATTTTAGACTTATAATTTTTCTATCACAGATCGCAAAGGTCAAGATCACTTCAAAACCAGTGTTGGAGCACAACAACATGTATTTGTTGACAAGAAAGTCTTAAGTTTATCCTTTTATATTTGGAGAAGTATAGTACATCACAAATCCCTCAATCACTGTCCTTTGCTCTTGAAGGCTGTGAGTTTATTAAAGTATTAGACACAGACAGGGTGTGGAGTCTGCTGAAGGCCCAGACAATCCCCAGTGTCATTGCGACTTACAGACTTAATGTCATCGCTTTCATCGCACACAGTGCTCCTATCTGGCCCCAGCTCCCTCTCGGCTCTTGGCCTCATCCTATTCCCATCAGTGATGGAGCCAGTGATGGAGCCAGGGCCTCTTTAAATGAATTTGTCAATTTCAGACGAGGGGTTGCCGGCAGTCGATGCTCCATGGCAATTGATTGACCATTCATGCAGACCTTCAGGTGATTCGATTATAGAGGACAAAGCGTCTAGGTGTGTGTGTACATGTTTGTGCATGATGTGTGTGTGTGTGTGTGTGTGTGTGTGTGTGTGTGTGTGTGTGTGTGTGTGTGTGTGTGTGTGTGTGTGTGTGTGTGTGCATGTGTGAGTGAGTGAGAGAGTGAGTGAGTGTCTGAGAGTCTACAAGACTATTTGCTGAAAGTCAGATTATCCTATGTATTCAGTGTACTCAAAAGGGCATGATAGAAATTAAGGCCTTTCATTGTTATTGGTAGTTTCTTACAGTCAGTCAAGTATTGAGTGCATAGAGTGCCTGCAGAGACAGAAGAAAAAGCCCAAAGCTATCCACACAAGATCACTGACCTTAAGCAACAAGTTAGTTGTTGGTGTGTGCCAAGAAACAAGTTCATGCTTACTTTCACAAAGTGACGTAACAATATAGTTACAGCATTAAGGGGAAAATGAAAACAACAACAACAACAACAACAAAAAAACATATAAAACCAGTGGCTGGTGTAGGCATTGGCATGTAGGTAGAATGTAGGTACTCCAAATCTCTACCCTCTCTCTACTCATTTTCTCTTTTTCTTCTTTTGTATTTTTGTTTGTTTGTCTAGTACAACTTCTATCATCTTTTCAAATTGTACACACAAAACAAAACCTTTCAAAGAGGTGCCTGACTAAGCAGTCTCATGTACATTAAAATTTAGTCTCAGTGGATTTGCAATTGCCTTCTGCCTTGAACCATGAGTCTGTAATAAAGTGCCTCAATTAGGTAGTACACGTAGCACTTGTACCCTTAATTAGTACACTAATTAGTTCCCTACAACAATGGACTGAGAGGCCATGATTGATTAGCCGTGTTACAGAAGCTATTTAACCGCTCATTAACAAGGAGTGTATTACAGGTAGAGAACAGGACGGAGAAGGAGGCTGGGGAAGAGTGCGGCATATTTACCTGAAGAGTAATAGAATCACCACAGCAATGGAGAGGGAAACCAAGGACGCTCCGTAACCAATGGAGTAGATCAGCTTCACTGTGGCAAAGTAGGATTCCTGAAATGATATTTCATTTTAAATAATATTACAAAGACATTAGAGGGCATTCAAACAAATGCCTGACATTATAATAATTGGCCTGTGTCTTGGAACATTTTTTTCAATACAGAACGTTTTCTAAATCTAAAACATAGCTTTAGATGTCACAAAGCTGTATTCTCAGATCATTATGCTATAAAAGGTTCAGCAACTTAAGTCTCGGTGAAAGAGTGTATGGATCCAGTTTCAAAGGTGGAACCCACTGGTCCTGCATGAGCATCATTTTTCACGGTAGAACACACTAGTCCCACACAAGCATTACTTCACTTTATATAAAAGACTTTGCAATGACACAAAACACACATCACATCACACACACATCACACATCACATCACTGTGGTTGGCAGCACCCAATGGAGACGAAACCTTGATGCAAATGATTATTTCGAAGCCAAGATGCAAATAGTTTTACGCTCAGTCTTAAGCCTTCAAAGTAATTATCAGCCTGTTAAATTGATTAAATCCTCTGTGCTCCTGTTATGGGGAAGCATCAAAATGATTTGCCATCCCACCCCTCTGCAAGAGCAGTAGCTCAGCAGAGCAATTATGTGTACTAAAAGTCAAGGGAACATAATGACCTTTAAAAAGCTCCAAAACATTAGTAGGAACAACAAATAAACTAAACTGTAGTGATAATTGACCATCAGAGAAAACTCCAGAGAATCTCACTGTGACTGTGAACTGGTGGTAAAATCTCTGGGTAGAAGAATTTCCATCAGCATGCAATGAGTATTTTTTTATATCATTATTACCAAGATTACATTTCCAAAGAAAATAGATGAAATGGCATGTCATTATGACATTTGGGGATCTTTCCACCAATACAAAAAGCAACGCGCTGCAGGGCAGAGGTCCAATCATAAGATGACGCTACTGACAGTCCAACTTTGATGCACTCAATTTGAGCAGGACAAACTTTTCACACCTCTCTTTTGAAGAACATGAAAAATGCAAACACATTTACATAAAATTTACATATCTGCTTTTGCAGCTTCTCTTGCCCTCTGGCAAACACTGGCTAAATGCCCTTCCATTCCGTCCCACTCAAGTCCACCCTTACCCTCAGATCCCTTTTCAACTGTATGTCACCCACAGTTAAAGTGAAATGCGTCTTTTTTGTACAGAATATTCCAACCGTAATGCATCAAACTCGTTTAGCTATTTCCAATTTTGCACTTCTTGTGCAGTGAATCTGAGCATTATGCTGCTGTGTTTCAGTTTCGTTTCTGCAATAAGTGCTTGTAGAGCTCATGGACCACATAACACAGGGGCTTCCCTTTAGAATCTCACCTGGTTTATGTAGCGCGAGAGAGACCTCATTAAAGACCAATTAGTGGGCTATAAAGAACATGAATGAATGAACTGAATGGACATGGCCAGGGATTCCTGATGATTTCTTGAAATGTTCACATGCAAAGTCAGACCACAACTGTGAAATAATACACAGGGTTACAGACAGTAGTTTTAGCAAATATGTACTGGGTTTGCGATTTAACTTTCCTGCTCATTATAATGTGCTTTTCTACTGTAAAACATACAAGTGCTCTAAAAATAGCAGTGATTGTTATACGCTAAACTTGGATGATTTGAACTGAATGATGACTGCTGTTTCTTTGCATCTGATGAGTACAGTGACAGTCTTTTGCTGAGAGGCACAAAGCAGGCCAAATGGCGCAGTGGGAGGTTAAGTGCCGGATGTAAGGGCACACAGTGGAGGTTAATGAGCCAAGGTTGGTGCGGCTCATCCCCTCCTAGCAACCTCACTCTCAGCTGGGGAATAGAAGCTGTTCGCTCACTGGGCCTATGCATCTCCATATAGTCTAGTAGGAAGGGGGGGGTCACATGCACCCGAAAGATATATTTTTCTAACCTAGCTTTTTGTAATCCTTAAGGTGTGTAGTAAATGGAGTTAGTTGGCCCAAGAGCCAATTTTTGTCCCATATATGATTTTTTTAACCATCTTCTATGGCCGACCTGGAATTTCCACTGTAAAAAATGAAAACTTAAAATCAACATAACTCCTGAACTATACATCCGACAACCATCATTCACCCCATTTTATGTTTGTCTTTTCATGGGGAATTGATTTGGCAAATGACTCAAATGATTAGATCTTGTTTGATGCAGAGCATTTTAAGTAAACACAAAAAAATCATATATTTTACCTAATCTGAATGGCAGGAACTCCTCCCGTATACACCCTATTGATATTTCCCCCCAAACTTTTGTATTTTCACAATCTTGAAAATGTGTACTAAACACAAATAGATGATATCCACCCTGAAAGTTTGTCAAATGTACGTTTATTCTGACATTTTGTTTGTTATCCTGGGTTTTCCCAAATGCTAAAAAGATGATGTAAAATCAACATAATGCCTTAACTATCCATTTTGCAGGGGTAATTGGCCATTTTTGTTGTTACATGTTGGCCTGAGGTATTGATGGAGATGGGTAGTGACAGGACTGGAGGATTTGTGGAGCATTATCACCCAAATAAATGCAAAAATGTTGTCAAATGTGTAGAATTAGCCTGGGAATACATGTTGCCTTGCACGCTTTCGCCATGTGAATCAGCATGGTGTCCATGAATGATATCTAGCCCTGCTTTTGGGATCCAATCACAGAATGGGAAGGGACTTGCCTGGGAGTACCCATGTTGCCTTCATTTCATGTACGTCAGTTGGTATACAGTAATTGATAAAATTGGATATAAGCTACGTACAGTTGACCTAGAAATCGGGATGTACTCTAGCGGCGGCAAATAGATTTGCTCAGCCCCTATGTCTCAAGACATAGGGAATTTGATTGGTAGGACACCATTGGCGTTCACTAATCACAACCCTCTCTGTGTTTAAGGGCGGGCTTCATCGAAATCAACGGTCCATTGAATTGGCCTTTACTTGTTCGTTCCTCTGATTGATCATAGGCTATCCTATAGCGTGCAGAGGCAGTTTGGAAGATAACTGTCTTGTTTCACCCACGATTGAGTTCGGTCTATCTATCAATGTGAGACTATACATTTTGGTGTTATAGGATGGCTTGCCAGATGTCTGTCTCTTCTTGGTATGGCCCCAGATCATGAATCCCAGAGGTGTGATCAGTTTAAACTATTAGTTAGGGAATGTTTGGCTTTTTCATTTTTCCATTACTTTGAATGATTTTTATACCAATAGTTTTTTTTAACCATGTGTTCTTTCAGCTGTCCAGAAACATCTTACAATATATCCACTGGAATATTGCATAATCTGGAAATTAAGTAATGGTCATTTAGAACTGGTGACTTTGGCTTAAAGCAATAAGGGGAAATAAATTTACTCCTTATGCCACACCTTTTTTGAAAGCATGCTTCACTATCCATGTATACAGCAATGAGTATTAGTAATATGGGCATATGCCCAATTTGACCCTGTGGAATAAAGGGAAGCAACCCTACTTCTTTTTTGAAAGCATATAACCTCATGTCATGTATCTTCTTGGGAGTAAGTTGGACCCAAATGCCAAGACAGGTACACTTTAAGCAGAGGACAGGAGCACACAGATAATATATGTAAATAAGATATGTACATGCTGACACAGGACTGGAGATAGGCTGAGAATAGGACAGGACAGGAATGTTACAGTAAACAACCCCATTCTAACGTAAGTTACTGGTTGCATACATTGGGTGATGTCATATATACAGTCGCTCTCCAAACGACTGAGGCTTTTGGCCTGGAGCTGATGTCGTCAGACGGTGCCCAACCTTCTCTGGGTATTTCAACCCTTAACCGCTACACCCTCCAGTTGGCGGGTCAGCAGTGGTGGCCAGGTCACTGCCCATCAGCTCCAGGCCTCCAGCCCTCCTCCTCCCTTTTAAACCACAGCCAGCAAGAGGCTTGTTCTGCTGCCTCCCCAATCCTATGCACAGCTGCCTTGCGCTCTCTGCCTGCCACGCCGAGTGTAGTGAGCACCGTCCATACAGAACGGCCGGAAACCCTCTACACCCCACCTCCACTGGAAATAGCCAGGCTTGCCAGCCTTTCTCCCTGCACTCCATGACGAGATCCTGATATTTCAGGCTCTTCCTCTCATGGGCCTCATCACAGCCTTCCTCCCATGGCACAGTTAGTTCCACCAGGATGATCTTCTTAGCCTGCTCTGACCAGATGACTATGTCAGGCCTCAAGGTGGTCTGGACAACGGGGGGAAAGTGAGGTTCCTGCCCAGGTCAGCTGACATCTCCCATCCTTGTGCCCCCTGGAGGATGAGGATGCTGGTCCTTGTTCTCTTAACAGTGGACGTCTGCTCTCCTGCCCTGATGAACTGTACTGCTGGTACCTGTGCCTTGTTAGGTTGTGGTCTTCTCCTGGCCTGCTCTAGGATGTCTGCAATCACGCAGAGCACCTGGTCATGCCTCCACCTGTATCTCCCCTGGGCTAGAGCTGTTTGGCATCCTGCTAGTATGTGGGACAGGGTCCCCTTCTTCCCACACAGCCTGCAGTGTGGGTCATCCCTCAGGCCCCACCTTGCCAAGTTCACTGGTGAGGGCAGTGTGTCGTACACAGACCTTAGGAGAAAGCTCACACAGAATGGCTCCAGCCTCCCGAGTTCAGACCATGTGACCCTCCTGTTCGGGAGGTCCCATCTGGTCCATGTCCCCTGGGTGGCAAGTTCAACAGCCTTCGCCTTCCGCATCTCCTCCTCTTGGTGACGCACGTGACGCAGGAATGTTACAGTAAACATCCCCACTCTAACGCAAGTTACACACTATACACATCTGTCAACGGATGATGGAGGGCATGTCTGATGTAGGGGAGTGTTGAGTTAATTGGATGACGGATAAGTTACTGCCTGAAAAATGGAACAGTTCTCAACTAGCAATGGAGCCGTTGGAACTGACGAGCCCACAATGCTTCTTGAGAGAGCTCCAGCACTGACGGATATGTAGTGTGTCAGACAGCAGTAAAGGACAGATCCCAGACATCCCAAAATTAGCAGACTGGGTAGTCAGGTCTGGAGAAGGTCCGGCGGGAGGACCAGGAGGCCGGTAAGGCCAGGAGCAGAGGGTCAGGGGGAAGGCTGGGGAGAAGATCAGCAGGCCGGACCAAGAGGTGCAGAGAGTCCAATTACTTGGGACCGGGGCCTGTAGAAGACTCTAGCGGAGAAGTCAAAGGAACCACAGCTGGAGGAACCAGAGGGACCATAGCTGTGTCTGGCCAAGGAGCTAGAGGAGCAGTGTGGGCCAGAGCCAGAAAAGTGTCTGGTCGAGGAGCCAGAGCAAGTGCCTGGTGTGGTGCAGGAGCTGGAACTGGAGGAAGCAGAGGAGCTAGAGAAGCCAGAGCAGAGTCTGGGTGAGAAGCCAGGGCCGGCAGAGGAGCTGGTGTGTTCACTTCAGGTGCATGGGACGGCACTGAGTGTGGAGCAGGGACTGGAGTCAGATGCAGTGCTGGGACTCGTGTCAGGTGCGGAACAGGGCTGCTGAGACACCCAACTCGAACAGGAGAGCTGTGGGCAGCCAGAGCAAGAGCTGGAAGGCTGCTGACTGCCAGACAAGGACACTGGAATGCTCATTGCAAGACTCCTCCTCCTCAGTAGTCCACTCATTTCCCTCCTCTGTGGCCCATGCACTCATCATCCTCACTAACCCAGTCACTGGACCTGTGGTGCCTCTCTAGCCAGTGGTCCTCAGCCAGCCTGTCCTCACAGTCTGGCTCCCCCAGCCAGTTGCTGCCCTCACACCACGACCAGCTGGAGTATCGTGGGACATCGCACTGGATGGCTGAGGATTATATTCTACATCCTATATCCTATATTCCACAAGCCCATGGAAATTGGATGTATAGTGTATACCCATTATTACTAATGATCATTGCTGTATACATAGATAGTGGAGAGGGTGCCTGCTTTCAGATTAATTTCCCCTTAATGCCTCAGGTCCAAATCTTTAAGCCAAAATCACCAGTGCTAAATGGCCATTACTTAATATCCAGAATATGCATCCCAGTGGATAAATTGTGAGGTGTTTGTTAAAGCTAGTGGTAAAAAAATAGTTGACAGAAATGCAATATATAAACAACTTATATAAACTTTAAGAAAACCACACCTCTGGGCTTCATGATCTGGGGCCATACCAAGAAGAGGCCATTCCTGGGTATCTCTGAATTGGCTTAATGGCACTGAACTAGCCCAAATGACAGCAATGAGGACACCATACAAGGAAACATGGTTTACGATTGTCCAGAGCCATGGGCATTACGAAGGTCAATCATAAGCATCTGCACGTTAGCCTGGCAAGCCATCCTATAATACTAAAATGTATAGTCTGACATCAATAGACAGAATGAACTCAATCGTGGACGAAACAATGCAGATATCTTTCAAACAGCTTCTACACACAATAGGATAACCTATAATCAATTGAGGAACGAAAAACATGTAAACACCAAAAGGACCGTTATTTTTGGTGAAGCTCGCCCTTAACACATAGAGTTGTGATTGGTCGAACACCATTGCCGATCAAATTATGGCTTGCTACTAGACGAACTGGCTGAGCAAATCTATTTGCCACCACTAGAGTATGTCTAGATTTCTAGGCTATCTGTATGTAGCTTATACCCAATGGTATCAAGTACTGTATACTAGATGATATACATGGAATTAAGTGCGCAAGGCAGCATGGGTACTCCAAGGGAAGTCCCTCCCCGTTCTGTGATTGGATCCCAAAGGTAGGATTAGAGATCAGTCATGGACACCATGCTGATTCACATAGTGAAAGGTTGCAAGGGAGCATGGGTATTCCCTGGCTAATTCTACACATTTGCCTACATTTTTGCATTTATTTGGATGAGAATGCTCTACAAATCCTCCAGTCCTGTCACTACCCATCTCCATCAATATCTCAGGCCAACATGAAACAACAAAAATGGCCAATTAACCCTGCAAAATGGATAGTTAAGGCATTATGTTGATTTTACATCATCTTTTTAGCATTTGGGAAAATCCAGGATAACAAACAAAATGTCAGAATAAACGTACATTTGACAAACTTTCAGGGTGGATATCATCTATTTGTGCTTAGTACACATGTTCAAGATTGTGAAAATACAAATGTTAGGGGGGAAATATCAATAGGGTGTATACGGGAGGAGTTCCTGCCATTCAGATTAGGTAAAATATATGATTTTTTTGTGTTTACTAAAGATGCTCTGCATCAAACAAGATCTAATCATTTGAGTCTTTGCCAAATCAATTCCCCATGAAAAGACAAACATAAAATGGGGTGAATGATGGTTGTCGGATGTATAGTTCAGGAGTTATGTTGATTTAAAAGTTTTCATTTTTTACAGTGGAAAATCCAGGTCGGCCATAGAAGATGGTTAAAAAAATCATATATGGGACAAAAAATGGCTCTTGGGCCAACTAACTCCATTTACTAGACACTTTAAGGATTACAGAAAGTTAGGTTAAAAAAATATATTTTTCGGGTGCATGTGACCCCCCCTTCCTACTAGACTAATAATGTGCATCAGTACTGTGATTCCCTTATCACCACCATTCTCTGTAGTTGTTATAGAGATTGGGATCTTGTTTTATGACATGCCCAGACCAGGGGTGGCAACATTTTTAGACTGAGGGCCACAGTGATTTTGGCAAAGTAAAGCAGAGCACCAAACATTGGATGATTGCTAATAAACATTGTTACATTCTAATCAATTTGATGCAAATACAGAATACAGTAGGCCTACCTGCCTTTACCTTTTTTTTTTTTTTTTTGAAAAAATAATCACCAATATCTGAAAATGCATGTGTTCTGTGATTTTGTGTGGAAGCAGATGCCAACTAGCTCGGCTAGGGGGTTTTGTGTGCGGTGCGGACCAGCACCGGCTAAACATATAGCTCACATTTTCTTTTTACTCCTTTCCTAGACTGCTTTGTAAGAATATTCTGTCCACCAATGCAGACAAATTAGCATGTTTTGTATTCAAGGGCCTGCCAATAGCATATTTGTCACCTCTGACACAACGTTTGTGGCAAAAAAAATAGTGTGTCCATTCTTTGCAAGATTCAAAGCAATTTTTTCTCTTCTTTGCTGCACTCATCTAGCAACCGCCTGGCCGTTTAGAATGTATTACTTTTGGGCAGTGAGGAAGAGAATTATCCAAATTGTAATTTCACACATGCAGCAACATCTGTTGGATTGATTTTCAGGATCAAGTCAAATAAAGATGTTTTTTTCCCCTCCAAATTGGAAGGGCATTGCAGGGGCCAAATTGAAGTACTGTGTGAGCCAGATCTGGTCCCCTGGCCTAGAGACAGTGCTACACACTGTATGAGCCAAATAAAATTCAATTGCATAACAAGTAAACCAGTGGGGCCTCGACTGAAAGTGAACTGAGAGACCACTGACTGCTCACCTCAGGAATCTCATCGTCCACACTGCAGGCCACATGGTACGGGGGGAACGGTTGAGTCCAGCCACTGCCCGTGCAGTTCCGACTAACAGTGCCTACAAGTGGAAAAAGGTTTCAGACAGAGATAGCTTCAGTTCTTTTTCCTCCCATCTCACAGAGTCTCCTGCAAGAGCTCACATACCCCTTCACTGCCCCCTCCCATTACCCCCCCCCCGCCCACCCCACCCCCACCACACACACACACACACACACACACACACACACACACACATATACAAATAAGCCTGAAACCTCTGTCTGTCACCTGAGGGAGAGGGTTTTGTCGGTTCAGTCTGTAAGGTGAAAGCCTGCATTTTTTCCTTCCCCTTTTTGTTCTCTTTGTATGTCTTAGCCTCTGTGTTTCAGCCCTTTTCACGGCATTACAAAGGCAGTAAATGGACCTCACCCGCTTCCATTTGCATCACGGCGGTTGCTATGGATTTGGTGATTTTCAAGCAGCTGGTCTGGGGGTCTGAGCTGTTTGAACCTGGGCTGGAGTGCACAATAGACATTCCCAGGCAGGGCTAACAGCAAACATCTCTAAATCGAATTGCTTCCATTGTTTTTCTTAACCATTTCTTATATGAATCACATTAATTGGTGAGTACTTCTCGAAGTGCGCTTCCTTTTTTTTTTCTTTGCCCATCATTTATCTTGTTAATTAAAGTGAATCATAAATGACTCCAGGGGTGTGGGAAGCGTTTCCTGTGTCAGTGACTGCACTGTATAATTAAATGCACTCAAACAATGAGAATATCATGAATCATTAATCTAAACATTGATATGGGAGAACTAAGTCATTGTACCGCTACTGCCATGCCATTTCTCCTATTTTTACATTTGCCATTTAAATATTTGCAATGCGAAAATATTAATATTCAGGTCATTTAATATTACAGATCTCAAGCTCATTAGTTGATTGTTGACCATATGGTCTGATGAGACCCATCATTAAACATCTTGTGGGTAATCTTAGTTATTGTCTTTTCATATTGAATGATAGTTTACCTTGGTCTTTCATCATCTTGAGTATCCCTTAAGTAAAGAGTTTAAAACTGCACTGGTATGAGGGAGTTAGGGTATAGGGAATAGGGTAAAGGTAATTCCTTTTAGGCTGTGCTGCCTGGAAGGTGCCATTGGGGACAAAAAACACCATTGTGCAAAGTATAGACATGGTCAAAATCCCACACTGAATCTTATACAGGGGCTGGACATACTAAAGGTAAGGTGAAGGTACAGAAAGTCCCAAGTGCTTGAGTGCCCACCTGTACTGTTCTTGAAGAGAGAGAAAACTGCTGGGCAGGGCACCTCGACCGTCTCTCCAATCACTGCAGCGTGCCAACAAGACACGCTATCCCACTCTGGCTGACAGCCTTTACAGACAGAGAAGAGAGAAAGAGAAATGCCATTACAACTGACTGGCAGGTTGTCAAAAGGACATATTTAATGAATGCTGTGGGTCCAAAGGAAAAAAAAACTTAACGCAGAGGATTGAATGACAACTGTACACTCGTTCTGTTGTAGAGCAAGTTGCTAGACTTTCTGTTAAAAGAAAGGTGAGCTATTTCTGTCTGTCAAAAGGGCTGTCATTCACAGGCTCCTGCTATCAAAAATCCCACCCACACCTTCAAACACACAGAAATGAAGAAGGGAATGAGAGATGAGCAGAGCTCAAAAGAGAGGAGGAACACTGGGTAAAAGTAAAGACAGAGAGAGAGATAGAAACAGCGAGAGAAAGAGAGTCAGAGAGATAAAGAGAAAGAAAGAAAAGATAATGATAAGAGCATGGAGAAAATACATTTTAATTAACATGACTGAGGATTCTTTCATCATACACCAATTCATTGATGAATGACACATAATAACGGATGAACCCATATGTCTCAAAAAAGTGCAATTGTGACTTCTGATAACATGCTTTCATTTGTTGCACATACAGTACTGTAATGTTAAACCGCCAATCTGAACTAAACTAGTTTCAATTTAAATTCATCATGTTGGAAGGAAAACAAGGCATCTGTCTTACCAATTTCAACATAAGCAATTTTCTAGACTGGTAAGACATCAGTGTCAATTAATTGAATTACTGAAATGTGTTTACACAGGAAAAAAAAAACATTTCAACAAAGAGGCATGCAGAAAATGTAGATCACAGAGAATGTCACAATGAGGCTTGTGACAGATTAGACAGTTTTGCTATGACTGATTAGCTCAGTCTGAGGATCAATTTAGTCTGGATACTTGGCCATCATCCTCCACTTCCCTGAGATGGAATCAACATCAACATCGATCAAAATGCATCTATGCGCCACTGGACAGACCAATTAGACCAATGATTCCAATTATGTTTCCACAGATGAAACGGGCATGTCAGGGAAACAAAGTAAAATTGAAATAGGTCTCGTGGCAAAACTGAGCTGAAGAACGTAACCAAATCAAGCTCACAGATCAATATTTTTCAACCCGGCTATTGGCAGACATTAAACACTCCCATGTTTTTTCAAATGTACAATGCCCCCACATTCACATTAAATTCTTAACGCCATGAGGAAGATTTAAGATTTCATGTACAATCCAAACAATAACAAGCAACTGTAGTCAGGCTTGCTGGAATGGTTGGAGTTGAGTTGGGAGTATTCGTTTGCCACAGTGACAGAAAGAAACAGAAAGGTCTTGAATACAAATCAGCTCACTTCCAGCGCTAGGTCCAATCTACACTCTATAGAAGGAAAAGCACTTGGGGTTCCCAGATGACTTGATGCACTCCTTTTTATGACTTTCACATCAATACTTTTCTAGTTAATTGAAGAGGTCTAAGCCAAGTCTCCCTCACAGACTCTTAGGAGGGTAGCAGCTCTTGCCCTGGTCATGGCCACTGCCCAGTGCGCCACTGTGATAACTTAATGGGGGTCAGAGGGACATCTCAGCCTGAATCGTAATTAAGTGTTCCCTTTCAGAAGGGTGCTTAAGAATCCTGACACAAAACATCTTCAAAAACACCGCCCAACACAGAGATACACACTCCTGTTTCTTGTTGTTGTGGCTGGCAAAAAAAGAGCCAAGAAAAAGTCAAAAGGAAACAAGAACAACAAAAAACATACAGACAATACAAAACTCTAACATCTAGACAATTCAATGCTTATAGTCCAGGCAAAGTAGCATTTTCCGCAGGACAATTTGTAAAATAATTTTTTTCAGCTTGGATAATTTCTATGAGATGTCCAGAACAACATACTAAAAGTCCTAAGAAATCCTAGTTGAGGAAATGTAAAAATAGTGTAGGAAAGTAAATTTCCCATTGAAATGAATGGGATTCGGGTGGATTTTGGAGGAAAATGTAGGGAATGAGGCATGAAGGGAAAAATACTTTCAACAGAAATCCCATACATTTTCTGAAATCGAACACCCTCATGATATTCTATAACATGGTATGGTTTGACATTGAGGTATGCCCCCACCCTCCTTATTCCAATATATCCCCAAATTAAGAAATTTGGCATTTTCAAAATGGGCAATTTTTGGTGACATTTAGGCCAGCGGCGTGTAGGGAAAACATATTAGACCCCATAAACCATACATTTTCTGAAAGCTTATATGCCCAGGATTTCACCCCCAAAACATTTCTCACATCCCACCCACCTCCTTATTTTAAAGCTTATGCCTATTTTTGGGGAAAATTAAAAAATATGTTAATTTCTTGAACAAAAGTGCCTATGGAATGTATTAGAAAATAATAAACCTTGAAAAGTAATATGTTTTTTTGAAAGCAGAGGGCTTCAGGATCTCAGTAAACATAAATTTAGATAGGTTCCACCCCCCTCCTCCCCTTGAATCCCATTTATAGATCAGCTGGTATTGGTGATGTTGGTGTACATGTAAAGCCAATGCATTTGGACCTAATTAATTTTGGACCTAATTTGGAAAACTAATCTACCCCTTATGCTATACCTTATGCTCTAGATTAGATTATTGTAACTCTCTCTATGTAGCTCTTAACCAGAGCTCTCTTTCACGCCTACAATTAGTTCAGAATGCTGCCGCCCGCCTTTTGACGGGCACACGCAAGAGAGAACACATCTCCCCTATCCTAGCATCCCTTCATTGGCTCCCAGTGCAGTACAGAATTGATTTTAAAATCTTACTTTTAACTTTTAAATCTTTAAATGGTAAAGCCCCTTCTTATCTTTCTGATCTTCTGCATAGGTACACACCTTCACGAACCCTTAGATCCACAGAGCAGTCGTTGCTTACGATCACCAAATCTAAATATAAATGCCGTGGTGATCGTGCTTTTGCAACTGTAGCCCCTAAACTTTGGAACAAACTTCCTCTCCATATTAGAATGGCCCCTTCTCTATCTCTTTTCAAATCCTATCTCAAAACATACCTTTACTCCCTAGCTTATAATGTAATGTAATTTTGTCCTATTCTTAGTCTGCCCCCTCCCCCTTTTTATTTCTTTGTAGTTATATTAAGTTTTATTTTGTAGTTATCTTAGTTAAGTTTATTTTATTGACATAAAGTTAGGTTAGAGTAAGTTAGTTAAGTTTAATTTTATTACCTATTCTATCTTTATTTTTCTTTTCTTTTCTCTTCTGTTTAGAGCTTCTCTTTAGGCCTAATCTAAGTCATAATATAGGCTATTTAAGATAAGTAAGATTAAGTTTATTTTCCCCACTCTTATTTGTTTTCTCATTATTTAAAAAAAAAAAAAAAAAAAACCTCAATTAATTTAAGCTATATTAAGCTTCTTGTTTCTGACTATTTGCTTTGTATTATTATTTTATTGTGTTTTGTTTTGTTTTTATTTTATAGCACTTTGGTTGACTATTGTCTTTTGTAAAGTGCTCTACAAATAAATTTGACTTTGACTTTGACTTTTTGACTTTGACCTTTTCTGAAAGCTTACATCCACAGGGTGTCATATAAAATGAATTGAGACAGGTCCCACCCTTTCCATCTCTTCACTATCCATGTATATGGGTGTATTTGGGGCTATTTTGATTAGTGTATAGGCCATTTGCATATTAAAATCATTTTTCAGAAAAACTTGTAATACAAAAAATGCTACTTTTCATGAGTACTTTCATTGTACAAAGTTTTATTTCGATAGGACTAAAGGAAAAAAATAGCCCTATTCAGCCCTATTCTGGCCTATATGGTACACTTATCAGATTGACGAGAATTTAACATATTTCCTCAACTAGGATTTCTTAGGACTTTTAGTATGTTGTTCTGGACACCTTAAAGAAATGATCTAAGCTGAAAAAAATTCTTTTACAATTACTCCTGTTTTTGGCTCCAAAATGGGCTACTTTGCCTGGACTATTAGGCACTTTTGAGTGTTTAGGGTGAAAGGAGCGCTCTACTCACTACATTGTTATTACGTCTTTGGGTGCTGGTTTAGGTTAGGACATGCATTAAGACGTAAAAAAACGCACTCTCTGTATATCTTTTTGCATGCTTATTGGAACATGTCCGCAAGTATGCGTTTCGGCACTAGGCCATCATCAGCTAATCAGCTTAATGCACTTTTGAGTGTGTCAGTACAGTTGGTTCTTTACATTCTGCCGTTGTGTCTTGGTCATATTTGGATATTTTCATACCTACTGTACAGGTACAGTACATATGCATATGCATACTATCAGCACAGAGAGATGTAACAGTAGGGTTGCAATAAAGAAGATGATGACAAACACTGTGCATCTCCGTTGAAAATGTCATCCAATAATTTAATATGTGCTCTGGTCTAATCCACACACCCAATTTCATCTGCGCTGTAAAGCCTTCAATCGCTGCATATCAAACTGTTAATCACAGTGTCTGAACTCATAAACCACTGTGGCCAATCTAAAAGTTGAGCACAGGGATGGAAATAATCTCTCATTCTGATCTCTCACAACAGAATGTCATAGCTGGTGGTGGTTCACACCACACACAGGTCTCGAACCCGCCACTCAACCAGCAAAAACAAGCCCATAGCATGGGAGTTTAACGTTCTAACCACGGAGCTAAAAGCCCAGGCTCCTAGCTCAGCGGTTAGAAACGCCCATTGAGGATTTACATGTACTGCCACCAACTAGCCGAGCTAGTTGGCATTCGTTACATGTACAAGCTTGGAAGAAAGATTTATGGTAGATATGCTTCATTTAGAAGGCTTTTCTGCTTGATAGAAAACTCAAATCTGTTTCAGTAAGAAATGAATTCCTTCTGTTCACCCATTTACGTTTATGCTGCTACAAAGTCCGACAAGCAAGGTAAGGTATCCCCCTGTATGTCAAGAACAGTGTAGGGAGTAGATGGTCTTGCTCAAGGAAAGTTGGACAGGGTCAACAAGAAACGGATTTGAGTTTGCAACCCGACTCTAAATGCTGTGCTAACTGTTGCCTGTTGACCCCAGTTTTTAAATTTAAGAGGAGCCTTGTACTGGTGCAGATAAGCAATTATGCAATTATGGTAATGCTTTTTAAAATCTTACTCCTTGGGGTTTCTTCCCCACACTTGGAAGAAGCGGCTCCATTCCACTCACACACACCAGTCAGATTTTTTTTTTTGTACAAAATTCAGTGGAAGAGTCTACTATGGACCAAAGACAGAACTCGTTTAATTTTTGGAGTGGGTCAAAATCCCAGGACTTTTTCGATAACATTACGAGATCAGACATATGGCCATGGCTTCCTGAGTGCCCTTCAAGTTAATCTAGCTCTATCTCTTCCTTTTAACTTGGCCATCCCCCTAGACAGTTGAACCCCAAGCAGATCCTTGAGACTTGATGTGTCCTGTCACACTAGCTGCCCCTGAGACCTGGCATGTCTTCTGACCGGTTGAGCTGTCAGAAAATTGGATTTTTTTGACTTCTGCCTATCTCCTCCAAACCTTCTCTTCCACTTCTCTTCTCTCCTTCTTTCTGTGTTCCAATCTTTCCATAGACTTCTCTCTCTTAGATGTGTCTTCCAGTGCTATTCTCTAATCTCTTTTTCAAGTAGGCCTGTCGAGGGCAGCTGGGCTCCCCGGAGCAGTTGGATTTTTCCATCCTTAGAGGGGAGGTTCTCTTTCTTCTCTTGTCACTGGCACCTTGGACTTGCACTTTGGAGAAGGATATGGGGTGGTGTGTGGGTGTGGGAGGAGGTGGAAGATTTTGTTCATGTGAAGTGGTGACTATGGCTGAAGTGAGTTAAAAATTCACTTAGAAACTGAGTTTAAGTGGAAAACCTGTGAGGGGTGTGAAAGTGTGTGTGTGTGTGTGTGTGTGTGTGTGTGGATGTGTGTCTCTCTGTGTGTGTGTGTGTGTGTGTGTGTGTGTGTGTGTGTGTGTGTGTGTGTGTGTGTGTGTGTGTGTGTGTGTGTGTGTGTGTGTGTGTGTGTGTGTGTGTGAGTGTGTGTGTATGTGTTTGTGTACTGTATATGTGTGGGTGAGTGTATGTGTATATATGAGAGAATGTAGAGAGACATACCCGTGGAAGAAGAGTTCCCATATTCTTCAATCTGTCTGAGGCAGCGTCTCTCCTCCTGCTCCAGCTGGTAGATGTATTCACACTCAGGGTGGAGTCCTGCAGACACCTGCAGAGGACATGAGAGACGGACAGAGAGAGAGAGAGAGAAGAGAGAGAGAGAGAGAGAGGGGGGGGGGGAGAGAGAGAGTCAGTATGGCAAAGTAGGAATGTTAAAAGCAACCTCCAAAAATTGTCTATACGCAGAAGAGAGAGATTCAAATAAAGATGAAAAGAGGCTCAGTTGCAAGTGCAAAGTAAGTCTGAAAAACGAGGGAATGACACAGCATGGGCACACAAGGGACAAAGGAGTGACAATAAAGGATAACTTCCCCTGTCAGCAATCAATGGAGCAGAAAGCGACAGACAAAGAGTCACCACCTTCAGTAAAAAGAACTTGACATGCTTGAATTGAACTAGCCTTGTAAAAAAAAAAGAGTCCCTTGTTCAACGCTTTGCTTCGTATAAAGGGGCTGGACTTTAGGGTATTGCAGGCATTGCATCTCAACCTACAGAAAATCATTTCAGGGAGGTGTTGTTGTCGCTGCATCTTTCGGCTACTTTCGGGTCCCAAGGTCAGAACCACACCAAGGTCAAGTTCTCTCCACAAGCACCTGCTTGTTGGGCCTGAATGCTTATCCAAACTGCATATGACCAAGTGACTGTAGTGAAGTATGGCATGCTCCCTGTACACAAGAGAGCAGTTAAACACAAACACTCTATTGCATTACATTTCTCAGTCAGTACATCGAGTGAAGAGAGAGGAAGAAGAGAGCAGTAGATAGAAAGTACAACAAGGGCAAACTGACTGAACTTCCCTGTACAGCATTTCCCACGGGGGCATCCAGCTGGGGCATTCTAGATGAGTGATCAAGCTCATTTGTCACTGATCCATGCTTGTGTTGCATGTGGTGAAGTCGCGGTGTGAGCCAGATGACTGACACCCTCATGGAGGTGTAGTGACCCAGTAAGTGTGGACACTGATTGGCAGTAACAGTCAATGGTGGGTGGCACTGCTGTGAATGGTGTTGGGCAATTGCAGCCAAAGCATCATCTGTCTCCATCAGCTGTGCTGTCAGTGGCAATAGAGTGTGTGTGTGTGTGTGTGTGTGTGTGTGTGTGTGTGTGTGTGTGTGTGTGTGCGCGTATAAGGAATTTTTCTTAACCCTGAAGACTGACTTAATTCTTATTTGCTTGCCACCTTAGGGGGTACTGCTAGCTGAAGGGAATTACTGTATAACATAATCTTTCTTATAATGACTTGTACTTTCATTTGGGGAAATAGTGGGTTATATTTCATATCTGATTATTGTAATAAAACAATGCACACACACACACACACACACACACACTCACACACACAGAAAAAAAGAAAGATAAAGGATGAATTTGAAGAGAGAGAGTGACAAAGACAGGGAAAGAGCGAAAGAAAGAGCGAAGAAAGAAAGAAAGATAGAAGATGCAGGGAGGGAGGAAGACAAATAGACCATTTACTCTTTGAGACGGACCTAACTCTATCAGGCTTTCAGAGATACCTGCCTGTCAGTCTGAATGGCTGTGGATGAGACAGAGGCATAAATCTGGGTGTCCACCCCTGAGCTGCTGTGTCTCCCACAGAGCTCCCATCCACACCCATCTGTTAGTCTTCATGTCGCCTCTCCTTTCTCCATGCACTGCTCTCCCAGTCCAGCTCTCAGTCTTCCTGATAGATAGCCAATCTGCTCTTGCCAGATGCCACTCTAGTTTTGGCACCGAACCACCCCATACTCCTGCACACACACGCACACACACACACACACACACACACACACACACACACACACACACACACACACACACACACACACACACACACACACACAGTCTACGACTACATTTATCCTCCCCTCAGAGAAATGATTGTGAGCTTGAATACTAGGCCACAGACTCCTATTTGAAAGAATGACAACAATGCCATGGACACATGGAGTTGGGAATAAAAGGTTCTCTCCAAGGAATGCTAGCCGCCAAAAGCGGGAAGGACATGAATAGCGAAAAGAAAGACACAAGAAAGGATGTCAGAAGAAATAATGGAGGTGCAATTATCACTCTAGTGAAACATACAGGATGTTTTCATACAGGAAAGGAGTTGAATTGGATTGTAGAATGGGGAGAGAGAGAGAGAGAAGAGAGAGAGAGAGAGAGAATGAGAGAGAGAGAGAGAGAGAGAGAGAGAGAGAGAGAGATAAAGAGAGAGATGAATGCAACCAAATATGGGTTAACATCTGATGTACTGTAGATGAAAGCAGACCTAATGGATGGAGGAGATAATCACCGGTGATTATAATGAATCAGAGGAGAAATGCAAAATGTGTTGTTTACTTGCACCCATTTGCCCATCACACGTGCGTTTCAATCCGTTCTGATCTTGTCCCTTTTTTGCACTGAAGTAGGCCTATCACTGTTTTGGCATCAAAGACGTCCTTCTTTTATTGGTGCCTTGGGTCGAATGAGTCAGTGGGGCATGGCAGTTCAAGCTATGAGTTAAATTAAAATATCTGGAGAGTGCTGATTCTCTTCATTCTCAATGCTGGACGTGATGACTGCGGAATGGGATAAAAATAGCAAATCATTAATTATTAAACCCATGACACACCAAGAAAAAGAAAAAGAATAGACAGACTGTTTAAGTATGTATGTCTGTCCATGTGTTCATATATAGTCTGTTTCTTTGGAATTATGTAAGAATAAGATATAAGGGCAGTGTGCGCATGCATGACTGTGTGTGTGTGTGTGTGTGTGTGTGTGTGTGTGTGTGTGTGTGTGTGTGTGTGTGTGTGTGTGTGTGTGTGCGTGTGTGTGTACACGGGTGTGAGTGGTTGTGCACAGGTTCACATAGTGAGTGTGTCAGTTTGTGTTTATATGGTGTGTATATTATTGTGTGTGTGTGTGTGTGTGTGTGTGTGTGTGTGTGTGTGTGTGTGTGTGTGTGTGTCTATGTGTCTGTGTGTACATTTGAAGGTGGAAAAGTGTTTGAGGAGAACGAAAGGAAGCAGTAATAAAACTAAAGGGAGAAAGCGAGGGATTAGTGAAGAGTGAACTCCCAGGGGTCCAGAGATCTCCGGAGACCTCCTCTCCACTTCCCACACTTGACTGCAGTTCATTAAGCATTAGCCAATCAGTATTCACACCCTACACTGCATTCAAGAAACATATGCAGAGGAAGGTGCAATGGACACAGTCGCTTGGAAGGGGGGAGAAAAAGACATGCAGAGAAAAAGAGATGAAAGGAGGAATCAAATGGTAGAAAGCATATGGAAATCACCTGACTCAGTCCCCTCAAACAGCCCCCATCATCACAGGAGAGAAGAGAGGAAGAGGAAGAGCGAGAGAGAGAGAGAGAGAGAGAGAGAGAGAGAGAGAGAGAGAGAGAGAGAGAGAGAGAGCAAAAAAGAACATGAGTTTGACCCTTAAAAGGCATTTTCCATCTCCCTTATTCCTTTTTTGTGATGTGCAGTTTTGGCCAAGTTCACCTGAATCTGTTTTCTGAGAGGATGATGCAAGATATGCTGAAGCACTTCAAAATAAATTTATGGGGAAAAATGGCTTTGGCTGAAAGCACCGGAGGCCCTGGGAGTCTGGCTAGGTGGGGGGCCAATGTGTCTGGCCAGGGAGATTGACTCCAGTAGGGCAGGATTTCAAGCCGTTTTGGGAGTGTAGGGCATGATAACATATAGCCTACTCTCAGGATTGTAACACTGCCACCAGAACTCCTGTAAAAATGTGATTGAATTTTTAAAAAACCTTCAATGCTGAAGGATTAGCTTTGGTGGAGGACAATAGAGTATGGTGTGCTTGCTGTAACCTCTCAAGCCAATAAAGGACAGCTACAGGGATCTATTAATAATTCTTTTTCAGTCCTTTCATGCTGAGCTTTTTTTTTAATAAAGAGAAATGCCTTTGAGCTGCTGCGAATATTGTTATAAATGATGAAACTTGATTTTGAGTGACACAATTTTCTTTGCTTATACTTTCCTAAGCTCCTAATCTGCTGAACTATTAAATAAAAACTATGGACAAAGTTTCCATGTATTTAAACAATATTATTGGGATATACTGTTCTATATATCAGTTTTGGACCTGAGAGACATTACTTGGCCAGGCCCCTAAACTAATATTACTAATTCGTCATTCATTTATCCAAGGACCAATGCCAAATGACTTCATAACCCTTAAACAGGCTAACTAAAATCAGCTCCACTTGAGGATATTAGCCAGAAGGAGCTAAGATATGTACTTAATGAACATTTCAAAGTGGCAGGCCAAAGACTGCAAGGCAATTACAGGCACCTGGGCTTCCAAGCACAGGTAGAAGTCACTGATATGCACTTATCACTTCCTCTCATCACAATTATGCTGTTCCCTTCTTGTGATTATACAATCTCTCTCTCTCTCTCTCTCTCTCTCTCTCTCTCTCTCTCTCTCTCTCTCTCTCTCTCTCTCTCCTGTCTTGTCTCTGTGCTCTGGCTGCAATCTGTCTCCGTCCTCGTTTCTATCTCTCCCTCACTCCTCATGTTACAAGGTTTTAATTGTGCTCGTTTTAAGCTCTGCGTTCTACCTGCTGGCTCTGACACCTTCCCCCATTTGCCAGTACACCCATCCAATTACAGCACCTCCCCCCCCCCCCCCCAATCCGCTCTCTCTCCTCTCTCTCTCTCTGTCTTACACTCACACACAGAGGGAGAGTCTCTATCTCTCTCTCTCTCACACACACACACACACACACACACACACACACACACACACACACACACACACACACACACACACACACAGCCCATATCTTATTCCTCCATAATTCCTGCCTCTTAATTGAGCTCCATTTTTCCCCCTAGGTGATTTTTGACACCCGGTGATTTGGGAGAATCAAACAGGCTTGTAGCACATGTTCCAACAGCAGGGCACTAAAAACCTCCGCTCTGGTAGAGGTGAGCTGGGTATGCGCAGGTTTCAGTGGGGGATAAAAAAAAAGAAAAACATGCCAACATCAGCTGCTAACGTCATTTGAAGCCCAGTCAGTCAGTCAGTCACTCTGCTGTCACTTTGTTGGCCAGTGGGTGTACTGTGTAATAGGCAAAAGCTTTTCCTTCATCCAACGTACTGTAGGTCTTTACATAAGTGGAACTTAAGGGGAGGTGTGTGTGTGTGTGTGTGGGGGGGGGGGGGGTGGATGTGGGCTATATGGGCTTCCAAATTTGAGTGCACACTGAGACATTGTGAAAGTCACTCCAAAGTACAGCTTCTTTTTTTTAACATTATATAAAACAGGGATATCACCTAGTACTATGAAAACAATTGAAAACAATCAGAGACATCTGTCTCAGTGTTCCATTTACCAAATTACCTACAGATTTCATACCCATAACTAAACACTGGGGAACTGGGGAAAGAAATTCTGAATTGGCTTAGACCACTTTAACTAGCATCTTTCATAATCTAGTTTCGTATCCATCAATACCGCAATGGAATATTATTCCAGGAGTCCAAAACAGTGCTTAGTGCAGGCTGAAATGCATGGAGTTAAGCTCTTGCACCTGGGAGAAAGCATTTCTATTGTAACATTATAATAGCTGTGGATGCCAGAAAGAAAGAAAAATACTTATAGCTGGATTTTTTTTCACCCTTATCTACTCCCCCACCCTCCCAACTCATCTCTTACCCATCCAACCACTTTCCAGATTGAGCTTCACATCCCTGCATCGAGCAGAGCAAGGACATATTGTATGTCTGCTCACAACACTTCTCAGGAGAAATGCTCCAG
>JAODXP020000022.1:10583816-10606008 GCA_027497455.2 Sardinella longiceps | reverse complement strand
CTCTGTATTTTTGATGCATATATTGTAATTTATAAACTATTGTGTTTTTTATCAAATGTGTGAAAAAAACGAAATAAACACAAATATATTAAATACCTTCAGTGGCACGATCATCATTTCACACTGGTACATCACTCCTCACATCCAGAGGGCCTCGCAAGTTGGACAAAAGGCAGCAGATTGTCCAGAGTTGATTGATGGAACCTGAAAGGGTCAGGGGGACTTCTGTTTTCCAGAGGTGATACTCTTTGACTCGCCTAATAGCTCTCTCCACCACGATTCTGAGGCGAACAATGCGTTGGGTCTTCTCTGTGTCTTCTTTGCTGAAGCAGGCATCTCTCTTGAATGGTGGGATAACAAGACTTGCACCAACATCACACAACATTTGGTCAATGACAAAACCTTTATCAGCCATGCATGCATCACCAGGTTCCAGTAGGCTGAGGACACCACATTGTCTGGTTATTTCCTGGTCAGATATTGATCCCGTATACAGCTTGGAAATGAATGTGATGACACCACACGGGGCAACACCAATGAGACCCTTGAAAGTGGTGTGGTTCTTGTAGTGAGAGAAAGTTTCAGACTGGAGTGTAAGTGATGATGGTGATTCACATCTGACCTCTGTGCAGTCCACGATGACTCTGACGTTTGCACAGTGCTGTCTGAACTTTTCTGGCATTGAAGCTTGTACCTGCTCTCTTGACATCCAGGTTGGTAAAGACCCCAAGACTAGGTACAAGTAGTTGGTCCAAGTGATGATAATCCTACTGACTGTTGTAGTGCTGATGTCAAACATCTTAGCAAGCATCTTCTCTTGCAGACCGACTGCAATACGACAGAGGAACAAAAACATTTCATCCACCAGAGCCATCTTTCGGTTTGGGCTGGGCTTTTCTGACATCACATCACTTTCCTTTTGGGCTCTGCTCCAGTACACCAATCTGGATGCAGAAGGGACAACCGTCTCCCAAACTTGCCAAAACACTCTCTCAGATGAAAAACGAGTGAAGAACCGAAACTCGTCGTCAGTCGCACAGTACCTGTTGATGTGAAGTGTAAAGTTAGGACGACAGGATAGGCCCATCAATTGACTTCCAAGCTGTTGTACCTTAGTCTCAAGCTCCTTTATATATGGGGCAGTGGCATCATCCAGTTGACCAGCGTTGTCAGAGCTGTAGCTGTGATCCATGGAGCAGTAGCTGTGATCCATGTGAAGTTCGTCCGTAGCGGGTCGGCTAGCTGCTACTTCAGCTTGATTGCTAACGTTAGCGTTAACGTTAGACGCACCCGCGTCCTCAAGACGCGAACTAACCCGGTCGAAAACCGACTGTCGAAACACCCGATCCATCCCCCAGTTATTCCATGCAAATCTGTGTGGTGTGGCACCGGGTTTCAGGCGTTTTCTACCGCTCTTTGACACATAGATTACCTCAGTATCAAAATGCAAGCTGCAGACGTAGGTACTTCCACGGAGTATGTTAAAAGACGGACCCTCGTCCCTTCTTATAAGCCTCAGCCATGTCTTCCGTTGACTCTCGCCTTTTGGGAAATCGTGGAAACTGAGGTAAGGTTGACGTTGTTTTGAGGTAGAACAGCCAGGTACACTACAATAACATTTACGAGAGGAAGCGGCCATTGCGTCTCATACACCAGAGGTAAAACAGGAAGTGACGATACCCTGCATTGATATTTTCGAACGTTCGAAACCCGGAACTGAGATAAAGGTCTATTCTCCTACTGAAATATTTCCAAGTTAAGAGATTTCATGCTTAAAGGTGATCTAGAAAAACTCATGCACGCGTTCATATCCAGCAGAATTGATTACTGCAATGGACTCTTTACAGGCCTCCCGGAAAAAAAAAATTAAGCAGCTCCAGTTAATTCAAAATTCAGCCGCTAGAGTTTTAACTAGAACAAAGCGAATCACATCACCCCAGTCCTGAAATCCTTACATTGGCTACCTGTGTGCTACAGGATTGACTTTAAAGTGTTGTTGCTTGTATTGGAATAGCCCCCGAATACATTTCCGACATCCTGCAACTAAACATCCCATCAAGACCACTTAGATCACAAACAAAACTTCAACTGTTAAAACCCACTGTTAAAACCAAACATGGCAAAGCAGCCTTTAGTCATTATGCAGCTCAATTGTGGAATTATTACCCTTAGATATAAAAGAATCTCCCTCAGTGAGTTTTTAAGTCACAATTTAAAACCAAACTATTCAGTGATGCCTTTTGTTAAGGTTACATCTAGCTCATTAGATAATGCATACTGTTTATTGTTTATTTTGTTTATTGTAAATACATTTTTCTTTTCTTTTCATTCATTTTCATTTTTATTATGTGTTCTATTTTTCTTCCTTTCTTCTTGTGTAAAGCACTTTGAGTTGCATTCTTTTGTATGAAATGTGCTATAGAAATAAATGTGCCTTGCCTTGTGCCTTGCCTACCTACTACATTCTCAGTGTTTGGTGATTGGCCAGGATGGGATGCATCCTGACCAATCGAGGCCAATGGCCCAACGGCGTACTGAAATGAGATGAGAATCGAGTGGAAAATCGAGTGGAAAAAGGCAATGGTCAGGCTAGTGTAAAAGGGATCGGTTTATGCTTAAGCATCCTGATCTTTGTCAGAGTTTGCATTTTATTTAACAGAGACATGCAATAAGTTTTTCAGAAAGGCCTATATCCTGTTCTTACTCCTTGTAGAAGTTTTTTTAGGGGGATACATATGCGATCTTCAGGTTTCACACGCACACAACACAAATACATACACACACACACACACACGGTTAAATTGATTAAGTCACCCCCTTGGCTTCTACAGCCGTCAACAAAACATGTCTAGCTGAACTGCAGGTTAAACTCTTGGGTGTGCACACACCTCACCAGGTCAATGGGCCTTTCAGAGAAATCAGGTTGAGTAGAGGACATTCCTGCTGATGAGGGGATAAACTTGTGTCAGATTTGTTTGTTCTGCCCATTTAGCTTCAAAGAAATTATACAGTGAATTTGCTGCCATTAGTGCGGAATCTCATTGGGCCGATCTGTCTGAACATGTTTAGAACCTTGTTTAATTGTCCACTTGTCTTATAGCACACACACACACCTGAAGAAGTGGCTTAACTAATGATTATAAAAATATTGCAACAGAATGGAAACTCAATGAATTCAGGTGACAATGACATGCATTCATTACAAAACAGCTCTTCCCAAATCAAAACATGCCAACACCCAAGGAACACTCCTTTACTTGGGGCCAGATTGAAGTCAGACTGTCCACCTCTGCTCTTCCGGGCGCTAAGATAATGACCTGTAGGCTATGCCTGGTTTTCCCTTGCGATGTGTAATACAGTAAAGTATCAAGTATGTCAGGTTTCATGGCACTGCTTTAGAATACTCACTTGGGTTTTTTGTCCATCCTTTCCCAAGGAAATGAATGAAAATGGTTGGTGTGCGTTCTTGTTATATAATGAAGAATTGTTGTGCAATTGTAGTGCAAATTAGGCAATCTATGCGTTTGTTTTTCAAGCCATCTGCTGGTTCTCACTAGTACTACAAGTAGCTATAAACCATAAACTAATACTATAAACAAAGAACTGTGTGCCACATATCATCAATACAAAAGTGGTCCCTCTAACTGCAGGATCGATTGGACTGATCTTCTTCAGGCTTCCACCATATGCAGTAAAGAAAGGCTTCCACATGTTCTCTAATACTCCAATAAAAATCTGTGGTGCCATCTAGTGGTCAAAAGATTGAAGAATACAGTTTTCTCCTTCGACAGGAGACTTAAAAAGGTTTAACATTTGTCAATGTATTCTGCTACTACTAGCCAACTACTAACATTTCTGTAGCACTTCCAGTACAGAGAAAGAGGGACCTCACTAGCCACCATCAATGTGTAGCACCCACCTGGGTGATGTATGCCAGCTGTGAGGCACCAGAGCGCTTGCTAGTAGTACATACCAGCTTGAGGTGTAGATTGAGGAAATGGAGGACTGAACCAATTACAGTGAGTGATAATTGAGGGCCAGATTGAATGAGTCAGATTGGGACTAAGCCAGGACACCAGAGAAACTTCTATACTTTGCAAAAAGTGGGATGTTTTATGAGCACAATGAGTCAGGACCTCTGTTATAATGTCTCATCTGAAGGATAGTCTGTCACTGTGCTGAGGCATTGGGGTTGATTGAGGAAGAAGGCCACCTACTGGCCACCCACCAACAACCACTTTTAGGAGCAATCTATCTATCCAACCTTCTGAGCTGAGCCAAGACAGCTTAACTGCAAACTGCCAAACACACACACGCACACAAAATAATTTGGAGGCAAGGGTCTGTTTCCCTAAAGCATGGTTGCTAACTAAGTTGGTTTACTATGCTTTGCTGGTTGCAATGCAATATCCCATTGCCAACCAAGTAGCTAGTACTGGTAGTAACTGGTTAGCAACTATGCTTTTGGGAAAAGGTTACCAGAGAAAGGCCTGTATGAAAGCTTTTATGCCTCTCTCAACTATACTAACCTTATCTGGAAAGTAGTTTAAATTACGTCTTGTTTTATGAGCACAATGGAATTTGCTCCTGCAATGCCTCGCAAGCAAATATCTGTATGATACAGCGGATACATTTGTTTGCCATTACACATACCTAGATGTAGGTCTGTGACAGGGACAGAATGGGTATAAATAGCATAGAAAAATAATAAAATCAGTGAGCGGAAGTACACAAGACTCAAATTAGAGGCAGTGACAGCACACGTGCTGTTTTCGTTTTATTTAACATGATTTTTTTTCTTTTCATATGATCTATCAATAAAGCAATAACCATTTATATTAAAATAAAGCAAATTAAAAGACAAACAGTTCTTTCTCTCTTCTCTCACAAGGAGACACAAAACTTGCTAGTCAACAGCACCTTTCAAAGACTCTTACAACCATGGTGGCCTACACACTGGTGACTACCATGGGATAACGGAGAACCCAATTACCATAATTGGGGTACTTAAGGCTTTTTCTGTTTTTGACTCAGATAGAGACTGTTTGGCTAATGGAACTACTGACTATATGGGGTCCTCAGGGTCAATACTGAGCAATCTGTGCTTAAATATCACTTCTACTGAAAACCATCAGATCATGAGAGCATCTCGCTCCTGGTCCTTTAAATGCCTTAGTATCTATTACTGTTACACTGGAAGCAGAGACTGTTAGTACTGCAGCAGGAGAGAACATACCCTAATACACAAACAAAACACATACATGCACGCACGCACGCACACTCAAATCAGTCATACTGGCACCTATGCAAACACACACACAGAATTGCTGTTTTTATTACTATACTTGAACATGCAGTTAGGTGTGCTGGATTCCCAAAATGTTAAGTAAACAAAAACATATTCATAGCAGCAACAAACACACACACACACACACACACACACACACACACACACACACACACACACACACACACAAATGATTGTGACAAGACTTCTACAGTTACAGTGCCTTGAGAAGAGGAAGTTGAATAAATTAGTGGTTGAACAGACATCTGTAACAAAATTGTCACTCGTCAGAAACAAACTGGCGTGCTCATAACCAACCAAACACAGATTCACACATACATAAAAACATATACCCACCACACACACACATACACACACACAACACACAAACACACGCACACAAGATGTATCAGGTTTAGTGATAGGTTTGATTAGAGCATGAGGTCAGTAACCGATGGCAACAGCTCTGCAAGCTCAGCCTGGATGTTGTCCGCCTTGGTGATTGGGTTGCCACGGAGATCGAGGCGGGTCAATTTCAGGCACGAGGCCAGTGGCTTCAGCTGAGAGATTTTGGAGATTTCTGATGGAGGGTAGAAGGTTAAGGAAAACGCACAGTCTAAGCACACCCATGATGACTTAGTGCTCATCACAATGCTGTGGGGAAAGTGTGTCAAAACGAGTGTGAGTTATGTGTGTACATATTCGTGCATATGTGTCCATGTGTGTGTCTGTGGGTGTGTGTTGAGAAACATTTCCAGCACTGTTCCCACAGCGGTTGACAGAATCAACAAAAATTCTGATCTATGTAGGCCTTCTAGAGGGCGGATCGCCCTCTCTCACACCAAGAGCTCAGGTCAGGATAAAAAGCTCATCAATACACACACTGAGAAGGCCATGGTGCATGAGGTCACTTATTGAGCTACGCTGCTATGCAACCACATAACTAGCTCCATGTGGTATTTCATCATTCCTGACCATTTGGTGACCTGATGAATTCATAATTCTCTAAAAAAAAAAAAAAAAAAAAATACTGCAAAAACCAAAAGTCAGACACCAGATGCCAAATGCACACTACCCAGGAACACTGGAAGCATTGCTCAAAATTGCCACATGCTTCTTAACTGTAAGAGTGCTGTATATGTGTAAGGAACAAAATCAATAATCCTCTCAACAGGTAGAGAACCAATGAAACAAACAAGACCAGAACTGACAAGTACTTAAAACTGGATTGAACTGGACTGTGCCAGCTTCTGAGTCTGTGCAGTCGTACCTTTGCGGCTGATTCACGCCGAACTCAGATGTTTGCTGCCCGTAACTGTTTACGGCGCGTGTGCTCTTTTGTAACACAATATGATATATACACACCACACAATATGATGTATACACACCGCAAACGTCCTTCTGTGTGAACAGGCTGCTCAAGCTCTCCTTTTATGAAAGCTGCATTATACCGTGTTATACTGAAAACTGTATACCTCTCAGTCTATGAAAACTGCGTTATGCAGTGCATGGCATGTGTGGGGAAATGGAACTTGTTTTGGGCAGTGTGGGAGCTGCGTGGATCTGCCGCACAGAGGCTGAGTTGGATACGTGTGCAGGATGCTTGGTCTAACAAAAAACTGTCCAAAAATGTGCCCGCACTACATACACACCGTGTGAATCAGCTGTGAATCAGGTGTGAATTAGCTGTCATTCTATCTTTAGCAGATGACTGTGATTCAGATTCTTGAGACTGTGGCTGTGGCAAAGAGAGCTTTGCTCTATAGTACATGCTCAAGGATACGGTTGTTCTTCAGGGACACCTCCTCCAGCTTGGGCAGATTGGAAAGGCCCTCCAAACTCTCGACGAGATTATCCTCAACCTCGAGAACCTGAGGGGAGACACAGAGGGATGGAGTGAGAGAATGAGAAGGGAGGAGAGACAGAGACAGAAAGAGGGGGATTTTTTTAATTAAGGAGGCGCTCATGTCTGACATGGTTGCCTTGTCCCATGTACGAACTAGACTCCTGACCCATCTCTCTCTTTCTCTCACCTCTAAGCACTGCAGCATTGAGAACTGTGGCGGAATCCGGTTGAGCTGATTGGAGCACAGGTTCATGTGAGTGACCAATAGCAGCTGGTCCAGGTGACACAGGGTGGTGAGTTTCTGTCATGGCCAAAAACCAAAAGGCAAATCGAGAGGGAGAAGGTAAATCATACTAGCATAATACAAAGGAAACGGGCAGAAAGAGAGACCTACACAGATACTCAGGATGACATGAAATGATGTACAGGGTTCCTGCTCCAGATCAGACTTAAAATTCCCTGATTTTTCCATGACTTTCCTTGACCAAAAAGCTGAATTTCCATGACATCCCATAAAAGAAATGATAGGGCGCCGAGCAGAAAACAGCATTTAAAAAGGCCAAGCTTGTCCTTTGCTTGTTCCTTGCGTCTACTTCCTAACACTTACATAGTATGAATCAGCCAATCAGAGTGTAAATTCATCAGTTAAACTGAAAAATATTGAGAGAAAAGATAGAGGGATGTGTGGTGTTACAAACAACAAAATTCCCTGATAATCCCTGACTTTCCAAGCAAAATGGTCAAACTCCCTGATTTTCCCTGTCTGGAACAGCCTTTATTGAAATTCCCTGATATTCTAGAAATTCCCTGACCCGTGGGAACCCTGGATGTATGTGCTAAAAAAATGTAATCAAACGTCTCCATCGTCACAGGTTACAACGCAAAAGCTTTATCAACATCTTTATCTTCAACTGTATCGGAGTATTCAAGGCACTCCAGACATCTTGACAAGAGGAGAATTTAGAGTTACAGTACGTTCACATGCTCAGCTCACACATACCTTGTCAGAAATGCTGAAGACTCGGACCTCGGCGTACTCCATCTTGAGGATGGTGTTCTCGATCATGAACTTACTGCACAAGTCACTGTAGTAGTTGCTACGCATGGAGTCCACTTCCTGATAGTGCATTTGTAGAGGTAACAGCAAAGCAACATGGAGTAAGAAGCAAGTTATTAATGTTATTAAATGTTGGTAATGAAGCAGTGATATGCACCTTTTACACAAAAACTTGCATGTGTGTGTGCGTGTGCGTGTGTGTGCATCTGTGTGTGTGTGTGTGTGTATGTGTGTGTGTGTGTGTGTGTGTGTGTGTGTGTGTGTGCGTGATGTGTGTGTGTGTGTGCGTGTTTATCTGTGTGTGTATGCGTGTGTATGTGTGTGTGTGTGTGTGTGTCTATCTGTCTGTGTATGTGTGTGTGTGTGTTTTCTGTGTGTATTAGTTTTGGAGTGGGCCAGTGTCTCCTTCTCATAGCCCAGAGGATCCAGGGCCCTCATTAGGAGAATGATGGTCAACAGGCACCCTTCAGGAAGAGAGGAACACACAGGAAAACAAATACATTTTAAACCCATTTTCAGACACTGCTACGGTGGCAAATGCACCATCACTTCCTACACAAACACACACACATACACGCACACACACACACTTACATTTGTTCTCTGGCTCCAGTTCCAGAAGCTGATTACAGGACTGAAGCTCAGACTGCAGCACAGAGGTCTTCTCCACGGACAGCTCACTCCTGGGGCAGAGGAGAGAGGGGGACACAGAGGATGAATGACTACAGCAGATGGACGGACAGGGGCACACACTGATTGATTGATTGATCGATTGACTGATTGATTGATTGATTGATTGATTGACTCACTCATCCATCCATCCATCTGTACATGTGTGGGTATGTAAAACATTTGTTAATACACATCCAAATGTAAGTATGCATATACAGTATGTAACTAGAAATGTACAGTATGTATGTATGTATGTATGAAGAATTTGAATAATATTATGTCAATCAAGATGTGGGAAGGACCTCATACTGTGGCGCATGACATGTACTGATGGCTCACAACTGATATGATAAGGTGCGAGCAAGCAGACACACTCATACAGTACACACACACACACACAGAGACACACACAGACACACACACACTACCTGAAAAGCTCCTGGTCTGTGGCAGAGTCTCGGCACCAACTCTCAGCTCGACCTAAAAAGATATACAGATATACTGTCAGTGCAGTAGCATTCATACTGATCACAAGCCTGTTCAGGAAGGAAGGAAGCTGCCTGCTGGCACCTCGCTATAACTGTCTAATGAGTAATTTGTCAAAGCAGCTGTCAAGGCTGAGAACTTCTGGCTAAGAACTTTGTTTCAGAGAGTCTAGGAAGATTGCTAAATGAATGTGGTTTCTTGTTTATACTATCGCTGTTGCTACACTGCTACCGAGATACTGAGAGCTCAGTATGCAAGCTGATAGAATTTTGGACTATGACGGCAACATACTGTAAAGGATGCATCTATGCAGCCTGCCAAACTAAACAAACAAAGGTATCTAAAAGAAAGACGTTTACGTAAGGCAAAGGTGTAATAAAGGCAAAGGTTTATAGAAAATATATGATTCAGACATGCGTCAATGCCACTTAATGCTAGCTAAGAAATCAAATGACACTAGGCCTGTCTTGTTGGACTCTGAACTTTTGGACTGTCTGAAGCAGTGGGCACAATTAACAAGAATCACTTGTGTTCTTAGTCACAGGGTGGAGGTGGTGGTTGACATACACACAAATATACACAAACACACACCCACACATAAAACACACACACACACACACACAACTTACCGGTGTAGAGGGCACACTCTCTCTGCGTGTGCTTCTCGGTCCAGTGCACAGTGAGGTTGTGCTCATTGTTGATGTCACTGATGGTGCCTGGAGGAAGCTCACAAATCTGACCACAGAGTCAAGGACAGATGCAGAAATTGTGTGTGTGTGTGTGTGTGTGTGTGTGTGTGTGTGTGTGTGTGTGTGTGTGTGTGTGTGTGTGTATTTATTAGACTCAAACTGGATTACAGAGAACTCAAGAACTGTGGACAAAAAAATGTCCAGACCACAAAATCTGTTATACACAATGTCAACCCATGTCCTTTGGACCCATCAGAAAGGATACCCAGACTGGAGTGTGTCTCATTGAGGGTGGGGCACTCCTCCACTCAACCTGCTGTGGCTGCCCATCCAAGACCAACAGCAGACCCACCGCCTGCGCCTAAGAGAGACAGAGGGAGAGAGAGGGAAAAGGACGGGATGAGGGAGAAGGATGAGGTAGAGGGTGAGGGAGAGAAAGACAGTAAGTTAGATAGATACAGGAGTTTTCTTAATAACCATCAACAACCAGACCTATTTAACAGTATACACAACATGACAAGACCGTTGGCTGACTGTGGTCACAGATGTGCTGATTGCTGTGCAAAGTGGCCCTTCTTGAAAGTAGCCGGTAGCCTGACTGTACAACTTGATTATTCAAGTAACAAACACAAAATCACCAACAAAGCAAGGTGTGAAAATAGTATCTCTCAAACTTTTTTTGGTTTCCCACTTTAAAAGGCGTCTAATTTTAAAGCCCAATTTGAACCCCATTGTCCAAGCATTGTTAATAACGGTAATCTGCTGCTGTTGTGATTTGTGTGCATGACCTTTTTGTCAAAAGAAAGGTACTGCTAAAGATAGGCTAAAAAATAATATGATCCACTGACTTAAGTAAGACAGTAGCCACTGGGCTCATCAAGCAACAGTATTTGGCATTCCAGTCACACCCTCCCAAACAAATAGGATGGGTCCTCTCTGCTAACATACCAACGTCTATGAATAAATTCTACAGTGATTCCTCTGTTGCTATGGGCCTACCTGATCAACAACATAACCAGACAAAACACAAGGCCTTGATACGGGTAAAACAAAGGGCGGCAAATGACAACAACAATTCTTTGATCATTCCTTTCCGGTGATGTGGCTGAGGTACTTTGCTGCTACTTCATGATCTGATTAGCAACATAACCAGGCAAACCTGAAGCCCTTGATGTAGACAGAACACCAAAAAACACCACCCCAGAAATCCCAGTGGCAGGCTCCTCATATACTCCATATCAGAGCCAATTAAGGTTACAACATGCAGTGTTTCCCACAGACCAGGTAGCAATTTGTGAGGCTTCCTTGGTGCCAGTGATGGAATTGAGTGCCGTGGTTAGTCTGTGGACAAGATGTCTTTGAAATGATTCAGGTCAATCTTAATAATGTGGTGTTTGGAGTTGATTCTGTGGTGGTGCGCATGATCTCATGTACTGTGGTGGTGCGCATGATCTCATTTACTGTAGTGGACATGTTTCATCAACCCTAGGTCACTCTGTTTTTTTTTTTTTTTTTTTTAAGATATTTTTTGGGCTTTTGCCTTTTTAGCCACAGCGCATCCAACCCTAGGTCACTCTCTTACAGCTCCTGTGATTTGACCATCCTCGAAAAACATAGTTCAACAGAAGTGCTTGGCTTGGCTCTCCAACACTTATTGCCACTTATTGTGTCTTGTGTGTACTTGACAGCCACATTCTCATACTTCTCCTACCAGTTCTGCATACTTTAACTTGTTCTGTGCAGAGGCTTCCTCCGTCACACAGTCAAAGAGATTATAATAGAGATACAGTAGAAGAGAAAGAGTATAAATATGAGGCAAAAAGAAAAACAACCAGCTGATTGTCTACAGACTCTAAGAAAAGAGATGAAAATCACCAACAGCTTCCCATATTTTATTTTTCTAGTGATGAGCTCATTGAGAAGAGGTGTCAATATCTTTGGCCATAATGAGCTCACTTAATGAGTGGAACACCCTTTAGTAATTACCAGTGAGAATAATTACACTCAAAATGAACTTCCTACACTGATTGCGGGGGTGTATATTTATAGCTTGTGAACAAGAGTCAGTGTGCCTGTGTTTGTGGAGTTTTTATTCTTGATAAGTTCATTACAGACAATCTGATCAGCCAGGAAGTAATTGCGTCCTCCAACAGATGGGTCAGACGCATTTATATAATGCAACTTCTTAGCATAAGTGTGAAGCAACGAAGCGCAAGTTGATGACAGTTGAAAGCCCTGCTACAACCCGAGGCGTGCTCATCGGAGTGTTTGCGTTTCTTCAGATCCGTTCTGTGCTCATCCGTCAATCTCTGCATCAACATTCTCCTCCACGCCAAGACCAACACAGGCTTCCCTCGCCCTCTCTGTTTATGGCACATGGAGTGCTGCTAGCTTGTGTATCATAGGAGCTAAGGCTACGATACACAAAGCTAAACAAAAGGCTATGAATAATGATGGATGGCATTTGAGGAGTTCTCCATGGTTGTGTTGTGAAAAGGAAATTATCTGTCTCCCATCAGACACAGTCAACTGATTAAAAATGGGGCATGGGTTATTGGAAACTGACAAAACACTGGCCAGTTACACAGATGATATGGGAATGTGGCCAAGCCAAACCAACTGAAGAATGCATCACTGAGAAGTGCTCTTCAGTTTTAAGTCTTCAGGAGAACATTATTGTCCACTAAGTTTTGGTTTTCTTTTTACCCTCCAGGCCACATTCTCTAAAATTCACAGACAGCTTCAATATTTGAATGAATTGCACTGTAGGCATAGCCTGGGAGTTCCCATGCTCCTTTGCCCGTTTATTTCATTCCACTCTGCAAAGCAGCATGGTGACCATGGCCGTTTTTCTCGCCTGCTTTCGGTATCCAATCGCAAAACAAAAAGGGATTTGTACGGCCCTCGTTTGCATTCTACCCCACGTGATGGCTCTGGTATTGGCTCTGAGGTATGTACAGACGCTATGATAGACATTCGTAGCGCCTAATAAACAGCTCTGGACAATCGTAAACGATGCTTCCGCTACGAGAAATGCAATAGGTAGGTCTCCAGACAAAATATCACTTGTGATTTTTAGTTTGGCATTCGCCAGGCTACTGTAGGCACACTTTAGGCAAAGATAATGGAAAGTACTTTCCCTTTATCTGTCTTTTTCTGAGGTCACAACTTTGAAAGATTTTGAGGACTTTGAGGAGATTGTCACACGGGTCTTCACTCTAGGCATTGATCTAAATGTGTGTGGGTGCAGCTAAATGCGGACATTAAAACAAGTGATGTAACCTCTTGAAATGCAAGCCTATCTTCAGTTTCTCACGTCACCAAAGCAGGGGACGTCCAAGTAAGTTCAAGGGAAAATTTTAATGAAGGCTAACTTTCCACAGTGAAGATTCAGTTTTGATAAGAAATGCAAGCTTCAGTTAAGGCAACTGAATGGGAAGGGGACAAACTCTCAACCATTTTAAGATACACTGTTGATATTGGCACTCAACTGCAAACCCAATATGCAAATATTTAGGGCAATTTCCCATTCTCCAGAATCAGGACTGTGTGTAGACACTAGAGGCTATACACACAGAGACATAGTAAGAAACTCAAGAGCTAAATTTGAAGCAAATCACTAAAGCATGGTCTTGGAATGATGGAGTTGTTTAGGCAAAGTCTAGTTCCCATAAACAGACCGGAACCACAGGCACAACCAACTCCAACCACAGGCATCTCAACCTCAAAAACACTCTCTCAGTGTAGCAATAGCACAATAGCACTGTCCTAAGCATGCATTTGCAGCCCATATGTGTCCCCAGGTTTGTGTTAGTTGCTATGTTGTTGTATGGTTCTTACATTGACTGGTCTGGAGAAGGCCACGACAACTCGCTCTCCTTCACGACTCATGTACACACAGCTGATCATCTCCTCGCGTTCCGCTGCAGGAAAAGTAGATGGGAAAGGAAGTGAAAATGTTGATAGGCAACGGCCCCACAAACAAACACACCCTATAGTAATGACACTTTACACGCGCACACACACACGCGCGACGCGCACACACACACACACACACACACACACACACACACACATACCTCTGCCCAAAAGCCAGCGGTAGTAGAACCAGGCACTCTGATCATTGGGGTCGGTGAAGAAGGCATTCTGTACCAGCTCATATTCTAAAGGAGAGAGGCAGAAAGAGATAAACTGAGTAAACAGTAAACAGTAACCACAGCACAACACATACAGTACAACATTGTAAAAATGTAAAATTGACATAATATGGACATCATACTGGATATGCAATCAAATATGAATGTTTGTGTACCTTTAAGCAGCTGCTCTTCACAGACGCGATGGGAGTGAGTGTGGGGGGAGTTGGGTGGTGAATTGGTGGGGGGGTGAGGGCAAGTCGAGTTTGCGGGTGGGTCAGGGGACTCTGGGTGCAGTAAAGGCAAGAGTGTGCTGCGGTAGTGCCAGCTGGAGTAGTTGGAGAAGTTAGACCCGATCAAACGATCAGTGAACTGCAGCTCCTGGTCCACTGGCACGCCTGACGCCTTCACCACCATTCGGCGGTAATCCCAGCAGTGGACTGAAAGCCAGAGATGGGCAGAATTAGCATTAAAAAAAGTGTCATTTGGCAAATGTAGCTCTTTTGATTCTATAGTCAGGGTCTTTGGTTTTTGTCACTGTAGTATATTTTCTGTTCCTTGACTAGGTTTTACCTGGTGAAAAAAAAAAAACCAATGCAACAAACAAATGTCTTCTACTTTCCCCTGCACATTTCCTGTTGTGATTCTTCTTCACTTCCACATTTCACCTCTTACAATTTCCTCCATCGGTGGTTTCAGTATTTTCACCCACAAACACCCACACCCACACCCCCACCCCCATGCCCCCATGCCTCCACCCCACCGCCCAAACCTCAACTTACAGTTACGATCATCTAGAGCCAGGCACTCGTCACAGAGACTGAGCTCCCTAGTCCAGTTTGGCCGCGGTTGCCGGCTGGCCACCCAGCCCCGGTGGTACCAGCAGCCGTACGACTTGGGATTGACCCGCAGGCAAGCCTCCAGGAAGACCAGCTCAGCATCATACTGCTTCTGCACGTCGTCCTCCTCTCTGATGGGGGAAACGGTGGGAGGGAGGGAGGCAGATAGGAGACAGGGAAAGAGAGAGGGAAATAGAAATAGAGGAGGGTGTGGATATGGGTTCAGTTGAAGAGGAAAAGATTTGGAGAAAAGAAGTGGAGAGAAGAAAAAGGAGAACACCATAAGGGGGAGAATGTTAGTCATAGACGTACTGGGACATGACTTGTAGACCTACAAAGGACATGGCATACTATTAGGAGTTGGACTGTACTTCGATTGGACTAGTTCTCTTACTTGATGGTCTCCAGGTGCGTCAGAATCTCTCTCCTGTAGTTCCACAGTGTAGCAAAATCTGGGTTAGCAGACAGGAGCTGCTGGGTCAGCTGTAGTGCCTCATCATCCATGGCCCCTTCTTTCCTCTACAAACAAACACACACACACACACACACACACACACACACACACACACACACACACACGCACACAGTCAGGTACAGGATATCCTGTGCTCAAATCACCCCTCCCTTTTCATTCCATCAGCCTACCCACCCCCTCTCACTGCCCTAGTTGCTTGCCTTGTTGAAGCAGGCATCCCGTGTTGCCACATAAACCTTGAGTTTCTTCTCTCTTTCTTTCCTCTTCTCCTCCTCCTGCTGGGCTGTAGACTTCAGCTTCACTCGTCCGTGCTGAAACAGAAGAGGGGAGGAAAGGAGAGTTTTTAAGCACAGGGGTGAGCACAAGTAAATATTTCATGAGGCAACAGGGGGAAAGATGCACAGGTTAAAAATGGGCACGAATCTAGTCTTCTGTCATAAATGAATGATGAAACTGATGTTGCTACTGTAGTTCTGCATACACTTACCATTGTTGAGAACTAGAAGATTATCCGTACTTCAATCTGAAAAATAAGAGGATCGCACAGTATTAAATTGGTGGACAAAATTCGATTAACGTTACATATGGTGGGCAACATGAATGATGCAGCGACCATAATAAAATATTCCCCTAAAAGGTTTCATAGGAGAACACCCAAGACACCCTGATTTTCTTTTACAACTCCAGCTCCTATATTAGATGCTTCAAACAGAAAATGTAGCGACAAAGCTAACGTTACTCTAAGTTTAACAGGTTGGGCCAAGGCAAATCGGGGAGCGTTAACCACTATCACACAAACAGCTCATCATTAACGTTATCTTCCAGCATTCCATTCCAATCGTGTTTTGTGTCCTGCCTAAAAGAGGAATGAAACATTAGTTAACGTTATCTCTTTACGTTTACGTACACTGATTTACCAGGCGATGTCGTGATGATGCGCTGGTCCTCTGCAAAGGGTACACCAAACCGCTCTGAATAGACTAATTAAAACAGTTATTAAGGATGGAGTAATTTGAGCGTCTGTTGACGTTCCTTGCTCTGACACTGCAACTACAACCAAGAGATCGGGTCGGGTACTTCCGTCCCTTTACAAATGACGTCAGAGCTCAGGACTCCACTACGCCCTCTTTTGATTAACTCAGCCAAGTACATAATACATTCCAGCCACTAGTCCAGTCCAAGTTCCAACATACCTGAAATGCACATTAAATTCTTAATCAACTGCATATTCCTTCAAAGGAATTCTTTGCGAATTCGATTTTCATGTTGTGTGTGGCTGTTTCCATATACCAGGGGTTCTGAGAGTTTTGGTGAGGGCCATCTAGGGCTGATACTGATACTGAACTGAACTGCTGTCAAAAGTGCGGAGGTAAAAAAAAAAAAAAAGAAAAAAGAAAGAAAGAATACCTATAGCCTATCCCATTTATAATGACCAGGTTGCATCTCTACAGTAAGAGACACAAAAGACTATTGGGTGTGACTGTGTCCAGAAACTGGAATTCACTTTGCTTTGTAGTTTCTAATAATCCCAAGAGTCCCAAGTCTCAAGAGTTTCTCTCTCTCTCTCTCTCTCTCTCTCTCTCTCTCTCTCTCTCTCTCTCTCTCAGATAAAATAGTTAATTTGGGGCCCAAGTGCATGCTGGAGTCTATGCCATAAAAGCAGGTAGGCCTATATTGCCTGTCCATATGCTTCATTGGCCAAAGAACTTTCTACAGATTTATTCTACATAACACTTATAGTGCACTGTATGTGTGCCCTTTATTTGTTTACAAGTGTTCAGTGTACTGAAATGTAACATCTTGTGTGACACACACTTGGAAAAATGTAGACAATGTCTTACTGTAACATGCATTAAATATAGCCTGAATAGAATGATGAACAAAATCTGCAGCTGGAATGAACTCTTATGAAGTGCAGTGTGGGGTGACCTGTCCAGATGTACTCAACTTGGGTGTATGAAAACAGCAAGCTGCTGTAGCCACAGAGGTTGAAGTTCTTTCAGTCACCTATAGAGGTCAGTATAAACCTAAAAGCTTAATTTTACTGTAATGTCTATCCATGCATCAGGCCAATCCTCGAGGAGATGTGAGAATGCATCCATTAAAAATACATTCACACACATCAGTGACACAGCAGGTGTCCTTCACTGCTAGATAAACAAGCAGGGGAAAAAAAAACAACAACAAACAAAAATACACTGAACAGATCACAAGGACACAAGGACAGGAAGAAAGAAAAACAAGTTTATTTGTTTTCCATTCTGTGAGTGGTGTAAGGCATCTGGGGTCGGGGGGGTTAGCTCTGACTGCATTAAGAAGTATGTCTCAACGTTGGACAGAGAATGGCACACACAGGTATACATACAGGCTTATGCAGCTGACAGGGCTACTGGGGGTCACTGGGTCTTTGACCAGGGCCCCAATATGTGGTGACACTGACATGGAGCTCTCACATTTAACCTAAACACTCAAAAATGAGTGGGACCGTCCACCAACAGCAATGATAAACATCCATATGGATTCCTGACATGATTATGGTCACTATAAGCCCCTACTGTACAACTGGATAGGGGTTGTAGCCAGTTGATCATTTGCTACATTGTTTCCTGTGTGATATTTATCTATGCTGGGGATGGATTCATGTGAACATATATTCAGGCACGCATGCTGATACACACACACACACACACACACACACACACACACACACACACACACACACACACACACACACACACACACACACACATTCATTTCAGCTGAGGTTTTTCTTCAAATGAAACAGCCATACATGCGTACAAACACAATGCTCACTTTATAAATACATTCTGTACATTCATATCCTCAAAGGGATGTATAGAAACAACAGTACACATACACTTAATAAATATAATATTCCAGAGAGGCAAAATACAGGGTTATATAAAAACATGAAATGAAGGCAAGTTCTGAAAACACAGAGAAGTAACAAAGGAAAGTGGAACAGAAAGGAGGCCAAACAGAAAAGATGTAGGGCAAAGAGTGAGAGGGAGGCAGAGAGAGAACAAAAATGATCAACACAAAAAGTGTGTCTCACATTGAAGAGATATTGTGTGAGAAGAAAAGCCAGCAAACAGTTCTGTCCGACACACTAAAACAGACTTGGTCAATTGCTCAGTGGATTTGTACAACAACTTGTTGGGAGTGGGGTGTGGATCTGGCCTTGATCTGCCAAGAGCGTGCAGGAGATGTGAGGCAGCTCTGTCACCAAGATGGCTTCCATCTGGATTAATCAACCAGAATCTTGAATCTTCTCATTACAGTAAACCAAGAGCATTTCTTTGGTATTACGCCAAAGCTGTCAAAGCCAACTGGACCTGGACAGGCAGGAGACCGCAAGAGAGGGTGTGTGTGTGTGTGTGTGTGTGTATGTATAGAGAGAGAGAGAGAGAGAGAGAGAGAGAGAGAGAGAGAGAGAGAGAGAGAGAGAGAGAGAGAGAGATCTGCCTAATTCAGGTTATGCAGAGCATACTCCTCATCTGAAGCAGGCAGATGAAGAACGTTACATTAACATACCAGAAGCATCCTAAAGTTTCGATGTTCACTTTTTGTGATATGCTTCAGAATCAGTTTACCTGAGAGGATTTTTAAGTACGCCAATCAGAAGTAGAAGCTTTTGAAAATCTTGACTCCATAACAGCTGTGATTGAAGAGGGTGTCACAACTGAGTTTATTCAAATTCTTCAGTGGAAATAATCTGTGGGAATTTAGAATATAAAAAAGTTTTTTTTTCTTCACCTCTTTCTGTGGGTTGAGGATATTAAAATCTAATCCTTTCCCATTTAGTACAGAAACTGCTGTAAACCTTTATCTGACACAGTGCTCACTAGAAAACAATGAATGCACTGACAATATTCAACATGGCATGATGTTGCTTGAGTTGCACTCTTATGTCACCTACAATGAAGACTGGAGGAAAAGAATAAAAGAGACCAGGGAGAGGGTGTGTGTGTGTGTGTGTGTGTGTGTGTGTGTGTGTGTGTGTGTGTGAGAGAGAGAGAGAGAGAGAGATAGAGAGAGAGAGAGAGAGAGAGAGAGAGAGAGAGAGAGAGAGAGAGAGAGAGAGGAGTGAGTGAGAGAGAGAGAGAGAGAGAGAGAGAGAGAGAGAGAGAGAGAGAGAGGTGCATGTGGGTTTCTTGGGGAACTAAAAGGGTGTGTCCATTTGACTGCCTTTGGCACCAACAGGAACTGTCCCATAACTGTTCTCCTGCCATCTGAGCCATCGGACCTGCAACTCAGACTGGACCTATACAACACACACACACACACACACACACACACACACACACACACACACACACACACACACACACACACACACACACACACACACACACACACACATGAAATATTTCTTGATATTCCTTGTTTATTGAAAGAAGAGATGTACGGTATATACACTCACCTCCTGGTTGAGAAAACAGTATAAGATGGCCACAACAAGACCCTGAAATGCACAAAAACCAAAAGACACAGAAAGATGTGTTTTATCTTACACAATAATGACAGAAATTAATAGTCTCTCACTCTCTGCCTGTCATAGACCAACACCAATAATAGACGGCTATCTGACTGAATCACATAATAGACAGCTATCTGACAGTCATTCATTATTGTGCCACTATATCCCTCAAAACCAAAATAAAATCTCTTCTCCTTATTCTCATGCAATAAGGAATAACTAAAGCTACACATCATTATGGGGAAAATTTCAAACAGATCAGATGACACATATTACATATTTACATCTGCAGTAGGCCTATTCATACACACGCCTACACACACTGAAATCAAAGCCACGAGCAGATACATACACTGGAAATATCAGCGACATAATAATCCTTCATCTTTCCCACCTTGCTTATGCCTCTTGGAACCACTCTAGCATGCTACGATCTTAAAGCGGTGCTACAGGGCTGAAATTTACTTGCTGTTAAACCAAGCGGAATGCATGGTCATTGCGGTTGCCACTTGGGACACACCATAATAATACCAGATCCAAAAATATGAATTTTGTGTATTATTGTGCAAAATAATGGAATTAGTTGCCCTTTTTCCCCAGGTCAGTAATGTATACAAGGCTGAAAAGAAAGTTTTCAATTATAGCTATTTCTGTTTTTCACTTTTCATTCTGAAAACAAGTTCCACTATAAATAGCTATAGCCTAACACTTTGAACAGATAAAAGTCATTGCTATAATTAAACTGTGAAGTGAATTTAATCTTTCTTTATTTGTCACTTGCATATTAAAAAGATTGTCTTCTTTTTAATGTGTTGTGCTTCAGTTACTTTCCTGAGGCTTAAGTCACTCTTTGAATGCTAATGTGCCTGTGTGATCTAGCTTGTAGACATTTTATCTGTGCATTAAACATTAAATTGCTCCAATGTTTTCATGGAATAACATCTGTTTTCCCCTGGTAGGCCTACATGAGGTCTGATATTTCAGTATGTACCATAATATTTTCATCGTAGTCTATCTACATTTTTATTGTGTTTGGCTTGTATCCATTTACACACTCATTATGATTTTATATATGGTAATGCATGTGGTATATTAATTATTATTCATAAAACTGATTTGATTTGAGTTTTCTGTGCAAGACTTCTGTTGATTTTCTAAAAACGCTTCACAAACAAATTAGACTTGATTTAACCTGATTTTTACATAATTATACATCACTGCACACACTGAGATGCCACAAGAAACGCAAACAAGCTCAAAGCCGCTGTGTAAAAGGTCATCCTAGATGCTAAAGACACCTAAACCAGCATGAGTCCCATTTCAGCCTTTTTACTCCCTCCATGCCTCTCTCTCTCTCTCTCTCTCTCTCTCTCTCTCTCTCTCTCTCGCTCTCATTCTCTCTCTCTCAACCACCCGCCTTTCATCTGCCTCCAAAACATATTTTTTTTAGGGGAATGCAACAGGATAAGCCTTTGGCACCCTCAAAGCGAGATCAGAGAGCCAGTTACGGATGGGAGCATAGCAACAAAAAAAAGAGCTGTAAAGTAACACACAACACAACATAACACAACACAACACAACAAAACACAGCAAAGCACAGCACAGTACAATACAACACAACTCGACACAACAAAACACAGTAAAGTGCAGAACAACATAACACAACAACACATTACATTAGCCCAGCACAGCACATCAGCACATTACACAACACAACACAACGCAACACAACACAACACAACACAACACAGAATAGCACTGCACACCATAATTCAACACAATAGATAACAACAAAGCACAGCACAGCACAGCACAACACAGTGAGACAACAGCAGTAAATGGAAGTCATTCAGGCAGAGCTGGAGCCCAACCACCCCAGTGTAGCACATTCAGTCACTGTGAAGGAACAGCTGAGCGGCAATAGAAAACACACAAGTCAATGAGGCACACCATATGCCCACATGTCCCCAACAGAACCCATCGCCATGCCCAGCAGTACACAACAAGGGAGGGAAATAAACAAATCCAATCACATCCAATCAAAACAACCAATGTGATGACACACCACAAGCCAAAAGCTGAGGACAAGAGTGGCTGGAGCAGCAGGGAGAGGAGAGGCGAAAATGCAAAAGAATGATAAAGAATAAGAAAATGTGACACAACATGCGAGAATGTGTGTAAAATACAAGAGAGAGATCACGCGG
>JAODXP020000022.1:10576316-10581316 GCA_027497455.2 Sardinella longiceps | reverse complement strand
CACACACAATCTCCCCATAGGATTTCTGCCATCCTAACAGAGCTGTTTTCAAACCCAAACAAAAACAAATAAACTCAAATTAAAGATTTGAAAACAGCCGATTACAGTTTAGAAAAAAAGTGTTTCATTGAAGGATCACAGATTTTGTAATGATGTGTTCACTGTTGGGTAAAATGAGTGGTCACTTTGTTGCTTTCATGCCCGTCCCCTTCTGAGACAATTTGATAATTACTGAACTAATTGTATGGATAAGGACTATGACGATGACTGGTTTCGAAGATTTAAATGCTATTGTAATGATAGGTTGTCAACGTGCTTAACAGAGCATGCATGACGCACTCTCAAAATTAAAATGAATAAACAACAATCACTTTTCAAAAATGGCTAGGGGCTAGTCTGTTATTGCTACACACACACACACACACACACACACACACACACACACACACACACATACCAGCCACTTTGCAGCTACTTGACAATTCAGTTTGTGTATGAACCCAATGATAAATAAATAAATACTGTGTCCTAAAATAACCCTGTTTGTTGGAGACAAATAAAATGTCCTCGTTCAGTGTGTACAGCATAAGCTATACATTTCTCTGAAAGTTTATAATATTGACCCAACTTTCTCCACATCATGGATTATGCAATGTTGCATGGTGAATGAAGAATGTTGAATTATTCATCTGCTTTATATGTCAATGGAATTAAATGTTATTGAAAAGCACTGGTGTCCAATAAACAGCTTTACTGTAGCTGTCAGGTCCCATGTAAATTCACAATCAGCTGGGCTTCAAAAAAGGTGGGTTTTGTTGAGTGACGAGTGTGTGTGCACTATGAGTGGTACTCTCCAAGGTACTGAAGACTTAAGCACCTGGGACAATATCGGCCTATAAGCCTCTCTAGCTCCCAGACACTCTGTCTGTCTGTCTGTCTGTCTCTCTCTCTCTCTCTCTCTCTCTCTCTCTCTCTCTCTCTGTCTCTCTCTCTCTCTCCACACACACACACACACACACACACACACTTCATAATTCATCTCATCTCAAATCTCCATATGCAATTAAAGCCATCATCTGTGAGCATTTAAATAAAAGTAGGGCTGAGTGGAGAAAAGGAATGTGGAGAAAGCAGGTGATGAATGCCCACCTCTGATCCTGGCGAGAGAGTCTATACAGAGTACACGGCTGGACAAGTAATGAGCTGATGGTGTAATGAAACAGGCATGAGTGCATATGGATGTATAGTCTCAACATGTAGCTGTAGCATAGCCAATAAATCTACACCTAAACACATCTGCACTTCCATGAACTCTCAAAGCCAGCAATTACATCTCTCTCTCTCTTTCTCTTTCTCTCTGACCTACTGTAATTGGCACTTTCTGTCGAGGAGATATCTTCAAGGATATCTTCAAAACACAAGTCCTTCTTTATCATGGTTGTTAAGCATTAAAGCTGTCCAATGGATCATGATCATTACCGTAATGGTAACACTTTAGGGTAAAAGTACATGAATTATCATGAATTCATGCATGAAATCATTCATGATAAATTCATGATTCATGCATTACTTCATCTCTGAAAGTCTAATGAGTTACCAGGAATTAACATGAATTCATTGTTTGTCATTAATGACCTCCTGCTGAAATAGCAAATGATCTTAAGTATTAGTTACTATGGGTACATCATCATGAGTCATGATTAATTAGCATGAGTCATGATTAATTGATCATGATGAATTCATCATGTTTGTGCCCCCTCAACTAAAGTGTTGACATGATTAAATTGGTAAAAATTTAGTTGACATGGGACAGATATGAGGAACTAGGCCAAAGTAGGCTAAATAAGTACTTTTATTATATCAAATTATATCAAATTCTTTTGAACAAAAACATCATGACCATGTGTAATTAGTCATGACTCATGATTCAACAGCTTTTCTGCACCATTGCGGCCCTGTTGCCATCGTGCTAAGCCTGGCCAATGATTCACTACAAACATAGAATATTGTCATTGGTCTTACAGTAACAAAACTTGGTCTTCACAAAACCTACTTAAGCCCTCTGGCAGGCTCATGACTAGACAAATCAGCTGAGCTATTTGTTCCCATGAAGGCTTATGAAGCCAGTGTCCAGTATCTATTCACAAAGGAACCACTGGAGAAACATTACCATATAGTACATCCTTTTAAAAAGTATCACACCTATTATCACAAGGGCTTAAAGTGACTGTAATGCATTGGAGAATAAGAGAATGTTATCAACATGGACATAAGACTTAAACAGCAAAGCCCTTGGTCCTGCAGTGTGTGTGTGTGTGTGTGTGTGTGTGTGCGTGTGTGTGTGTGTGCGTGTGTGTAAATGAGTGTGTGTGTGTGTGTGTGTGTGTGTGTGTGTGTGTGTGTGTGTGTGTGTGTGTGTGTGTGCATATATGGCAATGTCAAGTTTGAGAGTGGTCATGTGAGACGCCTCACCCCAGCCCAACAGGCTGAAGGCCCACAGGCAGCGGCGGCTGCGGGGCACTGCCACCAGCAGGAGGGAGTTGATGTACAGCGCCTCCACCAGGAGCCAAGAGAAATTACACATCACACAGTAGTGGCAGAACACCACTGCTGCCTTACAGGCTGCCTGCATGGAGAAAGAGAGACAGACATACAGAGAGAGAGAGAGAGAGAGAGAGAGAGAGAGAGAGAGAGAGAGAGAGAGAGACTAGAACAGAATGAGGGGGTGTAGAAGGGAAACAGAGAGAGAGAGAAAGAGGGAGAGAGACAGGGAAGAAGAGTAAGGGACAAATGAGAGAATATAAGTAAAGGCGTGACAGAAGGCGAGGGAGAAGAGAGAAAGAACAAGAGAGGGAAAAGAGTGTAGAGAGGCAGGGGGAGAAAGAGAGCAAGTGAGTGGGGAGAGAAGGAAAGAGGAGGAGAGCGAAGGAGATTACAATTTCATGCTTGAAGATAAAGACAGAATGCATTATGGGAATTGTTTGTGACTCATGTGGAAATTGTTTGTTTGTCTTGATTAGAAGCGTCACGGTTGTTGTTAACATAAAGCATGAATGAAACGATTAGGAGGCAGGTGTGCCGTCATTAGCTGACTCACTGTGGAAAGTGTGCAGTGGTCCATATCCTCACTAAACAGTGTGGCGTCTTTGACGAATACACCCACGGATTTTAGAATGAAGGTGAGAAACAGCTGAATGTGGATGTAATTCCGTGCACAGTGGAGCCGTCTGTAAGGCACACATGCACACACACACACATTCACACACACAGGCCGGCACACGCACACACACACACACACACACACACACAAACACAAACAACTATAATCAGCAAACAACCAAATCATTTCCCTAGTTTACAGTGTGATTCTAGGTTCATTTTAATCCCTGGAAAAGCACATGCTATTTCTAAACAAACTGCAGGTTTCTGAATACATCTTTATGTCCAGAATCACAAAACGAATTTGTGAATAGCATCTACACAGACACAACATCAGTCTGGTGGACATTGAGAAATGGAATTGGGTTCTCTCCCCTCGTCTGTGTAATGAGTCTGACACCTTCAGACTGCGGGCCAGCTCTGTGTCTTATCTACGGTAAGGTGAGGTGTTCCGACAGCTCAGCCTTATCGCTTCTCGGAGCTTTAATGCTACAGGCTATGAGCAGCCAGCTGGCGAACCTCATTGTAGAGCTGAGACTGATACTGGAGCTGTAGCAACCTGGGCAAAGGGGAGGTGGGGTGAGCTGGGAGACTAGACTAAGTAGGGTTTGCACAAACAGAGGGAATGAGGGGAAATATATTTAGTAAATACAGAGGAAAATACACAGATTACATGCAGCACATCTGAATGCATGACAGGTGCTGTAGGATCATGTGGATTTGACAACTTTAAAGAAATAAAAGAAACATGTGTGTGGCAGTTTAAAGTCTTTGCTTTGTCTTTGAGCTAAGTGGAATGCAATTGTGTTTTTGTGCTGCATTGTTATACATATGGAGGAGGTAGCTGTGCAAATGCAGGGGTGGGGTTGGAATGCACAGTAGCGAAAGACGCGTAATCCTCTGTCTGAGTTGGAGCAGACAAATGAAATGCCATATCAGTCGTTTTAATGGCACTCCCCAGACGGCTGGTGCCAATTCCGCACCTCAGTCACATCAATTGGCCGACTGTTACTGCGTGAGTCAATCAGCAGAAATACCTCTGTCTGACAGACCTCCCCCTGCCCCTCCACACACATACACACACACACACACACACACACACACACACACACACACACACACACACACACACACACACACACACACACACACACACGCACACTTTTTCATTCCCTTTGCACTGTCTGTCTCCCACTCTGTCCCTGTCTCTATCACACAGACACACACAGACACTTTTTTAGACACTTTTTTTTTAGACACTTCTGCTCTTACACACACACACACACACACACACACACACACACACACACACACACACACACACACACACACACACACACACACACACACACACACACACACACACACACACACACACACATACACACACAGTGTGCACAGAGTGGAAAGAATATGCTAATAGAAACAATAGGAAGATATTTATCATTTCACATTCTGATCTTATTTATCTAAAAATGAAAGGGTGGGGAATAGGGGTGAAAGGGGATGGAAAAAGAGATAAGGAGATGTGAGAGGAATACAATTGACAATAAAAACTCAAAGGGGAAAGATACAGGAGCACAATCAGAAAAAAGCTATAAGAGAGGGTGAAAAATAGGGAGAGAGAGAGAGAGAGAGAGAGAGAGAGAGAGAGAGAGAGAGAGAGAGAGAGAGAGAGAGAGCAAAACAACATTTTAAGGCAGGAACCGGCTGTGAGAATGAATTCTAAAATAGATCCAGTGTGTTTTACACCGAGTGCAGGTTGGGCTGAGACAGCAGATCTAACAAGAGTAATCAGAGTGCTGATATCATTTGACCCTTCCGACCCAGCTGCCTTTGTC